>CM030362.1:92136595-92736595 GCA_017893485.1 Hemerocallis citrina | reverse complement strand
AAAGAATGAGGCACCAAGATCAAAGAGAATATAGGCTCCACATAGAGATAAGCAGTAATGCAAAGTGAATATAAAGCTTTAGCTTCAATTTAAATAATTAAAAGATATAATACAGTTCAAAACTAATGGCTTTATCAGAAATAATAATAGTAACAATTATCAATGATAATAATATCAATAGTAATAGAATAATAATAACAACAATAAAAACAAATAATAACAATGAAAATAATAAAAATAATAATAATAATAACAAAATAATAATAACAATAATAATAACAATAATCAAATTTATCATAATCATACAGGTAATAATAATAATATAATAAATAAAAATATTAACAATACTGATAAAAATGACAATACATACACGACAGTGTTGGACTTAACATATTCATGAAAATAATGCACTAATAATAGAAATAATAACAGCATTAAAAATAATAACAATAATAATAAAAATAATAGTAATAACAGTGATAATATCAACAATAATAAAATAACAGTAACAATAATAGCAAAATAATAACAACAACAATAATAACAGTAATAGTAATAACATTAATAATAACAACACCATTAATAATAATAACGAACACAATAGCAATGATAATAATAATAGTATCAATAATAATAAAATAGCAGTAACAATAATAGAAGTAATAACAATAAAGATAATGAACACAATAATAATGATAGCAATAGAAATAATAATAATTATAACAATACCAAAAATAATAACGAAAACAATAGCAATAATAATAATAATAGCAATAATAATCTTATACACAAAATAGAGTAAAATCAACTATACGAGTTCAAATCGTATGGAAACATGAAGTGCAACAGTATAAACAATATGTCATAAAGGAAATATTTCTTTACCTTTAGGTTCATTATATAAGTAAAGAGTCTTGAAATATCAATTAGCAAATAGGTAGAAAATCTTGCCTCCTTAACACCAAGTTGCATGTTTGCCTTCACGACATCAAGTTGTAGATTGCCGTCTGGGTATTCGGTTGCACATTTTGCCTCCCCGATATCCAGTTGCAATTTGCCTCCATTGATATCGAGTTGCATATTTGCCATCTCGACATTAGGTTGCACCGAAGTAGTGAAGTGTATATAAAATTGAGCATGCTCAGGCTCAAACAAATTAATAATAATAATAATAGTAATGATTAAAAAATAATAATACCAATAACAATAATAATAACAAAATATCGATACTAATAACAATAAGAATAACAATGATAAGAACAATGATCATAACAATAATAATAACAGTAATCACAAAAAGAATGATAATAATAATAATAATAACAATAATAATAATAATAATAATAATAATAATAATAATAATAATAATAATAATAATAACAATAATATTGAAATATCAACAACACTAGAAAAAGTAGTAATGCAAGACAAGATATAGTTTGGGCCCAACATTTTTGTGGAAGTAATTTAATATTAACAATAATAATAAAATAATGAAAACAACAATAAGAATACCAATGGTAGTAACAACAATAATAATACTAGTAATGATAATGAAAATAATATTAATAATAATAGTAGTAGTAATAGTAGCATTATACAACAAAATAAGAATTTGTTTTATCAAAATAATCCAGTAGAAATATATAGTCGATCAAAAATGAAAAAAGAAATTAAAATACACCATTGTTCGAAATAACAAAATCTTTGCTGAGAAATATTTTTATAGCAGATCGAAAATAAATATAACAATTAATAATCGAAATATAGAAAGTATTCAGAAAAATAATTATAAAGAGAAAAATAGGTGGAAGAAAAAATGAAGCTATACCCAATAAAGAGTTAAAGAGGAGGATGACTAGAAGGGTCAAAAGAAAATTAAGGAATTGAATACGAAGGAAGAATGACGAGGGGCAAAATCGGAATTGAAGAGAATATAGCAGGAAAGAAATAACAAACATGATACTCGATACGAATCAATAATGAAAAAAATGAATGCAAGGCAAGGAAGGCAATGAACGTCACATGAGTTGAAATAAGAAGGGATCAACGAGGCAAGCAAAAAATCAGAGATTGCTTGCACCGGAATCAAAAGAATATGGGTACGGAAAGAATAAACTTGCACCCAATCAGGAATTAACAAATCATGATGACTACAAGAGATGGAAGGAAGCAATGAATATAGAATTGAATATGAAGGAATCAAAATGGATGGGGATAAGACTTGTATCCAGATCGAGTTGATTATCAAATTATTCATGTGGTTGCATGGCCTGTTTAATGTTGAGTTAATCCTGACTGAGTCAAACATGTCTAATGTATTAGTCAAACTAACACATTAGCCAAACCTGAGCTCTGATACAACTAAAAACCTTGTCATATCCCGCTTCCCAAAAATATGGAATACGAGCACGTGACGAAGCTCAGCGAATAATTTTAACACCATTCATAAGCTGTAGGATCGACTCAACATCACAACAAGAACATAACAAGAGATATAGATAACCAAGCATACATGAATAATTTATTAAACAACAGAAAACAATTGAAACAATAATAATATTCAAATAGTTTTCAAGTCTGGAACAAAAGGAAAAACTCGGAAACATCAGCCCGTTACAAGTTCTTAAGTAACAAGAATAAATAATTCAAGAAAAACAAATATTCTAAGCAAGACTTTTCTCCACTTGAAGACTAAAGCCTCTGCTCACCAATTCCAGCAGGTACCTCGTCTCCAAAGTCAGCTTAATAAATATAAAAAGAAAAAATAGAGAAAACAAGAGAAAACGCCCTTAGTGCAAGTTAGGGCCATAAATAATAAAAATGAGTACAAGTAATGTGGAACAAGAATTGGAATCAAGAATGTAACAGGGATACAACAAGTAGTGGAAATCTAAGAACTAGCTAGTAAGAAGGACAACTCAAGTAAACAGACTAGATAATAAATACTAATAGTGGAGCAAGTGACAAGTGAACATGTAGGGGTATCTAACCTCAAGTGACAGGCATTAAGTACAAGTGTCAGGTAACAAGTCTCAAGTCTAGTGTCAAGTTGTCAGGTCTCAAGTATCAAGTTGTAAGTGTCAAGTATTATTATTCAAGTATCAAGTCTCATGTAACAAGTCATCAAGTATCAAGTAAACATGTATCAAGTTCAAGTTTCATGTTCAAGTCTTGTGGTTATTACTATATAGGTAGCACTTTATGCATCCATATTTTTACTACATGGTTGCTATAGTCAATGCAATTTTGTTTAGACCTAGTAATGGATTTTATAAGGCGGCGTACTCAGGTATCAAGTATCAAGCAAGTCATGATTCATGAATCAGAAAATAAATAACAAGTTCACGTAGCAAGTTCGCGAATCCACTAACAAGTTTAAGAACCGCACAATGGGTTCATGAATCAAACAAGTTCATGAGCCAAGTAACTGGCTCCATGAATCGATCAAGATACAACAAGTTCATGAACCAAGTATTGGGAAATACGGGCCCCCTTCCGAGTACACTTACCTATATTGCCCACTACTATGATCTTTCCCTTAAACCCCGGCTTATTACTTTTTATTAATTTTTATCAAGCAAGCATGCAAGCGTGTGAAACAAGTCAAGAAATCGTAATCATGGACATGGGACAAGTTTGAGATATTTATATAGCATATTCGAGGGTCATCACGAATAAAAATATCACGAACAACGGCAACATGACGTTGTTGTACCAAAACTGTGATTCCCGTTGTTACGAGATAGCAAAAGTGGATCCGTTAGGAGTTCTAGAAACTAGACTCCTGCCCGGTTCCAACGCATATAATTAAGGTACATGAAAGTGGTAGAAACACGTGTCAAAACAGCGAACTACAGTGCTAATGTATTCAGGCAGAATTTGTGATTCTAAGTTTACACATGTGAAACAGGATTGAAATATTGTTAATTAATTCTAAGAAAATTTGGGAAGGTTCTATAGGGTGTCCAGAAACAGCATATATAATTTCAAGTCAAACGCTTACTTTTAACATGGTTAAATTAATTTGCAACCTAAAGGTGTGCAGCAATTTTGGGAATCTGCGACTAACGATGCAGCTGCAGTAAAACTTCGATAAATCCTAAACCGTAACTCCGAATTCAAAAATTCTGGAGTCTATCGACATCTAGACATCTAGAGCTACATTTACTGTTCAGGGATTGGATTCATATTCTGATGTTAAGGGGGTCAAAACAGCATAGTAAGATTCAGGATAGCAACATGTGGGAAGGTCTTTCATGTATAGGTTGCATGAAAATTAGTTGTTAGGCGTCTAGGTTAATGTGTGATACAAATACGATGTAGTGGTCATCAAAACAGCAAGTAATATTTATTTCTCAACTCAAATGAGTACAAGTTCTTCAGATCTAAGATACAATACACATCTACAAATCTAGGGTTCCTTAATTTCATGTGTTCATGTGTCTAGGGGATAAAATGAGTCCAAGTAGTTGTAATATAATACAATAAAATTGTTGTGACTCTTAAGATTATGAAATTGATGAAGCTTAATATTTGATCAACAACGACGAGTCAAAGAGGAGTCACAACTTCTAACTATATGCGGTATTTTCAAATTAACGCTTGTACTAGAACAAAAATTTGTACAAGATGAATACTTGCCTTTATTGGATGAGGGTGATTAGATCCGATAATTGAGAAAAACGGGATCGAAAAACCCCGGGCGAAATCTCCCAAAAGCACGTGTGATTCTGTGAAGCACGTGCAAAGATCAACAGTAAAGAGGTGAATCCCCACACCGGATCCTGCCCGAACAGCAAATAGTAAGAGTCGATCCATTGTGCACACAACGTGGAACAATAACGCAGCCAATGGGGAAACTCCCTTGCAGTAGATCTGATCCAAACAGGGGACAGCAAGCGGGGATCCGATGCGCCCGAACACTGAACAGCATGTTCGTCCACTGGGTGAGCATCTTCTTCCTCACGACAGCAGCGAGCGGGAGAGGGCATGGTGGATCAGAGACAGTGGCTGGCTGACGGCGATGTGGTCGGGGTTCGACTGGGAAGCAGTCAAAGACGGCGGCTCGTCGAGTTGGTGGCGACTCTGTTTTGGGTTCGAAAACAGGGGAGCGATGGCAGGGAATGGGTTCACGGTGTTGATTGACGATGGTGGTCGGAGAGGAGGTCAAGGGGATGAGGAGATGGCGGCGAGGCGATGGGTGGAGGAGACTGGCGATGGTAATGGCGATGGGTAGTGGGTTCGGGAGTTAGGTTCGGTGGTCGAAGGAGTGGGGACGATGGTGGATGATGGCGGTGGTGATGATTGTGGGGTTGACGAGGAGCGGCGACGGTGAAGGTCATGGTGGTGAAGACGAGAGGGAGGCGAAGGCGATCGGGTTTGGGCGGAGGAGAGGAGAAAGAGACGGGAGACGATGCGAGCGGGAGGAAGAAGATGGAGAGCGGCGGTTGCGCTGTGGGTGTTGGCGGCGCGAGCAGAAGGACAGCGCATGAAAGTTGCGCTGTGGTTGGGCTACGGCGGCGCGACGTGGGGGAGGTACTGCAGGGGAGTCGGCTGATGCTATCGCGGTGGAGGAGGGTTGCTGGTGCTGCAGGTGATCAGTGGCGCTGCAGTCGTGGCGCGCATCGCTCAGGAGGAGCTGGGTTGCGATGGGGAGTCGCGGAGGGGCAGGGCGAGGGAAGAGAGATGGACGGGAGGACGATGGGTGTAGGGGGAATCAGGATGGGTGCTTACAAGATGGGAGGTAGAAGAATGAGAAGGCGGCTGTTACTGTGGGGGGGCTAAACAGTAGATTAGGTTTAATAGGTTAGGGTTAGGGTTAAGTGTAGGTTTATATAATTAGGGTTATGGGTTTGGGTTTAGATGGATTTGGATCCAATAAGAGATGGGTATTGGTTTTGGGTTCAAAAATCCAATAGGAGATAATTAAATGGAATAGGCTTTATAAGATATAATTATATATATACATATACATTAAATCATGGACAATTAAAACTAATAGTAATAAAAATAATAATAACAGTATCAACAGAAATAATAATACTAATAACAATAATAATAATAAAATTGGATTTTCAGTAAATAATCAAGGATAACAATAATAAAATAAAACTACTAATCATATTAGTAACAACAAAAATAATAAGAATAATAGCAATGTCAATAATAATAATAGTAACGATAATAATAATATGATTACAATAATAAGGTTTGAGTTCAGTAGATTCATTAAAATCCAAATCGAAATAACATAATAGATTTGGACTAAAATATAAGTAGTCGATCATTTGAAAACGGCAAATAAGTTATTCGAAAATAAATATAATTTTTCAAGAAAATATTCTAAATGTAAAGTTCAAGCCGAATTTAACAAATACTGAATTTATAAATTTTTTTTAATACATAAAAATACATAGAAAATACGTATTTACAAAAACAAGGGTTACAGAGCTACCCTCGACGTTGTGACCCCGCTTGTGCTGCTGCCGCCGCTCTTGGTATTTGCTATCGTGGGTTGTGTGAGAGCACGTACGCCGCACGTGTTTTTATTAGTGTGGATTCTTGCTCCTTGTTCGTGCCGTCGGTGTTATGTTCGTTGTTCGAGATCCGTTCCCGTTATTCTGTCATCTTCTTCGTCGTCGTTTTTTAGGCAAGTAGCTTGTATGTAGTTTTTGTCATACAAGTTAAATACCGTAAGTAGTCTCGCATGAAATTGTTAGTACCCTCATGATGACCATATTTTGTTAGTTGATCCGTTCTTTCATCTCTTGATCATGAGTAGTTCAGAGTAGTTGACACCCGTTGCATGAAAACAATTAGATTAGATGGACATCTTGGTTTCATGCTTGTTGTGACATATCGTATGTTGTAGATGATTGCTGTAATACCCCACAAAATAAAATGATTTATTTTGCATTAGTAATTAATATTAAATTTATAAAGTTGACTATTTTGACTATTTTCTTGAAATTGCAATTTTACGCGTGCAAAACACGTACAAATAGTTTTGGTGCAAATATCCAATTTTATATTTTTTATTAAATTCTCCTAATTATAATGGAGTATATTCTAAATTTTGGGATTTTTCTGAATAAAGAAACTATTTTTATAAATACCTCGAAAGAGAGGGGCTTTTATGTAAAAAGCCGTTTGGATCTGAAATGAATTATGAAAATTCGTTTTTACTGATTTTTGGGCTTTCCATGATCATCATTTAAATTAAATTATATTTAAATTTTATTTGGAGTTGATTTGGTGAAGATTTATACAAATATGGTGTTTTTGCATATATGGAATTTATGTAGAATCTTGTGCAAATGTTTTTCTGGAAAGTAAAAGTTAGATATTTTGATTGGAAAATATAATATGTATTATTAGATATTATTTATGATTTTTCTGGATTTTAATGAATATTTTATAATGTATTTGCAAATATTACAAAAGGGAGGGCTTTTGTGCAAAATTGCCACCTTGAGTTGTAAATCCGATTTTTTCTTATTTACTGGGCTGTACTGGATTGCTGGACAACTTAGTGATAAAAATATTTGATTTGGTTTTGATTTAGTTAACCCATTTTAACTTGGAAAGGGGTTATATATGTAAAGTTATATTTTGGAAGGATTCTTTTGCAAAAGTGTTTCAAAACCCTATTCCTTTCAATCCCGGCCTGTATAAAAGAGGGTGTGCAGCCGTCATTCGCCGCACAATACAAGTTTTATTATATTTCTATTTCCTTGGTGATTGATGAGGAGATCTTGGATTCTTTGCAAAGAGGGGATTCTTCATTTTTGCTTCGTGATATTCGCTTGATCTCTCCAACTATGTGAGTGATATAAATTTATTTGTTGTTTTGTTTTATGTATGTGAGTGACATTGTTTTGTTTTATTTTGTTTTGTGTATATTGTAGGTGAGTAGATATAATTGTTTGGTTGTTTTGTTTGTTCTCTTTGATTTGTGTATGTCATATGAGAATGATATGGATGTCTAGATTGATTTGGATGTTGAATATGTATGTTGGATGGATGAAAAATTGAATCACCGAGAAGAACCCTAGATATTTGTATGAGAATGATGTTAGATCTGTTGAGAACCTAATATAAATTATTGGTAGGCTAAAAATGTTGGATTTTCGTTGCGAACAGTCGACTGGTGACTATTAGCAGTCGACTGCTACTGCTTAGATTATATTTTCTTAAAATGTTGGATTATTGTTGATTTGATTGAGTTTAATAGATGTCACGCATTAATTAAATTAAAGATATTGTTTGGACTTGGATTTCTCAAATGCTAAGTTTACATCTAATTATTTTGGTATTAATAAGATTTGGAAAATAATACAAGGTTATTTTGTTATATGACTGATTCTTAAAAACCCTAGTTTTGACATATACACAACCAAAACTATGCAGTCTGTAGGCCGACAGTCGACTTGCATGACCTTTCAGTCGACTGGTACGACCCGGCTGCTTTGATATTTAGTTTTCTTGAGAATCCGTTCTGGACAGTCGACTTAGACCCTTTTCAGTCGACTGGCACACTTAGATTTTATTTTTCAAAGTTATCGTAAATTTCTTCTAGTAAGTCGACTTATAATATCTGATAAGTCGACTTATGACTTTTGCAAATCGACTTATAACACTTAAAATATTTTCTTAAAGATTACTGGAATTTCTCTCTGGTATGTCGACTTATGACTTTTTAAGTCGACTTATAATCTCTGGTACGTCGACTTATGTCTTTAATAAGTCAACTTATAACCCTTAGTTTATTTTCTTAAAATCATGGAACTTTCCTTCTGGACAGTCGACTTATACTTTCTATAGTCAACTGGTACTGATGTATCCTTATATCATATCTATGAATGTTCTTTCAAATCATTGATCTCCGGGGTCGGGTATATTCTGCGGTATTGAGAGTCATTGATCTCCGGGGTCGGGTATATTCTGCGGTATTGAGAGTCACTGATAGTGATTGATAGCCGGGTATCCGATCTGCGGTGTTGAGAGTGATTGATAGCTGGGTATCCGATCTGCGGTGTTGAAAGTGATTGATCTCCAGGGTCGGGTATATTCTGCGGTGTTGAGAGTCACTGATAGTGATTGATAGCCGGGTATCCGATCTGCGGTGTTGAATATTTTGATCTATAACTACTTATACAGATTCGTTAAGTAATTAAATAACCCAAAAAAATTATAAGGACAGGCACTAGTGGTGATATGACGAACGGGAACATGGGTTATGGACCTCAGTATGATCCGCGGTGCTGAGAATCATTGATCTCCGGGGTCGGGTATATTCTGCGGTATTGAGAGTCATTGATCTCCGGGATCGGGTATATTCTGCGGTATTGAGATTCACTGAAAGTGATTGATAGCCGGGTATCCGATCTGCGGTGTTGAGAGTGATTGATCTCCGGGGTCGAGGCGACGCACATGTTGTATTCTTGTAATGAGGTGTCATTGCTCGTTTATTGGGCATGGGCTAATACTCACAGTTTATCGTTATCTCGTAGTAGTCATCGTGTTAGGATTATTTGCATAGCGGGGATTGAACCCTATAATGTGGAGACGTTAAGGGCTTGCACCGGACCTATGTAGAATGGGAAGCATAGACTCCGACAAGTACGCATTAGAGAGTCAGCATATAGAAATTGTGTTTTCTTGACTTGGTTTTATGCATGTGGTTTCCTATTTTCTACACTTGACACTTAGTTTAGTTTCACTTGTTGTTTACATGTTTCCTTGCTACGTCATATTTTATGTATTCTTGTTTATTATATGTTGTTTAAGAATCCATGCTTAATATGTTGTTTGCTTTTATGTCACTCACACCATTTATGGCTGACCCCTTTAGTTTTGGGGGTTAGGGATCATCTCTAGCCTCATGTGTTACAGGTTGTTGCTTAGAGCTTCGAGGTTGGGATGTTTGAGATAAATTGATGTAATAGAGCTCTTGTGTAATATTTGTAAAAGAAAGTGTTATAAGGAAAGAAATTTGTAAATCAAGGTGTTTTGTATTCCGCTGTGCTTTGTAAACAATTAATGTAATAAAAAGTTTTAATTTTCCCTGTATTTGGTTGCTATGTTTATGATTACATTGAAGTTGATGCTGGGATTGTGCCACGTATTTTCTAAGATATCATATTAGAAATTCGGGGCGCTACAATTGCTACATGGATGTTTGTATGATGTACTATCTTATTATAGCCTATTTATTCACATGCCATGCTGGTTTGTGTGACCCATATGCCATGCTTTGTATGCCATATTAGATTGGATCGTTTGTAACTAAACTATTTGATAAAATGTATAAAAGAACTTTTGTTTCACTGCTGCCCTATTTTTGTACAGCAATTTCGACCTTGTTAACATAAGTAAAATAAATAAATTTGTCAACATGATTTGTAGGTTTTGTTTTCTAGTTTTAAGAACTTTCGACGGATCTGAATTTCAATTTTCGATGCATGAGTTATTGATGTTTTACTACAGTCATATCGTATATTCCAGATTCTGAACTATATGTATTCTGTATAAAACATTATTTTAGAACTGATACTAAAAGTAGAATTTGAACTCTATATTTTGCTGAGTATATTTAGACATGACCGGGATCCATCCCTAATTTTTGTGGAATTAATTAATGACTTTTGTATCTCATTTTCTGCTTATGAAACCAATAGTTATATTTCCAAATTGCATGATATTCAGTAAAGAATTATGTTCCAACCTGATTCTATTCGTTTTTTATGAAAACTTTGTGAATAAGAACTGTAGCCTGATCTGTTTATTTTTTCACCCTTTTGATGGATCTGGATTTCGAATAGTATTTTTTGAATTATCTCTGTTTTGGTACTGCTGTGTCTGAACTTTCAGATTTAAAATTTTGTTGCATTACTCTAATTTCCCAATTTTATTGACTATACTATCTGTAATATAATTTCATGATAATTTATATTTTGAGATTAGATATGTTAGGGAATCTTCCAGATTTTTCTCAGATTTAATTATGATGATTTTAAACCATTTTCATGCTTATAAACAAGATTTTGCATTTTCTGGCTGAACATAACTTCTGTATTAAACGCTGTTTGCAACCCTGTTTCTGTGGCTGATTGTACCACTCCGAATTTTCAATATGATATCTCAGAAATACGTGGCACAATTCCCAGCATCAACCTCAATTGTAATAGCAAACATAGCCAAAAAAACAGATAAAATTTTTCAACCTTTATTACATTAATTATTTACAAGACACAACGGAAAACAAGTACCTTGAATTACAAATCTTTTCTTTTACAACACATTCTTTTACAATTTTACATAAGCCACAACATCAATTCTATCCCATTCATTCAAATCCAAAGCTATAGGTACCTACCTTTAAAACATGAGGCTAGAGATAACCCTAACCCCCAAAACTATAGGGGCCAGCCATAACGGTGTGAGTGATATCAAAAGAAATGCAACATAAATAAAGCATAAAGGATAAAGTCATAAACAACATGTATTAACAGCAGAATAAATAAAATAAGAAATGACAATAAATAAAATATGAAAACATCAAGTGAAACTAGACTAAGTGTCAAGTGTAGGAAAAACAGAAAACAACATGCATAAAACTAAGTCAAGAAATCACATATGCTATATGATGACTCTCTAATGCATAATTGTCGGAATCTATGCATCCCACAATACAAAGGTCCGGTGCAAGCCCTTATCGTTCTCCACTTTATAGGGTTAAATATCTCGTTATGCAACTAATCTTACTACGGTGATGGAAACAAAATCCAGAATACTCCGCGAATAGGCATCACAACCCTCGATGCGCAAGCATCATGTAAGAATAGCTCAACAAAACTGGAGAATCACCTCCCTACCGTGTACCCCACGAATAGGCTTGCGAGGCCCTCGACATACAGATACACCAGGTACATTCCGTGAATAGGCCCGCCGACCCTCAACACACGAATGTACCCTGCATGCTCCGTGAATAGGCCTGCTGACCCTCGACACGCGAACATACAAATGTCCTTTCGAAACAGAACAACACACAAGTCCTGGAACGCATCCGTTGGACCCAAACCAAGAGCATATAACCTTACATTTCCCAAGTTCCATCACATCTCCACTAATGCCTGTCTTTAAGTTGGTTATTATTGAAAACACAAAATCCCCCCTCTCTAGAGTTAGTGTTGTCACGCCCTGCTTCCCAAAAATACGGAATACGAGTATATTACATTGGCCCAGCGAATGACTAACGTCACCCATAAGCTGTTTATCCGATCAACTCAACAATATAAACAATACAGAACAATTGCACATGCAATAATAATAATCCATTGAACAATAATACTTGGAATGAAGCAATAAAAATATCCAAATACAATAATAATCCAACGTCTGGAAACAAATAACAATATTCGGGACATAAGCCCAATACAATAATAATCCAATCCAAAATAATAACAAGTCTCAATACATTAAGTTTATTAAAGCAATAAGCAATTAGAAAGCAGTAGTCTTCAGAATGTTTGTTCTCCAATTCCAGCTAGCAATTCTCCTTCATTACCTATATACACTTCATCTAAAAAGCGAATTTTTTTCTCCTTAGAGCAAGTCATGGACAGCAAGTAGAGAAAGCAAGGAACAATGGAATAACAGTATAACAATGATGTCAATGGATCAATAGGAATCAATAACATGAGACAATCACGATAATCGATGCAATGACTATAAACAATGATTCAATAATCAATAACAATAATCAAAGATCAATAACGGTAACACTTAGTCAATATTTGATATCAATAGGAAAAATGAGGAACAATATGCAGTGTCGATGTTGTGTCAATCCTTATGTTTATTAATCATTTTAATCCTAACTAATGCATGTACTACTGCATCCCATACTACAGGTTCGATGTATACAATCAATTTCGTTTAGACTTAGTGGTGGGCTTTACAGTTCATGTACTCTTCAACGATAAAAATTATTCACCTTTCGGTGTACGGTACGGTCATCAGCAATGATACAATACACGATAGATCGGGTTACGGTCATAACCACAATCACCGATAAAACAATAGCCGGAACATTATTTAGGAAAACACGGGCCCCTCCTCCGAGTACAATCCCTATATTGTCCACTACTAAAAGTCAACCCTTAAACCCCGGCTTGTTAATTATTTATCAATGCAACAACATAATATGCAATTAAGGGACAAGAGGTGAACAATAGTATCAATAAGGAAATAATAGGGTGATAAGATGGAATAGGGCAATTAGAATAATGAAAATAACTCATTGGGAATATGCAATGCAACATACATTTATTAATTCATGCAATAGTACAATATAGGAATTATTAATTCATTAAAAAGAGAAATCTAAAATTCTGGACAGCAAGCGCAATTTTTACAAAATTGCAGTCTCCCGCTGTTTTAGAAATCGAAAAGTGAATCCGTCAGAAGTTCTAGAAACTAGACTTCCACACAGTTCCAACGCATATTTAAAGTTCAAATTCCGGCAACAGTAGCTAGGTTAAACATATGGTTTTTTACAGGTTTTATCTTCAGGCAGAAATTCGACATCTTGTTGTTTTAATTTTAGAAACAGCAAATACTAGATATTAAATTCATTAGAAATACTTATTAGGTTCCCAAACATGTAAATTAAGAATCTAGAAATTTTAAGGGCAAAATTTTATCATTTGATCAGCCTTTTTACTGTTTAAACATGAAAAGTACGAGAATCTGAAAATCTGAAAGTAAAAACACAGCTGTAGTAAAACGGACATAACTTTTGCTGCAAAACTCGGAATTTGAAAATTAAAGATCTTCTGGAAACAAGAGAGATAAGGCTAAAATTCATATTCAGAAAGTATTTTATTTTAAGTTCGTTTACTGGTTCAAAACAGCGGTCTGTATTCAGGTCAGCAAGCATATACAGGCTTTTGGGGGTATTTTCATGAAAATAAATTAATTAAAAAATATGTGTATCAATTCTCTAGTAAATAAATTGTGTAATCAACATGATGAGTGTCAAAACATGATAAATAAAACTAGAAAACACTCATACATCAATTTATCATCAATCAACCATCAACGAGCAAACAACATACAATCTAGAGATTGTCTCTACAATAGTTTATTTGTGTGACGATTATATGAACAACCCTATTATCAATTCTATATGCACTCATAAAAGATCCAAACTTTAAAGTCAAAAATGGCATGATGTCAAGAATATTGGGGTTAGCTCATGTAAACCCTCAATAGACCCAACGAAGAGATGAACAATGGATAATAAGATAACAAAGAGATCTACTTGCAAGAGTTTCAATAAAACTTGAATTTGATACAATCAACAATTCAAGTGGACGGTGACTTGCCTGTTAGATGGTGAAAATGAATACCAAGAATAACGAGATAAGAATCTCGAAGCAACGAACTCACGAACCAACCCAATCTAGCACATGCAAGATACGTTCAAAAGGGACTTAAGCAATCACAACAAAATAGACAGCAGGGCCAGCCTAACACTTATTGAGGCCTAAAGCGAATTTCGAAATGAAGCCTTTTAAAAGCTTATAATAATATTTTGTTAAAATTGATATATTTTTATTTAAATGTTATCATTCAAAATTAACACAGAAAACAATCAGCACAAACTCAAGCCATCATCATTCAAAATTCAATCCAAATTAGCATCAGATTCGCCAGATATAAAGGGAAAGCAAGCATTGGAAAAGGCAAGGAAAACCGAAGCCTTTGGGTCATCTTATTCAAACTCTTGTATAATCTCTCAGACAACTACAAAGCCAAACCAATTTGAACAAAAACCCATTAATCAAAACTAGTATTAAAAAAAACCTGAAATCTTAGCTTACAAGTAAAAGTATTACTTACTGGATGCCATGATTCATCATTCTCTACATGCCCATGGTTCAGACATGTGGCTGCAGTCGAGTGGGGGAAGAGATTCGGAGCGGGGGAGTCAACGGAGTGCGAACCACGGTGGGAGTGGCGACTGACTGGCAAGGCCACGAGGGCAGTGCGCCATGCCGTCTGGAAGACTGGAATAGTCGCGCACGGTGCACTGCGCAGGCGAGTAGCGAGGCTGAAAGGGCGAGGCACCGAGGCCACAAGGGCAGTGGCCAGTGGGAGCAGCACAGGCAAGTAGCGAGGCTGCGAGGGCGAGGCGTCGAGGCCGCGAGAGTAGTGGCCAGTAGGAGGGGCCAGAGGGCGCTCGCGAGTGGCAAGAGCTACCAACGATGGCGACAAGAAGGCGCATGCAAGTCGCCAATGGTTCGGTGGTGTGGGTGAGGCTCGACGGCAACTCGGTGTCTCGCAGTCTCTGCGACGGCGAGGATTAGAAGAGAGAGATTCAGAGGGAATTTCGGGAGAGAGTTAGAGAGAATTTCGGAAGAGAGTTCTGGGAAAGTGGGAATTGAGATTTGGGAAATCAAACAGGTTCTAAGAGGCCATTTTGAAACCAGAGAGACAATTTTTGTTGGAAACCCAAAATACAGTCAGGCAGGTGAAGAGGCGGGAGGCCTTTTCATTAGATCAAAAAAAAATGGAGGCCTAAAGCCCTTGCTTTGGTCGCTTGGGCCTTGGGCCGGCCCTGATAGACAGTAGCTGCAACAGGGAGAGAGAGCACTCAGCAATAGTAGAGGCAAGGGCGGCGGCGCTGGCGTCGGCGGCGGCGACGCAGGGCAGTGGGCGGCGCGACTGGGGTGGCGTCGACGGCGGATCTGGGCAAAGGTCGGCTGGTGGTGGTCGTCGATCAGAACAGGGAGGAGCAATAGAGTGGGTCTTTGGGATTGGTGTTCTGCTGTGTGGCATCGGTGGCTGAGGGGTCGCTGTAGGTGTTGACGAGGAGGGCGGCATTACAGGAGGGCGCCGGAGGTCGAAGGTCGCCGGAGATGGCCGGGGAAGATGAACAGCAAGATGGGTCAGGGATTTTGGCAGGAAAAACACAGCGGAGAGAGAGAACGGTGAGGAGAGAGAGAGAAGTGAGAGAATAAGCGGCCAGGGCTTCAGAAAAGTGCAATTTTTAGGGTTTGCAGTAGAGTTGTATTTCTAGGGTACAATTAGGATACTGGGTTGGTGAATTATGGTCCAATAACAGCGGATTAGGGTTAAGAACAATGAAATTAGGTTTTAGGGTTCAATTAAGAGATAGATCAAAATCAATAGGGTTCAATTAAAAAAAGACCCACAAAAAAAAATAGGATTAACAAGAAAATAGTTCATCAAGAAGATCAAGGAGTTTCATGAACAAGAATTTAAATCCAAATAAATGAATAAATAATACAAATGAATTGAATGTAAACTGAGCTTGAAAATAAATTGGAATTCGCCAAGAAAATCAGGTCTAGTACAATAACAAAATAATTAAATAGATGAATTTTAATTAAATAATCAAGAAATGACAATTAATTATTATAATAATAAAATCATACAATAAAATAATATCCGGGTTTAACAATTTTATTAAAATAATCCAATAATGATAATATATTTGATTTAGACTCAAATAAAAATAGTCGATCAATAAGACATAGAACTAGATTAAAATACACAGTTATTCGAAATAAATATAATTATCGATAGAAAAACACTTTAATATAAAATCCAAAATGATTTTAACAAATAATGAATTTATAAATATCTAAATACAGAAAATATTCAGAAAATACGTATTTGCGGGAATGGGGGTTACAATCCTAGCCACCTTACAACAAAATTTCGTCCTCCAAATTTTCCCAGGCGGTACATAGGACAAAGCACAAGCAAACTGGAAAATAACAAAGCAGGGGATTCAAAGGAAAAGACAAGATGGTGGCAACACCAGGATAAGAAAGAGCATGGATATGAATGGAGTGATCAAGAATGATGTTAAATAGAGATTCAATGAATGATGACAATACAAATGAATGAACCAAGAAAGTAAACAATGCAAGAAAGAGAAGCAACAAAAAAAATCCTGGGACCTGTGGGTTATGGGCCCACCACGCATCCGTTACGCCACTCTGATGGTGAAGCTCCAAGCTGTAGACATGTCATTGTAGATCAAGCGATGCCGATCGACGGGCCAAGCAGAAAGAAAAGGAACAGATGACACCGGAATCAAAAGATTATGGGTACGAAAAGAATGAAACCATACCCAACAAGGAATCAATGAATGGAAGGGACAAAAGACAACAAGAAATGAAGGAACTGAATGTGAAGGGATCAAAGATGAATCAAACAAGACTAGTTTCCAGATCGTTGGTTATCAATTGTTCATGTGATCTCTGTATTGCACTTCCTGTTGAGTCAACCCGATAAAAACCCAAATCTGATTAATATATCAATCAAAGCCAAACTTTCTTTCATTAGTCATGTTTGACTGATATATTATCCAAACTAGAGCTCTGATACCACTAAAAACCTTGTCACACCCCGCTTCCCAAAAATACGGAATACGAGTACATGATATTGGCCCAGCGAATGACTAACGTCACCCATAAGCTGTTTATCCGATCAACTCAACAATATAAACAATACAGAACAATTGCACATGCAATAATAATAATCTCATGAACAATAATACTTGGAATGAAGCAATAAAAATATCCAAATATAATAATAATCCAACGTCTGGAAAGAAATAACAATATTCGGGACATAAGCCCAATACAATAATAATCCAATCCAAAATAATAACAAGTCTCAATACATTAAGTTTATTAAAGCAATAAGCAATTAGAAAGCAGTAGTCTTCAGAATATTTGTTCTCCAATTCCAGCAGACAATTCTCCTTCATTACCTGTATACACTTTATTTAAAAAGAGAAAAAAATTTGTCCTTAGAGCAAGTCATGGACAGCAAGTAGAGAAAGAAGGAAACAATGGAATAACGGTATAACAATGATGTCAATAGAACAATAGGAATCAATAACATGGGACAATCATGATAATCGATGCAATGGCTATAAACAATGATTCAAAAATCAATAACAGTAATCAATGATCAATAACGGTAACACTTAGCCAATATTCGATATCAATAGGAAAAATGAGGAACAATATGCAGTGTCGATGTTGTGTCAATCCTTATGTCTATTAATCATTTTAATCCTAACTAATGCATGTACTACTGCATCCCATACTATAGGTTCGATGCATACAATCAATTTTGTTTAGACTTAGTGGTGGGCTCTATAGTTCATGTACTCTTCAACGATAAACATTATTCACCTTTCGGTGTACGGTGCGGTCATCGACAACGATACAATACACGATAGATCGGGTTACGACCATAACCACAATTACCGATAAAACAATAGCCGGAACATTATTTAGGAAAACATGGGCCCCTCCTCCGAGTAAAATTCCTATATTGTCCACTACTAAAAGTCAACCCTTAAACCCCGGCTTGGTAATTATTTATCAATGCAACAACACAATATGCAATTAAGGGACAAGAGGTGAACAATAGTATCAATAAGAAAACAATAGGGTGATAAGATGGAATAGGACAATTAGAATAGTGACAATAACTCATTGGGAACATGCAATGCAACATACATTCATTAATTCATGCAATAGTACAACATAGGAATTATTAATTCATTAAAAAGAGGAATCTAAAATTCTGGACAGCAAGCGCAATTTGTATAAAAATGCATTCTCCCGCTGTTTTAAAAATTGAAAAGTGAATCCGTCAGAAGTTCTAGAAAGTAGACTTCCACACGGTTCCAACGCATATTTAAAGTTCAAATTTCGACAACAGTAGCTAGGTCAAACACATGGTTTTTTTTATAGGTTTTATGTTCAGGTAGAAATTCGACATCTTGTTATTTTAATTTTAGAAACTGCAAATACTAGATATTAAATTCATTAAAAATACTTATTAGGTTCCCAAACATGTAAATTAAGAATCTGGAAATTTTCAGGGTAAAATTTTATCATTTGATCAGCCTTTTTACTATTTAAACATGAAAAGTACGAGAATCTGAAAATCTGAAAGTAAAAACACAGCTGTAGTGAAACGAACATAACTTTTGCTACACAACTCAGAATTCGAAAATTAAAGATGTTCTGGAAACAAGAGAGATAAGGCTAAAATTTATATTTAGAAAGTATTTCATTTTAAGGTCGTTGACTGGTTCGAAACAGCGGTCAGTATTCAGGTCAGCAAGCATATACAGGCTTTTGGGGGTATTTTCATGAAAATAAATTAATTAAACAATATGTGTATCGATTCTCTAGTCAATAAATTGTGTAATCAACATGATGGGTGTCAAAACATGATAAATAAAACTAGAACACACTCATACATCAATTTATCATCAATCAACCATCAACGGGAATACAACATACAACCTAGCAATTGTTTCGACAATAGTTTATTTGTGTGACGATTATATGAACAACCCTATTATCAATTCTATATGCACTCATGAAAGATCCAAAATTTAGAGTCAAAAGTAACACGATGTCAAGAATATTGGGGTTATCTCGTGTAAACCCTCAATAGACCCAACGAAGAGATGAACAATCGATAATACGATAACAAAGAGAGCTACTTGCAAGAGTTTTAACAAAACTTGAATTTGATACAATTAACAATTCAAGTGGGCGGTGACTTTCCTGTTAGATGGTGAAAACGAATACCAAGAATAACCAGATAAGAATCTCGAAGCAACGAACTCAGGAACCCACACAATCTAGCAGGTGCAATATACATGCAAAAGGGACTTAAGCAATCCCATAAAAATAGAGAGAATTTCAAAAGAGAGCTCTGGGAAAGTGGGAATTGAGATTTGGAAATCAAACAGGTTCTAAAAGGCCATTTTGAAACCAGAGAGACAATTTTTGTTGGAAACCCAAAAGACAGTCAGGCAGGTAAAGAGGCGAGAGGCCTTTTCATTAGATTAAAAAAAATGGAGGCCTAAAGCCCTTACTTTGGTTGCTTGGGCTTTTGGCCGGCCCTGATAGACAGTAGCTGCAACAGGGAGAGAGAGAGCGCTCGGCAACAGTAGAGGCGAGGGCGGCGGCGGAGGCGATGCAGGGCAGTGGGCGGCGCGACTGGGGCGGCGTCGACGGTGGATCTGGGCGGAGGTCGGCTGCTGGTGGTCATCGATCAGAATAGGGAAGAGCAGTAGAATGGGTCTTTGGGATTGGGGTTCTGCTGTATGGCATCGCTGGCTAAGGGGTCGCCGAAGGTGTTGACGAGGAGGGCGGCGCTACAGGAGGGCGCCGGAGGTCGGGGGTCGCCGGAGATGGCCGGGGAAAGGCCGGGGAAGATGAACTGCGAGATGGGTCTGGGATTTTGGCGGGAAAAGCACATCGGAGAGAGAGAACAGTGAGAAGAGAGAGAGAGAAAGAGGAAAGAGAATAAGCGGTTAGGGCTTCAGAAAAGTGCAATTTTTAGGGTTTGCAGTAGAGTTGTATTTATAGGGTACAATTAGGATACTGGGTTGGTGAATTAGGGTCCAATAATAGCAGATTAGGGTTAAGAACAATGAAATTGGGTTTTAGGGTTCAATTAAGAGATAGATCAAAATCAATAGGGTTCAATTAAAAAAATACCCACAATAAAAAAAAGAAAAATAGGATTAACAGGAAAATAATTTATCAAGAAGATCAAGGAGATCCATGAACAGGAATTTAAATCCAAATAAATAAATAAATAATACAAATGAATTGAATATAAACCGAGCTTGAAAATAAATTGGAATTCGCCAAGAAAACCAGGTCCAGTACAATTACAAAATAATTCAATATATCAATTTTAATTAAATAATCAAGAAATGACAATTAATTATTATAATAATAAAATCATACAATAAAATAATATCCGGGTTTAACAATTTTATTAAAATAATCCAATAATGATAATATATTTGATTTAGACTCAAATAAAAATAGTCAATCAATAAGACATAGAAGTAGATTAAAATACACAATTATTCGAAATAAATATAATTATCGATAGAAAAACACTTTAATATAAAATCCAAAATGATTTTAACAAATAATGAATTTATAAATATCGAAATACAGAAAATATTCAGAAAATACGTATTTGCGGGAATGGGGGTTACAAGTGTATCCTGCCGGACTTAATTCCACAAAACAACCCCAATAACCCCAACTGGCCAAAATCCAAAAAATCTCATCGCCGATTCACAGGACTCCCACTCAACTCCTAGAGATTCACAACTCAACCATCAATATAAGATAAATCTTTTATTTTAGTCACTTCATATCAGTGTTAACTTACTCACAGAAATTCATTCATGTTGTTTATATATATATATATATATATATATATATATATATATATATATATATAGGAGATCTCTTTACTGAACAGAAGTGTGCACAATGTGCATATAATTCTAGAAGTGTGCACAATGTGCATATAATTCCCTTTACTGAAATGTAGTTTGTGTGTATATATATGAGATATAGAAAACCCTTTTCCCTAAATTGAAACACATGCAGGACATATATATGAAATAGAGAATTCCCTCTTTACTGATATGGAGTATAAACAGGGTATATACAAGATATAGAAAGAAAATCCCTTTCACTGTGATGAAGCCTGTGTGTATATATTGATTTAGAAAGAAATTTCTTTTACTGGTATGAAGTATCTGTGTATGCATATAAATGATATATATAGAAAACCTTTCACTGATATGTGTATGTATATATATCTGATACATGGAAAAACCTTTTACTGAAGTGTAGTATATGTATATATATATCTATGATATATATAGAAAAATCTCTCTTTACTGAAATGAAGTATATGGGGATATATATGTGATATATAGAAATCTCTCTTTACTGAAGTGAAACACACATAGATTAAAATGGAGTATATACAGAAAACATAGAAGATTTAGAAAACTCCTTTCACTGATATGAAGTATATGCAGAAATAGAAGATGGACTTTATTGAATTGAAGCATGTGCAGGTTATATAAGATGTAGAAAAGATCCCTTTCACTGATATGCAGTATATGCATGATGAATAAAATGCCCTTAATGCATACACAAAGGGACTACTAAACCCAATACTTACGACTACTACTAAACAAGATACCGGATGTATGTGTGAAGGTGAATTTGTTCATGTGTGCACATGCACAGCAGTGCAGTAGCAATCTGTAGTTTTTTTATAAAAAAAAACTGATACTTACTAATTAACTAAAGGTAGAGAACTAGTTTACTTGATGATTGATAATGTAAAATTAGGGCTTTTAAAGCATCAGTTTAAACAATAAAAAACACATCAATTAGGAGTAGAAAAATGTTTGGATTTAATACCAACACTAAAACAAATCAGATCTCAACCAAAACTTGATAAAAATCATCAAATCCATTCGGCAGACTTCAAAACAGAAATATTTAGATCTTTGTATATATATGTGTACATTATCTATATATATAAGTGTTTAGGCATCCAGAATTAGTATATAGGAGTAGTGTATGGTTCAATTTAATCTTCGTATCAAAACAAATCAAATTTAACTCAAAATCTTCAAAAACACAAAACAAAAACTCAATTCGACTGAACACAGCCAGACCCTTAGGATACTCATGTTCAAAGCCTTTCAAAACTTGTTCTTTCGATTCAAAATTCCCTTACAACTGATTATACACATACCCCACGACTCACATCAGTTAACTCAAGAATAGAAGCAAATTTAACATGTACTAATCATGTTCCATTCATCAAAAACACTCCAACAGATCATATATGCACACATACACAATAAAGATGAAGTTTTGTTCACTTTTTGCAACATTCCACATACAATCCCATTATAACAATCAAAATAGAAAGTATACGAAGGAAAATGACCTACTCATGATTTCTATTAGGTTCTTAACGATCTCAAGTCATCAAACTAGGGTTTTAATCATTAGTAGTGTAGTTTCATAAAAAGATTCACTTTTTAATTCATCTACTCATAAAAATTCATTATATCTTCATACAATCATCTACATGATGTCTAATAGATAAATCATCACATACAACATGCTTAGAACAATAAGAAAACAAATACAAGTCACTCACCTTATCGAAGAATCAACCGAAGAAAAATAAGAAATAAGAAAAATCCCTCATTCGCAAGAAAACCAAGTTCCTCGCTTTAAAACTCCAAGAAAATAATAATAAGAAAATCCTTTGTGTTGTGAAGCAAAGAGACGGCAGCACTCCACCCTTAAATAGGCCGGGATTCCAAGAAATTAGGGTTTTGAATAGATTTGTAAAATACCTCTTTTAAATATTTCTTTACATATATAAATCCTTATACTTGGAAATTAAATAAAACCAACTTAATTGAGATTTAAAAATCAAAAATAGTCCCTCTTGTATCAGCCGGAACTGTTTGAAAACCCAGAAAAATAAAATTACACTTTTTCCCCTCTAAGTGACAATTTTGCAAAAAGACCATTTTTCATCAAAACTTACAAAATAAACGAAATTTATTAAAACAAAAAGTAAACTCTTTATCTCTGGGTTGACTAGGCATCATGCCCAGCCCAAAAATCTAAAAATCTAGAGTTTTCACTCCAAGTGATAATTTTGCACAAAAGTCTATCTTTTTTGTAATATTTGCAGATAAGTCCAATAATTATCAGAAAAATTCAGAAAATTCAAAAATAATATCTAATAATAAATAATGGGTTTCCACAAAATAATTTTTGACTTTAAACTTCCAAAGAAAACATTTGCACGTGTTTTGCACGTGTAAAAAGATAAATTTTAGAAAATATTCATTAAATCACCAAAAATCATTTTAATTCATTTATTAATATTAAAAAAATTATTTTAAAAACTCTGGGGTATTACACTGATGTATGACTTGTATATATGAGCTGGATTTGGCAGAAAGTCTAGTTTCCAGATTTTCAAACGGATCTAGATTTGCAGTTCTGTAGCAACGGGAATTTTAGATTTGGTACAGTAGTGTCTTACTGTCTAGAACTGAAAGTTTCGTAATTGTTTTGACTGTATAAGTTGTTTTGTTGCCGTTTTTGTTTTCCATTCATCTTAGACTTTTCCTTTGTTCTTGACATGTCTTTAGCTGTATTCAGAAGGGAACTCGTTCCCCACTGTTTACTATGGTACCCACTATTTATCTCTGGATGCATGAGGCCATGATCCATAACACTATTTGTTATTACTATTACTGTTACTGTTTGTCTGAATATACTGCCTTATAGGTTCCATTACGAAATCTTAAAACGAAACTGTTTGATGTAGCAACCATGTGGTATAATTTGGGACGCATGAAGTGCTACCTAGATAGTAATAAACATTAGATATAAGAATAACTATTTCACTGTCACATCCTGTCAATGTTACTGTTGATTTCACCGTTACTGTTGATTTCACTGTTATTGTTGACTTTACTCAGGCGCTCTTGCAGATTGCTCAGATGCAATAGGAGCACAGCGAACTGGTTAAGGCTGCTTGGACAATTTTATACAATTTATCAGACAAATTATTTATAGTATAGTACAACTACCCACCACAGACTGACTCTCAAAAGGTGGTTAACCGGATTGGTGATTCTTGATCATAGGCATTATTATTTATAGTTATATATTTATTGTATACTCCCGATATGAGACTATTCTCAAACCATTTCCGCTGTCCTCTTATCTCGTGCATGTGACGTCAGCAACCCCACTACCTTGAGCGAACCCCCACACCACAAAAACACACAAAGAGAAGCAAAGAGCATCCCCTTCTCCCGCACGTGGGCCCCCCTCTGCCATCACCCACATGATGGCATCAGCCAAGCCAAACAATCCCCATCATTTAATTACAACTTTCCACCAATTATATTTACCATAATGCCATTTTCCCCTTATATATATATATATATATATATATATATATAGGAATAATCTATTATGAGATGGTGAGTTTAGATCCTTATCGTGAGCTGAAGTTTTTAGCCGTTCGATCGCGATTGATCGCGATCGAATGGCTCAGATGTAATCTCGCTCAGTATCTGTTTTGTTCAAGGGTAAAATGGTCATTTCTATCTCTCTTTCTTTCTCATTCAGCTCTCATCTCTCTTTCTCTCTGTAACACCTCGAATTTTTAAAATATCGGAAACGCTTGTTTTATATATTAGGAATGGTGAATAATTATTTTGATATATTTTATTTTTAAATATGGATATTGGTAGGAGTATTTATTGGACTGGTGTAAATGGTATATTGAAGCACGAGTCGAGTTTTATATGGAAAAAAATTATTGTTTAATTTTGTTTTATGATTTTGGAGGATTATTATGGAATGTTTTAATATATTTTGTATTGTTAAAAATAGAGTTGGGGTTTATTTGTAATATATTGGTTTTGGAGGGCTCATATGTGCATATACCATATTATTATTATTATTATTATTAAACTTATTACCAAAGTAACCCCTTCCCCATTTCCCCCTTCTTTTCCTTCTTTCTTTCCTTTCCGTTTTCTTGCTCCCGACCGAACCGAAGCAGCCGAACCCCATTTCGGCCAACTCCTCCTCACCCAAATCTCGGTCAATTCTCCATGGTTTTCCAATTAATTCAAGGGGATGTCTAATTGAAGGGTTCTCTTCCTCATGGTGGTTTCAATTTGGGAAAAAAGCAATGGAAATGTATACCCTATTTTATTTATTCGTATAAAATTTAGTATGGTTAGTTTTATTGAGTAGGATTATGATGATAGAGAGATTTAGAGGTGTTGGAAGTAGAAGATTTGGGAAATTAGTGGGTTGTTAGAGAAATTGCAATTTGTTAGTAAATTAGGGTTTTGGGTTTGTAAAATAGAGATATATATATATAAGAATTATCTTTGGTATGGTGGTAAAAATTGTAGTGAGTCATTAGAATAAAATGGGGAGTAGTGATTTTGGTATAGACTCGAATTATAGAGTTTATGAAATCGGGTAGAAAACTCGATCCAAATAATTGTAGAAAATGCATGCGAGGGTGTAGAGTATTATGAAAGTATTAATATAAAATTAGGATGATTTTTATAGGCTTCCAGCTCAATTAAATTGAGTGAAATGGATTACAGGCGAAAAGTGCACGTCGGGTGTTCGGTAAAATGCCCGCGCGATATAGAGGTGAGAATTTGATGAATTCGGAGGTATAGATGAGTTCCATTATTGTTGTTAACCCTAATTTGAGATATTAGGATCAAGGGATTGAAGAAATTAGAAAATATGAATTTTTCTTATTAGAAAGCCTCCGATCAATAAGGGAATGTTTGTATGGGGACCCAAATTCGAAATCCGTCGATGTAGCTCGGCTACTTAGGTCATTTGTAACGTGTGGGTGAAGACGGATTCAAATTTGGAGGTCCGTAGGTCGAGTTTTGAGCTTTAAACTAATCGGTTCTATAATTTTTCAATTAGGAGGAAAAAGTCGAACTTCGACTGGCTACAGGACGGACGTGGGACATCGTTTGCTCGAGCCGTCAGGTGAGTACGTTGTGTTTATGAATATTTTATATTGTGGCCAAATTTCGTGGCCTTTTGATATGTTTTGTGGGTGTTATGCCAAAAAATGAATTTTCGTTGAAAATACGGATTTTTAAGGATCCAAAATGGGTTTTTGAGACATGTGATGAAATTAACTATTTTAAGTATATAAAACCTATATTATGGGTTAATGTGACGTGTTGAAGTATAAAAACTAAATATATTTATTTATTTATGCGTATTTTTACCCCGTGCATGTTTTGTGCATGTTTTTGGGGTATATAGGCCGATATAGGCAATCGGGTATATGCGGAGCCTGGTGTATGGGCTAGCATGTCATGGATGGATGTTATAAGTTGTAATTAGACGAATTTAGTGATTGTGATCATGTTTTGAAGATCTGTGTAATTTAGTACACGTTTGTGCATGTTTTGGGGCATATAAGCCCTTATAAGTGATTTTACTTATATGAAACAGGATGTATGAGCTAGTATGCTATAATTAGATATTATAAGACTTAATTAGAGGAAATAAGTGGTTTTGGCCCCTTATGATGGGAAACCTGCATGTGTGATGTTTATTTGTAATATATATAGAGATGATTATGATGTGTGATGCAATAATTGATGAAATTAAATAAGTGGATGCATGTTTACATTTTAATTATGTTTGAAATGAATTAATGGGCAATAATATGATATGTTGGTTTATATGATAAATGACTTGGTGTATGTTTATATGGGATTTAATGAAGTAGCGAATAGCAAGGTATTCATAATGGGTGATGTTATGGTAAATTAAATAACATGATGGTTTCTATGTTAAATGACATGGTGTATGCATATATATATGATACAACGAGACGATAATCAATATCGTGGACATCAGATGTGCATCAAATGCAAGATAAAAGGTGAGATGGTAAGTGTTAATAAAATGTGTTATTATTTTTGTGAGTAAAGTCAAGGTGTGGCAATTATTGAATTCATAAGTGAAATGCGTGTGTTGATAAAGTAAGCTGAAAAGATGAAATGATTAATGCTAATAATAAGTGGTTTTGTTGACCAGTACCTACAACAATCCTGGGGGTTTGGGCTAGATCTCCTAACGCCCAAGGACCGGCATGGGAATAGTGGACCCAAACTATGTTTGGGGTGCGTGGATTTTATCGCCCAAGCTATCGGCTTGAGGCCCGGTTTCCCTCGATGACAGCTGTCGCGAGGAAGTACCCAGTTTATCTGAGGCGTGGTTTTTCCCTCCTGGCTATCGGCTGGGAGGAAGTACCCAGTTTACCTGGGGCGTGGTTTTTCCCTCGATGACAGACGTCGCGAGGAAGTACCCAGTTTATCTGGGGCGTGGTTTTTCCCTCCTGGCTATCGGCTGGGAGGAAGTACCCAGTTTACCTGGGGCGTGGTTTTTCCCTCGATGACAGACGTCGCGAGGAAGTACCCAGTTTACCTGGGGCGTGGTTTTTCCCTCGCTAGTTCGGCTAGGAGGAAGACGTAGCCTCGGACGAGTAAGACTCTGTGTGAGCATCAGACCGCGTGTTTACTGGGCTGTCGGCTTTCAGTATGTTGGGATACTGTGGCTCACTGGTCGACAAACTAATAAAATAACTTTGCGTGAATAAAAATGTGAATTGTGTGTGGAAAAGAAAGTGGATAGTAAAATGTGAATTGTGTGGGAAAAGAAAGTGGATAGTAAATTGTGAATTGTGCGTGGAAAAGAAAGTGGATAGTGAAATGTGAACTGTGTGTGGGAAAGAAAGTTGTTGTGAACGAAGTAAATGTGAAAGTGAACGTGTTATGAGTTAGTGTATGAAAAGAAAGGATAAATGCAGCATGTGATTAATTTAAGATGAAAATAATAAAAGTGATGTGTTATCATGAATAATACGAAGTAATTGTATTATGTGTGTGATCATTAAAGTAAATACAGATTGATATGAGTTGTACCTTGGAATTGTGTCAAGGAACTCCCGCCCACAATTTGTGTGGAAATTGTGGGAACTACCTGCCTTGGCATAATTCGCAGGGTGAGTGGATATAATAGTGGTAATGATGGATAGAAATGAGAAATAAAGTGAAGTGAAGATGATAAGTGATTGAAGTAAATTAATAACCAAGCTATCGGCTTGAGATGTGATGTGATATTACCCAACCTATGTGTCTGATGTACAGTGATTATTACCCAAGCTATCGGCTATGGGATGTGATATGTTGTGGCCCCAGATTTTGTTAGGGGATTAAGTGAAAATGATAATAAGATATATTACTTATAAGAATGAAAATTTCTAAAGTGGTATAATGAGATGGAATAAAGCATGTTTTTGATGTAGTATGTATGAGACTTGAATGAATGTGGTGTTAAGAGAATATAAGCCATTGTAAGAAATAATACTGGATAGGACATAATAAAATAAATCCCCGTATTATGGGATTGGTTATGAAATTGGTTATTAAGAGAGTATGTGTATTATGAGTTGTATTCGTACAAATTGTTATTAATGAAAAGAGTAATAACATACAAATGGTTATAATACTATTGTGACGATACTTGTGGAAGAATGACTATTGGGTTAGAGCAGTTAAATTGAAAAGTAATGGATGGTATGTGTATTCGTACTATACGGATGTCGAATAAGTATGTATATATATATATACGAGGTTGATGTGAAGTATATTATAAAATGTGGGAAGTTATGGATAATTAAATAGTTGAATGCAGGTTTGGCAGAGTAATTGATATGTCATTGTAGTGACGATGTTGTTGTATTCAAGATTCAGGTTGCCTTATTTTAATTTGGCATTCGTAAGTTTAATTTATTTTCTTTATACTATTTTAATTTGTTATTTGATTAATAACTATACTCACACCAGAAATGGCTAACCCCTTAGTGTTTGGGGGGTTAGGGGAGTCTGAGGACTACCCTAGGTCCCCCACTGTTGCAGGTTCTCATCAGTGCAGAGGTGAGGCGTGGAGTGGTAGTATAACTTTTTATTTTAAAAATTTGTATTATTTAGTTATAGGAATAGTGAAATTTATGATTTAAATTGTATTATGAGTGTATAAGCCTGTATATGACGATGATGAGTATAGTGTGCGGTGGTGTGGTATGTTGGTGACCGTACCCATCTCGTCGTGGAGTACCAGGCTCTGTGGTAAGTTTTACAATGATTTTTCTAAGATTTTACCTCGTTTTTCAAAGAAATTCATAGTTTTTAATTGATATTTGATACTCCGTTATGAGTTTGGCCCCCAGAGCATTATATTATATTGCCTGTGTGTATCTGCTCATTTTGGCCTGGGGAGCCCATGAAAATATTATGTGGTTTGTGAGCTACGGAATTTTGAGCAGAATTCCGTAAGCTTTTTGTGTTTCGGGACAAAATTTACAGGGGAGACTCTGTCAAAATTTTTCCTGGAATATAACTTTCTTAGTTTATGATTAAAGTGATATAGAAATTAAAAGAATTGAATTTGGAGACTTGGTTTTTAAAAAAAAAAAAAAATTGGGGTGTTACACTCTCCCTCCCGCTCTGTTTCTTTGACGTAGGGTTTCTCAAGGCTCTCTCTCTCTCATTCAGATCATGATCAACCCTACTTCAAAATCTCGATCGTTCTCTCTCTCTCTCTCTTCGACGAGAAACCCCCCTACTTTGAGAAACCCTACTTCTTATCTCCATCCCTTTTTCTCTCTCTCTTCGACGAGAAACCCCCCTACTTTGAGAAACCCTACTCGTCGTCTTTTTGTCAAAGCAGATAGGCTTTCGATTTCTACTTGATGAGAATCGGCTCTTTATCTCTCTTTTCGTCGAAGAAGAAGGGCATCTACCGATAGGGTTTCGATTTCTACTCTCTTGGATTCTCTCTCTCTCTCTTCGACGAGAAACCCAAATCACCCTTAGGGTTTCGATTTGCTCTGAACCCTACCTCCTTCATGAGCGATTCGAAGAGAAACCCTAGCCCCCAATCTTTCACGCTCCACCTCTCACCCTCAGCCCCTAAACCGAAACCCTAGATCTGCTGATCCCTACTTCGTTAATCTAGCAAAGCATCGACCTCCTAGCAAAGCTGCAATATTTTTATCAGGTAATCTTAATTTCAAATCTTGTTTCCTTTATAATCGTTCATGTTTATTGTTAGATTTTTATTTCGAAAAATATGTATGAATAGGAAATTAGTTGAATAACATCATAATCTGGCTAGCAGGGTTTAGAACTTGAAATTCTGTTATGGTAGCATGGATTAGAAAATAGGAGGGCATCATATATTGTGTCTGATCTTCCAAAATTTTTTTGCCCATATTATCTTAATGTAGAATGAGGCGATGAAATGATTATGAGATTGAGGGGAATAGGGATATGTTGTTGTAGTGAGTATGTAAGAACGTTGTGGTCTTTCTTTGTTAAGCCACATTGTTTTGTTTCGAATAATTAGCACACCGCATGAAGTATCAATGCTTTAAATTTTCTTTTTTATCAAAGCTGCAAACCAGCGAAGCATTTTTTAAATTTATATTATTTGATGTTTGCCGGCAAAGCTAATATAATCACAGTTTGTTATCTATAACAGATAGAAAAGTGATTCGATTCCCCAATACAGGAAGATGCATGATTCCTGTATACAGAATCACAGTTTATAATAGAAGATGCATGATTCCCCAATACAGGAAGTGTTCGATTCTCACACTCATTGTTTTTAAATTTGTAGAAACTGCCATTTCATGTGTTGGTATAGGCAATGATGACAATCACTCATTTACAAGCATTATTTTGAATTATTATGCTCCCCCCCTAACTCCCAACGAATTTTTTAATTTAGTGTTGGTTATGTTATTGTCTTTGATCTATGCAATGAAGACCATATTGGTTAATTTTTGGGTCTATAGCATTTGCATTTTGGCATGCTGGTTGATTTAAGCATTTTGGCTAATTATATATTGGCCGATTCATGGTACATTTTGCCTGATTTTATCTTCGCTGATTCACGATACATTTTGGCTTAATTGTATCTTGGCTGATTGTAATCTTGGCTGGTTGTATATTGGTTGAATTGTATTTTGGCTGATTGTATTGGGGGGGGGGGGGGAGGGTTAAGAAACTAGTTGGCATGGCATAATAATACATCCCTAGAGAAATAAGTACGCTTCATTTGAAGAAACAGTGAAATAAAAGTGTGCTCTGATCTTACAACTACTTCAAATCATCTATTTGTTGATTAGTGCTACTTGGATGTTTGTCAGTGCTGAATTTTTTTGTATATTTTTTACATTTTTTATATTTTTAATATGTTTTTAAATTTTTATTCTTTATTTTATTTTTGTTAGAAGGGATATTTTAGGTTGATGAAATGATGAAGGATGCGGTTTGTGGAGCAAGCACTAAGGAGAGCATGCTGCACAAATCAAACCCTGTAACTTACTTTTTGTGATATTCCACCAATTTTTCAATCAATGCATCAGTAAGTAGTACTACCTTCATCTCTTTTATTAGCTACGGTTAAAACCAACTTCATTATTTATTTTAGGTGTCAGTTTATTTTCATTTGGAAATTTTAGTTCTTATTTTTTCTTCATCATTAATTAAGCGAAACACTGATTATGAATTGTAAATTTCCAAATGACTGTTTATAAGTTACGTCCTCGATAACATTTAAAACTGTGTGTTATTTGTTGAGGTGAGGTTGACAAAATGCCCTAATTTTTTTTATATACTTGTTCTTCCTAGCCCATCCCAGAGTACGAAAAAAGAGTTGGTAATGCAGAAGCCCTAAAAGTGTATACTTGTTGAGGTGAGGTTGACAAAATGCCCTAAAAGTGTATGTTCAGTATGTATGTTATATGTTCCATGTAGGCATTTACAGATGTGGTTTCTGTAGATCTTGCATCTACTCCAAGCCTGGGTGCATCTTCTGAGAGTAGAAAGAGACTAAACCGTGGGTTTGGTTTTATGAAATTTTCTTCACATGCAATAAGTTATTGAACATTTCCCATTTTTTTTGATTTTATTTGCTTTCCAATGGTGGAAGTCATGTGTTTGTGCTTTCTTTCCATTTCTATTAATGGCTTTCCAATGGTGGAAGTCAACTCATCACAATCAAATATTTTTCCAACAATTTAATCACACATATAAATATGGTTTAGTACATCTGATTCTGGGTTGATGGCAAATTCTTCTCTTGTTTTATATAGTAACTTTCACTTTTTCGGTTTCTTCTCTCTCGTATTCAGGTATATCAAAGAAGGCAGCACGGTGAGTGTAATGGATGCTAGTGGTCCAACTGCATACTCCCCATGAGCCTCGAGGGCATTGTGTTGAGATGCGAAGACACATCAAAGATTGATGTAATACCAGTATATAAAATTTGTAATAGTCAGCTAGGAAGTTTGCGGGTTCTATTTGTTCAGTTGGCAGGTGGTGTCCTTCTGTCAAAAATTTTCTTAAGTGTATAGCTTTCTTTCTTTTGTTTGGTTTTCCTTTTTGTTATATTATTGGTTAGTAGGTTCGAGAGCATTTGTAATTTGTCTACAATGGTGGTTGATGAGTACAGTGGAACTGTGGAAGGGCCCTACTTGATATGTTTTGGTATGGCGAAATTTGGGAGTTTGGAATTATGTTGAGAAATTCGTTCCACCGTACATTCTCAAGTGTTTGCTTGAATTGATGGCATCATGTACTGGTTTCATTAATGAAAATATTGACAATGTTTCTTTTTGTTTAGCTACTCATATTTTCAGCTTTAATTTGCTTGAGAATGCAGAGTTTCATATGATAATATTAAGAATTTTCGTTAGAAGTGCTGCAGCTCGTATTTGCACTAAATATTGCCCTATTATATTGATTGTTGTTATTATGTTGTAGGGGAAAATATTGATATCTTAAATTTCTTTGCTAGGTATGGGCTCTTTTATTTTTCTTGTCGTAAGTTTGTCAAGTTTTGTCTGTAGGTTGTTTGTTCTGTTTATGAAAAGTTAAAAAGTCTAGTATGTGTTTATGGCCATTTTCCTACAACAGTGTATGTTCCAACCATTTGATTAGTAAAAATTCAGCCAGGATACAATTCACCCAAGATACAATCAGTCAAGTTTACAATCAGCCAAGTTTACAATCAGGGCAATATACAATCAACCAAGATTACAATCAGCCCAGATACAATTCACCCAAGATACAATTCAGCCACTATACAATCAACCAAAATTACATTCAGCCAGGATACAATTCAGCCAAGGATACAATTCAGCCAAGGCACAATCAGCCAAGATACAGTTCAACCAAGATACAATCAGCCAAGATACAATTTAGAGAAGAAAATTCAGCCAAGATACAATCAGCCAGGATACAATTCGGCCAAGATACAATTCACCCAAGATACAATCAGCCAAGATACAATTTAGCAAAGATTCAATTCTGCCAAAATACAAATCACCCAATATACAATTCGGTCAAAATACAATCAGCCAAGATTACAATCAACCAAGATACAATTCACTCAATATACAACCTGCCAAGATTACAATCAGCCAAGATTCAATTCACTCAATATACAACCAGCCAAGATTACAATCATCCAAAATTATAATCAGCCAAAATACAATTCAGCCAATATACAACCAGCCAAGATTACAATTCGCCAAAATTACAATCAGCTAAGATACAATTCAGCCAATATACAACCAACCAAGATTACAATCAGCCAAAATTACAATCAGTCAAGATACAATTCAGCCAACTTACAGTTCAGCCAGTATACAATCAGTGACGATTACAATCAGCCTAGATACAAAGCAGCCTAGATACAATCCTTGACGAATCACCCAACGAGAACATGCTTGAGATGCTAATGGTTACCCTGAAAAAAATAAAATAAAAGCAAGATGTTAAACTTGCAATGATGAACATAAATATTACTACTAACTACCAAGTCATAATAATCAACAAAAAAAATATTAGAATTGATTGTAGGCTCAAAACACACTTCTATTTGAAATTGTACTGTAAATCAAGCAACATTATTGGGCTAGGGCTGCATTTCCATGACATGCCTACTGTAAATAACGATTTTTTTGGTAGATCAGACACAATATATGATGCCCTCCTATTTTATAATCCATGCTACCAAAACGGAATTTCATGTTCTAAACCCTGCATGCTAGCCAGATTATGATGTTATTCAACTAATTTCCTATTCATACATATTTTTCGAAATAAAAATCTAACAATAAACATGAACGATTATAAAGAAAAAAAGATTTGAAATTGAGATTACCTGATAAAAAGATTGCAGCTTTGCTAGAAGGTCGATGCTTCACTGGATTAACGAAGTAGGGATCAGCAGATCTAGGGTTTCGATTTAGGGGCTGAAGGTGAGAGTTGGAGCGTGGAAGATTGGGGGCTAGGGTCTCTCTTCGAATCGCTCATGAAGGATGTAGGGTTCAGAGCAAATCGAAACCCTAAGGGAGATTTGGGTTTCTTGTCGAAGAGAGAGAGAGAGAGAATCCAAGAGAGTAGAAATCGAAACCCTATCGGCAGATGCCCTTCTTCTTCAACGAAAAGAGAGATAGAGAGCCGATTCTCGTCGAGTAGAAATCGAAAGCTTATCGGCTTCGACGAAAAGACGACGAGTAGGGTTTCACGTCGAAGAGAGAGAGAGAGATAGATGGAGATAAGAAGTACGGTTTTTCAGAGTTGGGGGGTTTCTCGTCGAAGAGAGAGAGAACGATCGAGATTTCGAAGTAAAGTTGATCGCGATCTGAATGAGAGAGAGAGCCTTGAGAAACCCTCCGTCGAAGAGACAGAGTGGGAGGGATATAAAGAGAGATGAGAGCTGAATGAGAAAGAAAGAGAGATAAAAATGACCATTTTACCCTTGAACAAAACAGATACTGAACGGGATTACATCTGAGCCGTTCGGCTGAAAACTTCATCTCATGATAAGGATCTGAGCACACCATCTCATAATAGACTATCTCTCTCTCTCTTTATATATATATATATATATATATATATATATATATATATATATAGAGGCAAATGCTCAGTTGAAAATGGGCATGTTTTCAACGGGTTGGAAAACGCAGATCTGAGCAGTTGGATCGCTCCCGACCTTGATCAACGGCTCAGATCGAAGCCCACTCAATGCTCCCATTAAGGGGCTCTAAAAACAGAGGGGAATTTTTGGAACTTCACGCAAAAAAATGCTTCAGACTTAACGTTTTTTTGGCGTGAAGTTTTTTTGTGCAAAAAAGTTATATTTAGGCCGTTGTCCCCAACAACGGCCTAGGTTATTTTTTTTGTAAAAATATTCAACCTAGGCCGTTGTGAAGTTTTTTTTTGCAGAAAAGTATACTTAGGCCGTTGTTGGGAACAACGGCCTAGGTTGTTTTATAAAAAAAAATCAACCTAAGTCGTTGTACCCAACTGTAACACCCTGTAATTTTCAAAGAGTAATAATATATAATGTGTATATATGTAATATATATATATATATATATATATATATATATATATATATATATATATATATATATATATATATATATATATATATATATATATATATATATATATATATGAACTATGAAGTGTTGGCTGTTGGTACAAAAAATAATGCAGGATGGCATGGATGTAAATATAGAGAATTGAAAAGGAATAGTGCGTAGTGGGGGCCCCACGTGAAAAGAGAACAACAAGTAATGCTGTTACTCTTGTGTGTGGCGTCAGCCACGCTGACGTGGCAGGATGCCGGGGGGGGCCCACTCGTGTGTAGGGGACAACGGAAAGGGAGAGTTTGCTGTTTTCTCTTTCTCTCTCCGATGACGTGGTGAACGGTATGTGTTATGCTACGGGAGAAATTGTGAAGAGATTTGTCCCACATCGGGAATTGAACACTAATTAATTAATAATAAATACTATTGCCTCTGATCAAGAGTCACAAATTCGGTTAACCACCTTTTGAAAGGCAAGCCTGTGGTGGGCAGTTGTACTACATAGTATCTAATTTGTCTTCTAAATTGTATAAATTGTCCGAGCTCGGGGCAGAGGCATTACACCAACAACGGCCTAGGTATGTACAAGTATTTTTCCATACACTTGTACAAACTCAGTTCGCCATCTTCCTCACAACTCGCTTTCGCGCTACTGGAGCTCGTGAAACCCATTTCCCAAACCCTAGCTCTCACTCTCTCAATCTGAAAATCCTAACTCTCTCTTGCTCGTTGCTTCTCACTCAATATCTCCCTTTTCTCACACTCTTTCCCTCTTCTATTGAAGATCCCGATTACAACAAAACCCTAATCCATACGAAATCTCCCCAACCCTAAAACCCTAATCCAAAAGAAATTAGCCAAACCCTACTCCCCTTCCTTTCTCTACAGCAGCGTTCAAGGACCTCCTCTATCCCCTTTCCGAAAATTCTCATTGTGAAAGGTAATAAGTTTTTCTATTTTAGTAGATCCAACTAGGTTAACTGATTGAAATTTTTTATTCAATGTTTGAGTGTACAATTTGTATATTATGTGTAGCTAATTATAGATCAGGTAATTATAGTTTTATTATCGATGTAGATGTAGTATTAGTTGTTGTTGTTCGTTGTTAGTAATAGCGCACAAAGAGATCCAAAAATTATGCAATTTTGCGAGTACGTCGAACTTGCCACGCACAAGCCAACGCAACTTGTAGAAGTGTGTTTGGATTCACGGTTTGAAGTGTACGGCCGTGTATCACTTTCGACTATTTTTCGTTAGTGAAAGCGATACATCGGCGTATATTGCAAACCGTGAGTCGAAACTCACCTCTACAAATTTTGTTGATTCATGTATTTTGCGTCCGTCCTACTCTCAAAGTTTCAGAATTTTTTGATCTCGTTTGTACGGATTTCTACCGTATATCAAACAACAACAATTAATGTTTGATTTCTATCGAGGGACTTTTCACTACGAAACGATATCCAAAAAATAAGAAATTTTGTGAGCATAGGCTAACCGCTTGCAACCCAACGCTACTTGTAGTTGCGAGTTCCGACCCACGGTTTGGGTGCTACGTCAATGTATCGCATTGTTGGAATTTTTCATGAATGAATGCGATACACGGCCATATCGTGCAAACCGTGGGTCGGAACTCGCTTGTACAAGTTGCGTTGCCTTGTGTGCGGGGAGCCCAACCCAATCACAAAGTTTAGTTTTTTTTGACAGTCGATTGTGCCGTTTTCTCATGAATTTTGTTATATTTTGAGCGAGTTTTTAATAGAGAACCCACTTGAAAAATCCATAATTTTGCGAGTAGGTCGGTCTCGCCACTCACAAGTCATAGCAACTTGTAGTTGCGAGTTGTCACCCATGGTTTGCTATATGCGTCCTTGTATTGTATTTCCCTCATTTCCAAGAGTGAAAGCGAGCGAGACACGGCCGTATCTTGCAAACCGTGGATCGGAACTCGCTTCTACAAGTTTCGTTACCTTGTGTGTGGCAAGCCGAACCCAATCGCAGAGTTTCGTATTTTTTGGAAGTCGTTTGTGAGGTTTTCTCACGTATTTTGTTTCGCACGTGTATATATATATATATATATATATATATATATATATATATATATATATATATATCACAATCGTTTGTTAACAAGTTGTTTTATATATGATGTGTGTATTAATTTACCAAAAATATTTTTTTTCCGGATGAACAACGATACGGAGAGTTCTGCAGCCGGCAATAATTTTGTGCGGGTAGAACCAATCATTGATTCCATGATGTTAGTCGAAGAACATCTAAAACCAAAGTTAGGTATGACGTTTCCAACTTTAGTTGAGACCGAAATTTTCTATTCGTCATATGCTCGATGTGGGGGTTTTGCAATGCGTAAGGGTGGGAATAAATTAAAGGGAGAAGTGGAAGTAGATAAGTCATATCTGTGTAATAAAGTCAGGTCATCGCCGAGTCAACATAGTGATGGTAGACGGGGAACAACCTGTAGAACGGGTTGCAAGGCTTGCATACGTGTAAAATTGAACGAAGCTAGTAATATGTGGGTGTTGTATTCATTTCATAAAGCAAATAATCACGAATTCACCTCACCCGGTAGAAGACATCTTTTGCCCCGAAACCGTTCCGTATCAAATACGGATAAAAGGATAATAGATCAATTCAACCAAGCTAATATCCAGACATGTCGAAAAATGCTCTTCTTCGAAGTTCTAGTGGTGGTCACGATCAAGTAGGATTCACCGAAAAAGATGTTAGAAATTTACTTAGAGACTCGCAAGAAGTATTAAAAGGACATGATTCAAAAATGCTAATTGATTTTTTCGAATATAAGAAACAGACGGATCCCGAAGGGTGGCTGTCACATTGTATGTGGGTTGAGGGTATTTCTAGGATGAATTATCAAGAATTTGGCGATGGACTTTGCATTGATGCCACGTACAATACGAACTGGTATGGAATGTTATTTGTTCCCTTTGTTGGAGTGAATCAACATTGTCAATCGACTTTCTTAGGAGGTGGGTTCATTCCAAATGAGATAGCCTTTTCGTTTGAATGGTTCTTTGAAAAGTGGTTAGGTGTTATGAATCGTGCTCCATCCGGTATCGTCACCGATTAAGACTGTGGGATCGCTGCCGCAGTGAAAAAAGTTTTCCCCCAGACTCGGCATCGATTTTGTATTTAGCACATATTGGATAAGTTGCCGCAGGAGGTGCATATGTCGAACGATATCGACAAGTTTAGGGAATCATTGAAGAATATCATCTACAATTTTGAATATTTACGTGAATTTGTAGAAAAATGAAATTTATTGATTTCGCAATACGGATTTGAGAATAACAAAAGGTTGAATGATCTATTTGATATCCGTGAAAATTGGGCACCCATCTATGCTAAAGATTTTTTTTAGGCCGGCATGTTGAGTAGCCAACGAGTTGATTCATCGCATTCTGCCTTGAAACATCATACAGAAAAGAAATATTCCTTGCATGAATTTACCGTCATCTTCGACCGTTTTTTGGGAAGGCAAAGACATGAAGAACTGAAAAAAAATTATCGTAACCGTGAGAAGAGACCGAAGTTGAAGAGCAAATGGGCTTTGGAGGCACAAATGGCGAAAAAATACACTTTGAATTTTTTTTACAAATTCTAAGATTAAGTTACAACAAGCTTCATGTACAATGTGACATTTGTTGGCGATCTTGAGGCACCGGATAGTTTAACCTTCCATGTGATACTCTGTGGAGAATCAGAACCAGCTCGCCTTCTTCAGTTATGCAAACTCAACCGAATTATTACATGTTCTTGTCACTTCTTCGACTTCGTTGGCATTCCTTGCAGGCATATTTTAGCGGTTCTTTGGTTCAGCCATCACACTTTCCTTCTGGATGTATACATTAAAAGAAGATGGAGTCGGGATGTGATGAGAAGAAGTTATACATCTATTCAAACTGAACCCAATACCGAGAATTTTGCTTCTTGATATTGTGCGTTGAGCTACCACGCAAAACAGATTGTCGATCTTGGTTGTTCCTCCAATGAAAGTTACAAATACACGTTAGAGAATTTGCAGAAGATCATTGACAGCGTCTCTCGGCTACAAACTAGATTGGGTGAACTACCCGAAGAGGCCTCACAACCACATGATAGTACAGAACCGCTAGGTAGTACACAATCGGTTGGTAGTGCACAACCTCATAATGAAGGCAGTGGACACGTACCTACATTCGTAAGGGACCCACAACAATGCATGACAAAGGGAAGGCCTCACGCCAAAAGATTGAGGCCGATAAGAGAGCATCTTCGCATTAAAAAACCGAGATGGTGCCGAACATGCGGCATTGTGCAAATGGATTATGATTCAAGAAATTGTCGAACATTATTTGAGGGGTAAGACTCATACTTTCTTTGTTTCTTCCTATTTTAAATTTATTATACTTCATTTGCGGTAAATGAATTTTTCACTAACTAAAACTTTTCTTTGAATGAAGGGCAATCAATTCGCAAGAAGTGAATCCATCCGATGAAGAGAGTTTCGACGAGAGATATGATGATCCATTGTGAATTGGAGTTTTTTGATATACAATTTTAGTATGTTAGATATTGATGCAAGTGTTGTTAATTTTAAATGTTGTTGGGACTCAAGTGTTGTTTGTTTTTGTTGATTGTTAATTTTATTATTGTTGTGCTTTTTGAGTTGTTATTGGTGTTAGTGTTGTTGTTAACTATATATGTTGGTGGGATTGAAGTGTAATTGTGTGTGGAAGTTTTTCTGAAAACGATGTGTAGCAGCCTGCAGATGCTGTGTTCACTTTTCATTTAATTTTAAAATTTTTTTTAAACCTAGGCAGTTGTTAAAGACAACGGCCTTAGTTGAAGACTAAGTCTTTTGTGTAGAACTAACAAAAATCCAAATTTTGTTTTTAAAACTAAGGCTGTTGTCTCCAACAACGGCTTAAGTTATAGGAACAAAAAATTGAAATTTTTGGTTTGCTCTCTGACTTGCCGAAGCTAAAAGGTGCAACAAGTCAGAGAGCAACAATTTTGTTTTTTAAAGCTTAGGTCATTGTCTCCAAAAAGGGCCTAAGTTATACCCAAAAAATTGGATTTTTTGGTTTGCTCTCTGACTTGTCCAAGCTAAAAGGAGCAACAAGTCAGAGAGCAACAATTTTTTTGTTTTAAAGCTTAGGCCATTGTCTCCAACAACGGCCTAAGTTATAGCAAAAAAAATTGGATTTTTTGGTTTGCTCTCTGACTTGCCCAAGCTAAATAGAGCAACAAGTCCGAGAGCAACATTTTTTTTAAAGCTTAGGCCGTTGTCTCCAACAACGGCCTAAGTTATAGCATAAAAAATTGAATTTTTTGGTTTGCTCTCTGACTTGCCCAAGCTAAAAGGAGCAACAAGTCAGAGAACAACAAAAAAAATTTCCTGTAAGCTTAGGCCGTTGTCTAAGTTATATGAAATTTTGAAATTTTTTTAGGCTTTTTACAACTGTCTCTCCACTTTTTACAAACAGTGTCTCAAACTCTACACAAAAGACATTCATATGCTTGTATATCGTTTATATATTTTATTAATTTCCATTTTTAGCCACCTAACTAACCAATATACAATCATTAAGGTTAAATGTTAAAAAAAATACCAGAAAATAAAAGATGATATTTTTATTTGTAAAATCAAAATTTTAAATATATTTTTACCCCTAATACGTAATTTCTTCTGGAATGCATGTAGCTATTCAGTTTAACACCTAACCCCTAACCATACCCCCCAAACCCATAATATTTCAGCTAAGGTTAGGTTAACAGGGGTCAGGATAAGGTTAGGGTAAGCTAGGATTATGGTAGGGTTACGGGTTAGTGTAGGGTTATGAGTAGGGTTATGGTAAGGTTATGGATGAGTGTAGGGTTACGGGTTAGTGTATGGTTAGTGGTTATATCTTAAAACTCTTTCAAAAAATACAAGTAAGCCTACTGAAAAATCAATGGCTCAAGTTATCAGTGGTGGACTCCATAATATTTTATGGTAGGGTTAGCGTAAGGTTAAGGTTAGTGTTAACAAGGCTTAGGATTGGGTTAGGGTAAGCTAGGGTTATGGTAGGGTTACGGTTTAGTGTAGGGTTATGAGTAGGGTTATGGTTAGGGTTACGGGTGAGTGTAGGGTTAAATAGAACAAGAATTTTTCTCCTTCAATCTACTCTCTGTAGAGAATTTTTTATATATCTGGCTCATCTATTTACTAATGAAATTCAAAAAATCTAAATTCTGTAAGAATCGAAGTTGTAGTAAGAGCTTGTTTTGGGTTATCATTAATTAGGTTAATATTTATAGTAACCCCACTCAAAACCATACACTCACCCGTAACCCTACCATAACCCTACTTATAACCCTACACCAAAAAAGAGCCATGCGCAAATGAGAAACGGACTATTGGAGTCCACAGAAGGTGAGTATTCGTGCCCATGGAAAAATGTCGGAGGTTATTCAGTAGGGGATCTATTTGTGGTGCCCACTTTGTAAAGTGAAATATAATAGTAGGCAAGTGATGGAAACACATTTATTAGGATAGAAGCATGTGCTTTCAGAATCGAAGAATAGAGTTGACAAGGCAGAGGAGGGGAAGAAAGAGGAAGTGGAGGTAGAGGCGGAGTCCACCACTGATAACTTATTTATTAGGAAAGGAGCCTTTGATTTGTGAGTAGGCTTATTTGTCAGAATTTTTTGAAAAAGTTTTAAGATATAACCACTAACCATACATTAACCCGTAACCCTACAATCACCCGTACCCTACCATAACCCTACTCATAACCTTACACTAACCCGTAACCCTACCATAACCCTAGCTTACCCTAACCCTATCCTAACCCCTGTTGACACTAACCTTAACCTTACACTAACCTTAGCTGAAATATTATTACCACTTTGGGGGGTATGGTTAGGGGTTAGGTGTTAAACTGGATAGGTGTATACGCATTCCAGAAAAAATTACATAATAGGGGTAAAAATATATTTTAAAAAATGATTTTTACGAATGAAAAGATCATCTTTAATTTTGTGGTATTTTTTTTTAACATTTAACCTTAACGATTGTATATTGGTTAGTTAGATGGCTAAAAATGGAAGTTAATAAAATATATAAACGATGTACAAGCATATAAATGTCTTTGGTGTAGAGTTCGAGAGACACTGTTTGTAAAGAGTGGAGAGACAGTTGTAAAAAGCATAATTTTTTTTTGCAATATTTCATATAACAAAGGCCGTTGTTAGAGACAATGGCTAAAGCTTACAAGAAAAAAATTGGTTGCAATCTAACTTGTTGCTCCTTTTAGCTTGGGCTAGTTAGAGAGCAAGCCAAAAATTTCAAATTTTTGGCTATAACCTAGGCCGTTGTTGGAGACAACGGCATAGGTTTAGAAAATAGTTTTTTTTTACTCTCTGACTTGTTGCTCCTTTTGGCCTCGCCAAGACAGAGAGCAAGCCAAAAAATTCCAATTTTTCCCATATAACTCAGGCCGTTGTTGGAGTTAGGGGAAAAAATTGCTTGCTCTCTCAATTGTTGCTCCTTTTGGCTTGGCCAAGTTAGAGAGCAAGCCAAAAAATTGAATTTTTTTTTGATAAAACCTAGGCCGTTGTCTTGATAAAACCTAAGGTCGTTGTCTTGATAAAACCTAGGTTTTGATAAAACCTAGGCCGTTGGAGACAACGACCTTAGTTAGGAAAAAAAAATTGCTTACTCTCTGACTCGTTACTCTTTTTAACTTGGTCAAGTTCAAGAGTAACCCAAAAACTTCAAATTTTTTGCTATAACCTAGGCTGTTGTTGGATACAACGGCCTAAGCTTTAAAAAAAAGAGTTTTGCTCTCTGACTTGTTGCTCCTTTTAGCTTGGGCAAGTCAGAGAGCAAACCAAAAAAATCCAATTTTTTTTGCTATAACCTAGGCCGTTGTTGGAAACAACAGCCAAAGCATTAAAAAAAGGGGTTTGCACTCTGACTTGTTGCTCCTATTACCTTGGGCAAGTTAGAGAGAAATCCAAAAACTTCAAATTTTTGGCTATAACCTAGGCCTTTGTTGGAGACAACGGCCAAAGCTTTTAAAAAAAAGGGTGTTGCTTTCTGACTTGTTACTCCTTTTACCTTGGGCAAGTCAGAGAGCAACCCAAACAATTCAAATTTTCTGCTATAACCTAGAAAAAAAATTCTTCTTTTTAATAAGCCAAGATAGAGAGCTACTGATCCCAATTTTTTTTCCCCACATAGAACCTAGGCCTTCAACAACGGCCTAAGTAAAAAAAAAAAAAAATTAATTACAATTTCACACAGCAACTACAGCTGCTACACTAAATTCTCCGCAAAAAACTATATATAATCCCATCAGCTACATTCTCCAAATAAATTTCTACATGCAGCCTCCAACTAATAAAACTAAATTCTCCAAAAACAACTACTACAACATCAAAATTCACAATTATCACATAATAACAACTACATCAACAAAAATTAAAACTAACCAACAACAATTATCACATAATAACCAAAAAAAAATAGTACTCCAAAAAAAAGGGTGTTGCTCTCGGGAATTACCTAAGCACCGGGCGTGTAAGTTTGTGGTGCTCGCTCTTCCGAGCTGGTTGTCGTCGCCGGAATGGGGATGACGCCAGTGCAATTTCGTCTTCTTCTCCCTCCTCTTGTATGTCTCCAACAACCATTTCTTGATGCTCTTCTTCTTGCACTTCTTCTTGAGGTGGAGATGTAGCTTGATATTGTTGTTGTTGCCTCGGGCCAGATAGCCTACCTCTCACGCTCTTACGTCGCTGTTGACCTACAAATTTATCCAAATAACATTGCAAAGCTTCTTCCTCTCTCAAAACATCTAAATTGCTACGACATGAAGAGAGCATCTTCTGCGCGAACTTTTTCATAGGTTGGGCAGCATTACTTTTGATTAGCTGCGTACATTCTTTTGCCATGTCCCACGTATTATCGATCTAAAACAAAAACAAAAAATATATTAAACACATTCGGATTTATAAACAATTTAATCACATTAAATATAAGGAAAATTCAACAAAATTTGAACATTATACTTATCAATGTACATATAGATGATGCCTTCGGTTGGAACATGGGTTGTGAACTAGAATACACGGGTGGTGGTTCAATATCCCTTTCCTCAATTGGTAGTTGGATACCAGCAGGTAGTTCTGAATTGGGAGAGATGTACAAACGTGTAATTGCTTGTACCATTCCATGTACTTCGTTTGTAGCGTGCCATCGTACGGTAGAACCAATTACGAGTTCAAACCGTCGCTCATTCCATTCTGCAACATGAACACGATGGAAATATGCCCAATTATGGGTAGGCATACGACCGATGCCCCTCACAACGTATAACTCAGAGTTGTATAGGTTTGCGCATCTTGGGGAGTAATCTTGTTGAAGATCGAACTGCCGAAGGACTCTCTCCGGCTGTGGATGCTCCACTATACCAAAGTTGATGAGTGGAGCCGTCGTCATCCAGAACTGCGACCCGGTAAGTCACACCGGTGGTAGTCTTTCCACCCGCTCGGATGTATACGGCATCCAAATCACGAACTCTTCTCGTAGTTGGTCTAGCTCGTCTCTGTAGTACGTTAGTACACCTTTTGGGTTGTCATTATAACTCCGTTTACCTACTCAATATACACCTAAAGGTGCTAACATATGAGCATTTGGTGCTTCGGCCATCCAACCGTCCACCGGTCTCGTAATTCGGGGATGACCTATGTGTAGACGCTCCCATGAACAAATTTGTAACATTGGACCGGTCATCTCAGTTCCATCTAACGCAACCAAAGACAACTTCCTGTACAACTTTGCTAACGCGCAACTTTCCTAGCTGTACCTACCAGCTAAGCCTAGGTCAGCGAGAAATCGTAGATACATAAGCGGTACGGTATCTCCGGATGAGTTAGGCAAGAGAACCCTTCCAAGCACCGTTAGAATGTACGCACTTGTGTAGCACTGTACATCGTGGTCGGTCGATTGCTCAATCAACCTTTCTTAAAAATACTCCTTCAACCAAGATAGTCGGATTGATTTTTCAACAAAAATAAGCTTATCGTTCGCGTCCTTCTCATCAAACTCTGTACCGAGAAGTTCATTACACAGCTCTAACTTATCAAAGTTCATATTACCAGTCACAGCCATTCCATTTATTAGAAGACCGGATATCATCACTATATCTTGTAGCATCACCGTCATCTCTCCGACCGGTAGATGGAAGGTGTGAGACTCTGGCCACCATCGCTCGATGAGTGCTGTAAGAAGTGCTCGGTCGAGTTTCACCTGACCCATCATGCTGATTCTGTAGAAACCGGCCGGAACTAGGTACTCGACGATACGTGGGTGTGCCGTCATGGTCTCGTAAGTGCAAAAATTACACCTCCGCGTCGTCCCACCCCATACTGCCTCGGATCTGTAGCGGTCTTGCAAGGTGAGTTCACCGTCATATATTGGTCCTGGACCTCGTCGTGCTGGAGTCGAAGAGGATGTACCAACCTACACCAATACATTGTAAAATTATTATTAGTGTACTAACAATACCACTATATACAAAATTCACAATACAAATTAATAGTTCTCTTACTTCTGTGGAATGTTCGCTCCGACCACTAACAGATGACCTTCCAGCTCCCCACGTTCTAACCATTTCTCTGTAAGAAAGTTCACACATATAAAATAATTTGTTCACAAAAATTGGCATATATATATATATATATATATATATATATATATATATATATATATATATATATACGAAACAAAATACGTGAGACAACCGCAAAAATAACTTTCAAAAAATACCAAACTTTGAGAATGGGTCTAAATTGCCGCACACAAGCTACTGCAACTTGTAGAAGCGAGTTTGGACTAAAGGTCTTCAAGATACGGCAGTGTATTGCTTTCACTCTTGACAAAAGAGCGAAATGCGATCTACGGACGCATATATCAAACCATGGGTGAGAACTCCCAACCACATGTTGTGTTGGCTTGTGAGTGGCGAAAACGACCTACCCGCAAAATTTCGTAATTTTTGAGCCATTTCTCTATTGAAAACTTGTTAAATACATAACAAAATTCATGAGAAAACCACAAAAATGACGGTTAAAAAAAAATAAACTTTACGGTTGGGTCGGGCGCCTCGCACATAAGGCAACGGAACTTGTAGTTGAGAGTTCCGACCGACGGTTTGAAAGATACGACCGTGTATCGCTTTCCCTCTTGAAAAAGAGCGGAAAGTGATACATTGACGTATCTCGCAAACCGTGGGTCGGAACTCGCAACTACAAGTCGTGCTGGGTTGTGAATGGTTAGCCCGACCTACTCCCACAGTTTCGTATTTTTTGGAATTCGTTTGAGCGGTTTTCTAGTGAGCTCGTACTAAAAAGTTACAAGGTATATAAAATTTCTTTCATATATGGGACAATACAACACAAACGAGATGCAAAAATTCCGAAATTTGGCCGTTACATCTAGCACACCAAACACAAGCCAACGCAACTTGCAGAGGTGAGTTCCGACTCTCCGTTTGTAATACACAATTGTATATCGCTTTATATCCATTTTATTGAATAAAAATGTTAAACGGACGTATCTTGCAAACCGTGAGACAGAAATCGCCACTACAAATTGCATTGCCTTCTGCGTGGTGAGCCCGACCAAGTCGTCAAAACTTGGAATTTTTGGATCTCGTTTGTTTTCTTTTCCTATATTCTACAACTACAACTAACACTATATCTACAAAAATGTCGACAAAATATATACAACACAAATGATACAAAAATTATACACTCTCTAAATTGAAGACTACTATGCATAGTACAAAAAATCAAACTCAAAAACTGAAAAAATATTCAATAAATTAACATAGTTCATCATACTAAATTGTGAAAATGTGATTACTTAGTCCAAAGAGAGAGAGAGAGTTGTCAAAGATGTGAGGAGCCGCTGCTGTAGACGAACTAGTTGTAGAGTCTAGGGTATCAAAGAATTTGTGCTAGGGTTCGAGTGAGTTGGGGAGATTTCAAATTGGGTTAGGGTTTGGGCTATTCGGGAGAGGGAGAGATAGATAGAGATAGATCGAGAAGATGGGGAGATCGAGAAGAGTTTCAGATCGAGAGAGAGGAGGTTGGAGTAGAGTTAGGGTTTGGATAGAGAGAGAGAGTTGTCGAAGAATGCGGGAGATGGCTCAGATCTGAGTATGTACAGATCTGAGTATGTACATACCTAGGTCGTTGTTGGGAACAGTGGCCTAGGTTGAATTTTTTTATAAAAAAAACAACCTAGGCCGTTGTTCCGAACAACGGCCTAAGTATAATTTTCTGCAAAAAAACTTCACAACGGCCTAGGTTGAAGTTTTTTTTTAAAAAAAACAACGGCCTAAGTATAACTTTTTGCAAAAAAAAAACTTCACGCCAAAAAATGCTAAGTCTGAAGCATTTTTTGGCGTGAAGTTCAAAAAATGCCCCTCCGCTTTTAGAGCCTCTTAGTGGGAGCGTTGAGCGAGTTTTGATTTGAACCGTTGATCAAGATCAGGAGCGTTCCAACAGCTCAGATCTGCATTTTTCAACCCATTGAAAACATATCCGTTTTCAACCGAGCATTTGCCTATATATATATATATATATATATATATATATATATATATATATATATATATATATATACACACACACACACACACACACACACACACACACACACACACACACACACACACACACACACACACACACACACACACACACACTATATCTTTAGAAATTATGGATGTTACAAGCAGTGGCTGATACAGACGGAGAGCCTGCTACAGGCAGCTAGGGTTGCCGATGCCGACCGTGTGGATGTGGTATGCGTCCAGTTGGTGGATTTGGCCCACATCTGGTGGAGGGCAAAATCTGAGAGGCTAGAGCGGCCTATTGCTTGGGCCACTTTCACTCAGAGCTTCCTGGAGAAATTCTTCCCCCGCATCACCCGGGTAGAAATGGAGCATCAGTTTCTTGCCCAGAAGCAGGTTGGTTGGTTGGTTGTCTGGTTGATTTACTAATGCCGTATTTTGAGAATTTGTTACATATTATATATGTAGTATTGTAACACCAAGTTTTCTTGGAACAGGGCTCTAGATCCGTGGACGAGTATGCAGCGGAGTTCACCAGGCTTAGCCGCTTCGCTACCATTTTGGTGGCGAATGAGGAGGATCGTGCTCGGAGGTTCTTTTTGGGTCATGATCCGGGTGTTCAGGTGCACTTGGCCACCCACTGTCTCAATACCTATGCGGATGCATTGGAGGCAGCTCGAGTGACAGAGCAGACTCGAGCTTGGGAGACCCCTTCTCAGCGAGTTGTGCAGTACCCAGCTACTGTTGCTGCCAGGCCTACTAGAGGTCCGATCAGGAGGCCAGCTCCGGTCCTTGCCGTCAGGACAACTCCCTACCGTCCTGTTCCTCCACGGAGGGTTGTTGTTTGCAAATTTTCCAGACCCCTGGGCATTTGCACAAGGATTGCTGGAAGGCCAACTGCCGGTGTCTCGGTTGTGGTGCTGCCGACCACTTGGTCTGAGATTGTCCTTGGAGGAGGCACGACCAGGCTGCAGTCGCGCCAGTCCGTAGTCAGGTCAGACTGCCACTTCTTCCTCAGCGTCAGATCTTCGGTCAGAGGACCGCTACTATAGGGAGAGGTCAGACTTTTAACTTGATAGCGGAGGAAGCTGAGACCGTGGAAGAATTTGTTGTAAGTGTTATTCTTGTTCATTCCTTTCCTGCTCATGTTCTTTTTGATTCCGGGGCAACCCATTCCTTCGTCTCCTCCCACTTTGTGGATCAACATCAGTTGGAGTGCAGTGTGATGCCAGTAGCTTGGAACATCACCACAGGTGGTTGTGTTGTCGTTTGTTCCCGAGAGTGCAAGCAGAGTCCCCTGGTGATTGAAAGTGCTGATTTCAGAGCAATTCTGATTGTGATCGGCAGTTCAGGATTTGATATGATTTTCGGCATGGATTGGCTGGGTGAAACCCACGCGATCATTAATTATCGAGCTAAGAAGGTTGTTTTCAAGATGCCGGGTCGTGCAGAGTTTGAGTTCCATGCTGGGGAGTTACTCCTTGGGCGTGGTCAGGAAATAGTTGTCGATGTAGGTTGTGTAGCGCCCCGAATTTCCAATATAATATCTCAGAAATACGTGGTACAATTTCAGAATCAACTTCAACGTAATCATAAACATAGAAACCAAATACTAGAAAATTTAAAACTTTTTATTACATCAATTGTTTACAAAGCACAGCGGAAAATAAAACACATTGAATTACAATTTCTTTCTTTTACAACACATTCTTTTACAATTTGTCTAGGCCATATTATCATTCTACTACAAGCATCCAAATCTCAATCTATAGGCATTTACCTGTAAAACAAGAGGCTAGAGATAACCCTAATCCCCAAAACTATAAGGGTCAGCCATAACGGTGTGAGTGACATAAAAATAACAGCAACATGAATAAAACATAAGGTATAGAGTCATAAACAACATGTATCAACAGTAGTAATGAATGGAATGAGAAATAATAATAAATAAAACATGAAAACATCGAGTGAAACTAGACTAAGTGTCAAGTGTAGGAAAACAGAAAACAATCATGCATAAAACCAAGTCAAGAAAACACCAATGCTATATGCTGACTCTCTAATGCACACTTGTCGGATTCTATACATCCCATTCTATATAGGTCCGGTGCAAGCCCTTAACGTCTCCACTTGATAGGGTTTAAATCCCCCGTTATGCAGCTAATCCTACTATGATGACTGCTACGAGATTTAGACATTCTGCAAGTATTGGTTCTCACCCTTGGAATACTGGAGGCCAATCCCACTCCGCAGATCATTCTGTGGTCCTTACGTCCATTGTCCCAGAAAACTGGGATTGCCTCACTCCGTAGGTCATCCTGGGACCCTCATTGCACAAACATCCCATGAGCGTCGCTCTCGTCCTTGGAATACTGAAGATCAGTCCCACTCCGCAGATCATTCAGTGGCCCTTACGCCCATCATCCCAGAAAACTGGGGAATATCTCACTCCTTGGACCATCCTGGAGTCCATAACTCACGTTTGCTCTCATTTTATCATATCACCATCTAGTGTCTGTCCTTATCTTGTTAAGTTAATTAATTATTTAATAGATTGCGAATCTTTTAGAGTTGGTGTACCCTACCGGGCTTAACTCAATTGAACAACAACCAAAATCTCAACCGTCGGTAGTTAGGGCGCCACTCAATCTCTAAAGACTCATAGCTCAACCATCAATACCAAAATTTTCAATAAAACTCATAAACCCGTCATCAAAACATTTATAATAAGAAAACGACAAAATCCAACACCATTTAATGTACTCATGAAATTCCAAAATTCAAATAAAATATTGAACCCATCAATTAACAGAAAATCATATTTTTAAGTCGTAGAATATCACCAAAACATCAATTCCTTCGAAAACCACATATATCTCTCTTTATAAAGTCATAGGGATGTAAATTAAATTCTATTATAAACAAAATATAACTTTCTGTAAAATACTGAAATCTGTAGTAAAAACATCATCTAAAACAGTAGATCAATAATCCATGATATCGAGGAAATAATTGTTTTAAGAAACGAAGAACTCAACAAAACGACTCAAAACAACAGGTGTGGTCGACTGCCAAAACAGTGCAAAATAACGGCGGTCAACCGACCCTTTTGAAATTCTCAAAAAAATAGAATGGCGGTCGACCGCTAGCTGTTAAACAGCCAAGGTTGAAAAGTTGTGCATGTTTTCAACTGATACATCGATTAACTTTGTGATATCAAAAATAAACTTCCTAAGATGCTAAAGTATGACTTGTACAACATATATGAGTTAGCAAAACAAATCAAAAACACCTCAAGATCTCAAAAGAGTGATTTTTCACAAAAATTCTTCAAAACAGTCAATATGTATATGTAAGTGTTTATATAAGGGCTTAGCTTCAGTTATAGCATTTGAAACTCATCAAATAGTAGTAGTATAAAATTCAAAACTATCTCAATACCAAAACAATTCAAATCCAATCGAAAACTTCGCAAAATCTAAAAATCCCAATTTCGGCCATAAGCATCAGACCCGAAATTTTAATTACTCAATCCTACTTCAAAATTTGATTCTTTTGATTAAAAACTCATCCTGTAATTCATAACAACCTCATACATCAGTTATCTCATATTTATATGCGATTATAACAAGCATTAGTCGAGTCTTGCACATCCAAAGTATCATAACAATGTGTATATATATTCATCAGCAATGTTAGGTTTTGTTCACTTTTACTCTTCCCATCATACAAATCTCCAAGTATTTGCCAAAGTAGTAACACCATGAATGAAAGCAACCTACTCATGATTAAAATGCAATTATAACAATCGTTCATCAAGTTCTTTACTTATCAAAACCCCAAACAGTGTGTGTATGCATACTCAACATTAAAGAACTCATCTTTATCTAAATTGTGCATTATACAACATACATACTCGTTATAACCAATCAAATCAGTAAGCTCATGAAAGAAAGCAACCTACTCATGATTAAAATGCAATTATAACAATCATTCATCAAGTTCTTTACTCATCAAAATCTCCAAACAAACCACATACATACACGGTGAAAGATTCTTCTTTAATCAAATTTTGTGCATTATAAGTCCTATAACCAATTAAATCAGCAAGCCTTTAACACAAAACAACATACCCATGATTTCTATCAGGTTCTTGACAATCTCAAATCATCTATATAGAGTTTTAATCATCAAAGCATAGGTTTCATGAAAAGATTCAATTTTTAATTCATCTATTCATCAAAATTTCATATTATCATCATACAATCTTTAATCATGCTTTCTAATACACAATCATCACATACAACATGCTTAGAACAATATGAAAACAAACATATGTCACTCACCTTATTGAAGAATCAACCGAAGATAATAAAGAAAATAAGAAAATCCCTCCTTTTGCAAGAAAACCAAGATCCTCGCTTTGAAACTCTAAGAAAATAATAATAAAGAAATCCCTTTGTGTTGTGCAGCAAAGAGACGGCTGCACCTCACCTTTAATAGGCCGAAAATCAGGGTATCTAGGGTTTTTGAATAGATTTGCAAAATATCTCTTTTAAATATATCTTTACATATATAAATCCTTATACTTGGAAATTAGATAAAACCAATTAAATTTTTATTTACAAACAAAACCAACACTCCAGATCTGGCCGGCAATGTTGTAAAACTCAGAAAAACGAAATTGTACTTTTTGCCCTCTAAGTGGCAATTTTGTAAAAAAGACCATTTTTTAATCAAAACTTGCAAAAAAAAACAAATTTATTAAAACAAAAAGTAAACACTTTATCTCTGAGTTGACTAGGCATCATACTCAGCCCAAAAATCCATAAATTTGGAGTTTTCACTCCAAGTGGTAATTTTGCACAAAAGTCCATCTTTTTATAATATTTGCAAATAGGTCAAATAATATTCGTAAAAGTCCAGAAAATTCAGAAATAATATCTACTAATACATATTATATTTTCCAATTAAAATTTCTAACTTTTACTTTCCAAGAAAACATTTGCACAAGATCCACTTAAATTCCATATTTGTAAGAACACCATATTTGTTTAAATATTTATCAAATCAACTCTAAATAAAATTTAAATAGATTTTATTTTCAATGATGACCATGGCAAGCCCAAAAATCAGTAAAAACAAAATTTCATTATTTGTTTGAGATCCAAACGGCTTTTTATATAAAATCCCCTCTCCTTCGAAGTATTTATAAAAAATAGTCTCTTTACTCAAAAAATCCCAAAATTTAGGATATAAAATAGGAGAATGTATCCAAAAATTTAAAAATTGGAGATTTGCACCAAAAATATTTGCACGTGTAAAGTTGAGAAATTCATAAAATAGTCAAATAAATTCAAATAAATCTGAAAATTAAATATTATAAATAAATGAGGAAAATCAATCATTAACCATAAAATTGTAAGAATTCAAAATTTCCTAACTCTGCACGTGTGTTGCACGTGCAAAATTGCAATTTCAAGAAAATAGTTAGAATAGTCAACTCTACCAATTTAATTGTCACGCCCCGCTTCTCAAAAAGAGAATATGGAATATGGATACGTGACTAAGTCCAGCGAATGATTTTCATCTTCCATAAGCTGTTAGGATCTTTACAACATTTCACAGAAATAATCAGAGTAGGAAGCAAGAGAAATCAACCACACATACATAAACGAATCAACATACAACATAATTTACTTGAAACAAAGTTTAATAAATTTCAAATAAACCAGAACTGAACAAGTCAATAATTCTGGATCACATTGCCCAATACAAAATAATCCAAGTAACAGATACAATTACTCAAATAAGCAACAGGAAATATTAATAGCAAAAACACCAGCATCTAAAATCTCAGATCACCTACTCCATCGGGCAGCTGATCTCCATAATCTGCAATTTAATAAATTGCAGGAAGAGGAAAAATAAAACAAAACGCCCGTCAATGCAAGTTACAGGCCGCTTGTAGTGCAGGCACAAGTACATGGAAAGATAACAAATATAAATAATAACAGAAACAAACATAGCATGGAATAGATATGACAGAGAAAAACAGAATGTCTAAATGAATCAGAAAACAGAATCAAGTAACATGGCATGCTAACAGGTACAGGTGATATGTAACAGATGTCAAGTATCATACAGACAAATAAACAGATAACAGATATCAGGTAGCATGTAACAGACAAACAGATAACAGATGTCAGACAACAGATACAGGTAAACAGGTAACAGATATCTTGTTATTACAGGTCTTGTGTTTTAGTTCTATCTATGTATCACTTTATGCGTTTCAAGTTTTTACCACATGGTTGCTACATTCAAACAGTTTCATTTAGATTTTGTTGGGGATTCTATAGGCCGTATACTCAGGTATCAGACAGACAGATATCAGATGCAGATCCAGACAGACAGATAGAACCTACGGGTTCTCTTCTGAGTACACCTTCCTATAGGAAAGTGTGCAGTCAGGTTGTCATGCCCCGCTTTCCAAAAATACAGAATACGAGCACATGACATTGGCCAAACGAATGACTAACGTTACCCATAAACTGTTTAATCGATCAACTCAACAATATAATTAATACAGAACAAATACACAGGCAATAATAATAATCTCATGAATAATAATACTTGGAAAGAAACAATAAAATATCCAAATACAATAATAATAATCCAATGTATGGAAACAATAATAAAATCTGGCACATAAGCCCAAAACAATAATAATCCAATCCAAAATAATAACAAGTCTCAATACATTAAGTTTATTCAAGCGATAAGCAATTTAAAAGCAGAAATCTTCAGAATGTTTGTTCTCCAATTCCAGCAGGAAATTCTCCTTCATTACCTGTATACACTTCATCTAAAAAGAGGAGAAAAATTGTCCTTAGAGCAAGTCATGGACAGCAAGTAGAAAAAGCAGGGAACAATGGAATAACGGTATAACAACGAATCAATGGATCAATATGAGTCAATAACATGGCACGATAGTAATAATCAACAACATGGTAATCAATACGACGGTGTAACAATGGTTCAATATTCGGTAACGGTAATCAACGGTGAATATCAATAACACTTAAACAATATTGGATACAAATAGGAATAATGATGAACAATATGCAATGTCGGTGATGTGTCAATCCTTATGTCTATTAATCATTTTAACTCTTAACTAATGCACGTACTACTGTGTCCCATGTGTGCCGTACCACAGGTTCGATGCATACAATCAATTTCGTTTAGACTACAGTGGTAAATTTTATAGTTCATGTTGTAACACCCCGAATTCCAAAATAGACTGAATTCGAGTTCCATAGGATCTTTTCACTTCACTTCGTACAATTTTACAAGGAAATTAAAACTTTACTTCACATCAGAGTTACATTTACGTTTACACTTTAAAAATGCGGAAGCAATGTTACAACTATTACATAAATGAAATACAACAACACTTGAATAATCTTTAAGCATCAATTCCTCCTTAGTCTTTTTTATGTATTTATCATGCATAGAAAAATGTGGGCACATCAGTTCATTCAACTGACGAAATATTATACACGGTCATCCTCTCTATGCCAAAACAGTATAACGATTCTTAATACTTAACAAACCACAAACTTTTTCACAAACAAAGCTAAGTGGACTATCCTATTGATGTCGTGTTGTGAATGTGCACTTAGTCCTTAATGCAACTATTTACTTTATATGACACTAATGCGCACTTGTTCAGAGTCTATGCAGCCTATACTACATAAGTCCGAGGGCAAGCCCTTAACCGTTCTTCATCTTATAGGGTTCGATCCCTCGCCATGATTTAATCTACTTCTGTAACTACGGTAAGTATCCTAGATGTTCTACGAACAACGAACTCAAGTCTAGGCGCCCTGGAGAGAATCCCAACGCATTGACACATGACTCATCATGCAGGCATCCTGTGGTAATTCACCTCCTACCATAGACATGACATCACCCGCAGTGGCTAAACACCCCATGAGCGTCGCCACCGGGACGGTACTCTGGAGCAGTATCCACGTCCTACTCATGACGCATCATGGGACATCCTGTGAATACTCTCACGCCGCCAATCCAATGGCCCTCATACTCAATGTTTTTTTCTTACTTTCATCACATCTTCACTATGTAACTAGTCCTTAATTTAATTGAATCATGAACAAAATCAATCCCTTAGGATTAGCACTCCCACTATACCGGTCTTATTCATTCATTTCTCATTATCCAAATCTTGGTCTTTTCATTTCAAATATCATTTCAACTTTTCTTTCATTTTGCCGGTATGAGGCTTAGCTACACCCTAGTTCTTAATTTCAACTCATAATTACAACATGGAGTTTTCATACTCAAAAAGTTCTCTTTTACAATTAACATAATTCCCAATATTTTCTCTGAATCAAATCTCATACAAATAATTCAATTGCAATGCATGTATCTCATATTCAAAATTTATCTCTACAAGTTTATTCAATTCTCATACTATTGTTCATTTCGTCTATTCAATTCCAAAGTCAATAAGTGGTATTTTCATACATAACTCTCAATTTAACTACCATAGTCCATAGAAAGCACAATTTAGATTTCCTTTCATTCAAATTTCTTTTTTATCCCTTAGTGTAATTTCTCATCAAAATAATCACTTTTAGAACTTCTCCAAATATAGATTTCAATAGTTTTCAACACAATTTTACTTCTAACTCAATTTTATTTTAGTCAAATAGTACCCAAATATTTTTCATAAGTTCCACATGATTTTAGAGTAATTAACACAATTGTTTTCCCGATTTTTAGAAGCTAAGAATCCATTTTAAAACTAAAAAAACAAATCAAAAAGAAAGTATACAAGCCAAGACCCTGAATCGAACCCGCAACCTAAAGGAAACCAATCTCAACCGCAAGCCAACTAGGCTAGAGTGCACATGCGATAATTGAAGGGGATTAAGTGAGTAAGTGTTTTATTTTCGGATTTGGATTTTATTAAAAAAAATTGAAATTAAAAGTCAAAGCCTAGGAATCGAACCCGCAACCTAAGAAATCACCCACTGCTATAGTGACACCCAAAGCAACCGCAAGCCAACTAGTCTAAGGAGCCAAATTGTCTCAAATTGAGTTGAATTATTTATAACCCAACTCTCTATTCATCTCTAATTTCCCAATTTTCAAAACGAATTTTTTTTTTCTTTTTCTTCTCTTTTTGAACTCAAAATTTTCAGATCTTAATATATATACAAATACAGTAAATCAGTGTTTTTAAAATCATTATTTACTAATAAAACATGCATTTCTAATCTCATTTTATATTCTAATGTCCATAATTTCGACATTTAGAACAACCCCATTTGCACACATTTTGAAATATAAATTTCTACAAAAATACTTCATTCCCTCATTCTTTCATTTATTAGTCAATCACATTAATTCAGAACACACAAAAATTCCTTTTTTTGCTACAATGAAATCATTCACAATTAACCAAATCAATTTCACATGAAGCATTCAATTTTGTCTCATATGTATAGATTTTCTTCACACAACATGATTCTTAATTATCTAGCATGGCAAACATGATAGCTTCTAGCATTTTAATTCATAAATAATCAACTAGCAATCATTTTAACAAACATCTTCTAAATTACCATCTCATCTTTAGTTTAGCAAACATAAGTCCAATTTCAACTAGTTATTCTTTAATAATTTCATCAAAACATTCATAGCATGGCATCTAGATTTAGAAGCATGAGAAACACCCACCTATTGGAGAAAATGAATTGAAAGTTCCTAGAATGCAAGAAAGTAGCCTTCTTCTCCTAGAATGTATTGCAAATTGCCTTCTCCTCCTTGCTCCTTGGTGTTTTCCGAAGCCTCCTTGCTCCCTTGGATGATTGGTCGGCCACCTCTAGGTTGGAACACACACTATTTTGCACACTCTAATCTTTTGCTCACAAATCTCCTCAATCTTTTGCTCTCTTACCTTTTTCTCTCTTAATATTTTCTCTTCGCACTTTGTTAGTGCACTAATGAGAAGAAAAGCTAGGGGTAATTATACACTTTTAGGATGAGAACAGATGGCTAGGATTTAATCAAGGAGTTAGAGATTACGGACCAAGATGAGTTGGGAAGTTGTAGTAACTTTCATGAACTCAATAACTACCCCTCAACTCTAACCCACTCCCCCTCCCTCTCTGGGCCACAACTCGGCCTCCCACAAAGGTGTGCAAAGCACACCCTAGTGTGCGCACGTGCCCCCTAGTACCCCCTATTATTAAGTTATACATTATTAATTAATCAATTGTCTACTAATTGTGTCTACATGACAAGTTATGACAATTTAAAAAATTAATTAGTTTGTGGGCTTCAAAAATAGTGGGCTTTAAACTCATGGGTCAAAATAAATTATTTAATTAATTAGGGTGGGCTTAAATTAGAAAACAGGCTTGGGCTTTTTTAAAAATAGACTTTTAGAAATAAAGAGAAAGAAATGAAATATTTGTTCATCTTATAAGAGACAATTTTATAAGAGAACATATATACAAAATTTATACGTGTACAACACGTAAAATCAACAATTCTCATATAAAAAAAATTCAGGGTATTATACATGTACTGGGTATGATGACGATAACGGTAATAACACTGGATATGTGTAACTTCTTACACGATGCCGATAACGGTAAAAACACTGGACATGTGTAATTTCTTACACGATATCGATAACGGTAATAATCACTGGCCATCATCCGAGTACAGTCTCCATATCATCAACTACTCTAGTCAATTCTTTAAACCCTGGCTTGTTAATTATTTATCAATACAACAATATAATATGCAATTATAAGACATGAGATGAACAATAGTATCAATAGGGGGACAATAGGATGATAACATGAAATAGGACAATTAGAGCGATGACAATAACTCATTAGGATCATGCAATACAACATACATACATCAATTCATGTAATAATACGATATAGGAATAATTAATTCATTAAAAAGTAGTATCCAAAATTCTGGATAACAAGCGCAACCTGTACAAAAATACAGTTTTTCGCTGACTCAGAAATCAAAAGTTAAATCCATCAGAAAATCTAGAAACTAGACTTCCACACGGTTCCAACGCATACTTAAAGTTCAATTTCCGACAACAGTAGCTAGGTTAAACACATGTTTCTTTATAGGTTTTATGTTCATGCAGAAATTCGACATCTTGTTGTTTTAATTTTTAAATCAGCAAAAACTCAATATTAAATTCAGTAAAAATATTTTCTAGACTCCTAAACATGTTAAGCAACAATCTGGAAATTTTTATAGCAAAATTTTATCATTTGATCAGCCGTTTTACTGTTTAAACATGAAAGGTACGAGAATCTGAAAATCTGAAAATAAAAACACAGCTATAATAAAACGGGCTTAACTTTTGCTCCAAAACTCGGAATGCGAAAATTCAAGATGTTCTGGAAAATAGAAAGATAAGGATACAATTCATATTCAGAAAATATTTCATTTTGAGGTCGTTTACCGGTTCGAAAACAACGGTCAATGTTCAGGTCAGCAAGCATATACAGTTTTTAGGGTATTTTTCTTGAAAATAAATTAATTAAACATGATGGGTATCGATTCTTTAGTCAATAAATTGTGTAATCAACATGATGGGTGTCAAAATATGATAAATAAAATTAGAACACGCTCATACATCAATTTATCATGAATCAATCCAACAACATACAACTTAGCAATTGTCTCTATAATAGTTTATTTGTGTGTCAATTATATGAACAAACCTAGTATCAATTCTATATGCATTCATGAAAGATCCAAACTTTAGAGTCAAAAGTGGCATGATGTCAAGAATATTGGGGTTAGCTCGTGTAAACCTTCAATAGACCCAACAAAAGAGATAAACAAAGAATAATACAATAACATAGAGATCTACTTGCAAGAATTTCAATAACACTTGAATTTGTACAATTAACAATTCAAGAGGACGGTAACTTGTCGATTAATCTGTGAAAACAAATACCAAGAATAACGGGATAAGAATCCCGAAGCAACGAACTCACGAACTAGTTCAACCCACCAATAACACGTGCAATATATGTGCACTCAAAGAACCCAACACACAAAGAAACTGCAGCAACACCAGCAAAGAGCCAGCAGCAACAACGGCCAGTCATGGGGGCAGCAGTGTTGCTGGCAACCAGAGGTGGCGACGGGGTTGACGTCGACGAAGGAGCAGTGGCAACGCTGGTGGCGTCGCCAATCAAAACAGAGAGGAAAGGAAGCAGGTCTCGGTGCTTTGTTTATTGGCGAGGACAGAGAAATGGGAGGTCGGGGGTGGTGCCTGGGTTGCTGGCGGCATTGACGGGGGTCGGCGGCGCAAGGGGGTGGTCGGAGCTGGCCGGGGAAGACGCCGGAGTGGGTTTGGGTGTTTTTGGCGGGAAAACTCCAACGAGGAGAAAGAGAACGGGAGGAGAGAGAATAGAAGAGAGATTAGATGGCAAGGGTTTCGGTTTGTATGCAAAAATTAGGGTTTGCATTAGAGTTGTATTTATAGGGTACAATTAGGGTTCAATAATAGCGGTTTTAGGTCAAGAATACATCAAATTGGGTTTTAGGGTTCAATTAGGAGGTAAATCAAAAACAATAAGGTTCAATAAAAATACCTACAATCAAATAAAAGATAATAAGCTCAACAAGAAAAGCTCCAACAAGAAGAACGAAAAATTTTCAAGAAATTCTTAATTAAAATAATGAGAACGAAAGAAAATAGGGTTTGTATTCAATTGCAAATAAAAATACTACAAAGGGGGAAAAAATTACAAAACGGTAGTTACAATCCTACCCACCTTACAATAAAATTTCGTCCTCGAAATTTACGGAATTGGTAGTAGGGTAACCCCGAGGAAAAGAAAAGAACAAGAACTACCCAAAAAGATGGGGAAACCGCTTCTGAATCACACTCTCAAGCTCCCAAACCGACTCACCAGGCGAGTGAGGATTTCAAGCAACACGAACCAACTTGATAACCTTATTCTTCAAAATCTTCTCCCGCCAATCCACAATCGACACTGGACGAATCTCGCAAGACAAATCGGTCAAACCGACAACTCCGAATAATCAATAACATGACTATCATCTCGAACATACTTCCTGAGCTGAGAAATATGGAAGACGTCATGCACCCCAGCAAGAGCTGGCGGCAACGCGAGTCTATAGGCCACCTTCCCTACTCGCTCCACCACATCAAACAGACCAATAAATCTAGGGCTCAACTTGCCTCCACCACCAAAACGAATCACACCCTTCCATGGAGACACCTTGAGGAACACATGATCACCCACTTCGAACTCTAACGGTCGCCTGTGCATGTCTGCCTATTTCCTCTGCCTGTCCTGTGCGGCTTGCAAATGCTTCCTGATCTGGGACACTACATCAACAGTCTTTGTGATCAATTCTGGCCCCAAAAGCTTCCTCTCACCAATGTCATCCCAGCACACTGGTGATCTACACTTCCGACCATACAAGACTTCATACGGAGCTGCCTGAAGACTAGCTTGGTAGCTATTATTGTATGAAAACTCTACCAAGTGTAGATGATCTTTCCATGAACCTCCAAACTGAAGCACACAGGACCTCAACATATCCTCCAAGGTTTGAATAGTCCTCTCTGATTGACCATTTGTCTGCGGATGAAATGCTATACTGAACTTCAGCTTACTCCCAAGACTGGTCTGAAGACTCTCCCAGAATTGAGATCTAAATCTAGTATCTCTGTCTGATATAATACTGACAGGAACACCATGCAATCTCACAATCTCTTGCATGTACCTTTCTGCAAGACTCCCTGTAGACTGCCCAACTTTGAAAGGGATGAAATGAGCACTCTTCGTCAAGCGGTCCACGATAACCCAAATGGCATTGTGACCCTTGGGACCTCTAGGCAAAGTAGTCACAAAATCCATAGTGATATTCTCCCACTTTCACTCTGGAATAGGAAGCGGTTTGAAGAAGTCCAGCAGTCCTCTGATGTTCTGCCTTCACTTGCTGACAAATCAGACACCGAGAAACAAATCTTGCAATGGCTCTCTTCGTACCATGCCACCAGAAATGCAACTTCAAATCCTGATACATCTTCGTACCACCGGGATAAATAGAGTATGACGAGCAATGAGCTTCTTCAAGTAATTTCTGTCGACTTCTCCCTTCGGAACACAAAGACGAGTCCCAAAGTGAAGAGATCCATCCTTATGAATCACCATATCAGTTCTAGAACCAGCTTCAACCTCAGCTCGAAACTCCTGCAATTGCACATTACCAGACTGTGCCTCCTTAATCTGAACCACCAAAGACGACTACAACTGAAGCACCATACAACTCTGCCCAAAACCAGGCAATACCACATTCAAATCCAACCTCCTCATAGCTTCCACAAGTTCCTTTTGCTCAGTAAGAACCATAGCAACAGATCTTCTACTCAAAGCATCATGCACTGAATTAATCTTGCCAAGGTGATATTACAAACTGATATCATAATCTGCCATCAATTCCAACCATCGCCTTTGTCTCATATTCAGTTCCTTCTGAGTGAACACATACTTGAGACTTTTGTGGTCAGTAAAGATCTCCACTCGCTTTCTAAGTAAATAATGTCTCCAAAGCTTCAAGGCAAAAATCACAGCAGCAAGCTCCAAATCATGGGTAGGATAATTCTTCTCATGCGGTCTCAATTGCCTAGATGCATAAGCGACAACCTTGCCTCGCTGCATCATAACAGCACCCAAACCTCTACCTGAAGTATCACAGTGAATTACGTAACCTCCTGATCGATCTGGTATAGTCAACACAGGTGCTGATGTCAACCGATTATTCAATTCAACAAAGGCTTCTCCACAAGACTCATCCCATAAAACTTCTAATCCTTCCCAGTTAACTTGGTCAACGGCCTTACAATCTTCGAGAAATCCCGAACAAACTTCCTGTAGTAACCCGCTAGACCAAGAAAACTCCGAACCTCCGATACAGACTTCGATGCTAGCCAATCCTTAACTGTAGAAATCTTGGACGGATCGACGGAAACACCATCACCAGAAATAATATGGCCCAAGAATGCCACACGATCCAACCAAAACTCACACTTGCTAAGCTTCCCATACAACTGATGATCCCTCAAAGTCTGCAAAACAACCTTCAAGTGCTCAGCATGCTCATATCGATTCCGAGAGTAGACAAGAATATCATCAATGAACACCACCACAAACTTGTCCAAGAAGGGAGAGAAAACCCGATTCATCAAGCTCATAAATACAGCTGGAGCATTAGTAACTCCAAATGGCATTACCAAAAATTCATAGTGCCCATATCTCATTCGAAAAGCAGTCTTCTGTACATCCTTGGCTTTCACCTTAACCTGATGATAACCAGAACGAAGATCCAACTTCGAAAATATAGAAGCACCTCCCAGTTGATCAAATAAGTCATCAATTCTTGGTAATGGATACATGTTCTTCACTGTGAGATTATTGAGCTCGCAGTAGTCAATGCACAACCTCCGACTACCATCATTCTTCTTGACGAATAGAACTGGAGCTTCCCAAGGCAAAACACTTGTCCTGATAAACCCTCTATCCAACAACTCCTGAATTTGCTCTTTCAACTCAGCTAGTTCAACAGGAGCCATTCTGTACGGACTTTTAGAGATTAGAGTTGTACCCGGCTGAACATCAATACTGAACACCACTTCACGATCTGGCGGTAATCCCGACAATTTTTTAGGAAAAACATCCAGAAAATCCTGCACAACTAAAGGTGCGACAACATCACCAGCACACACTTCTTCCATAACTCCAGCTTCCTGACTAGTCAACTTCTCAACACAAGCAAGCGGCATCTCACCGACACAGAATTCAAATTCCTGATGATCTGGCATTCAAAACACCACCTTCTTCTTGCGGCAGTCAATCACAGCATGAATGGCACTAAGCTAATCCATCCCCAGAATAACATCAAATCTAGAATTGCTAATGACAATCAAATATGCAACAAAATCAACACCACCAATAACCAAGGGGCATTGCTCACAAATCTGAGAACACACGACAACACCTCCACCTGTAGAAATATTCCAAGCCACTGGCATAACACTGCTAGGCAAAAGATGCAGATCGACGAAGCAAGAAAAAAAAATGAATGAGTTGCACCAGAATCAAAGAGAGCATGGGCAGGAAATAAATGAACAAGGATGATGCCTAGTAAGAAGTCAAAGTGAGAACACAAGGCATAAGTAAAATGCAAGGAAAGTAGACATGAATAGAAGACAAACATGGATAACAACATGATAGAAGAATAAAAATAGCAAGGAAAAACAAAATGAAATACAAAATGAAAACAACAAAAGATATACCTGCAACAATGCCCAAAGCAGTCTCAGCATCCTGCGTAGTCAAGTTGTAAGCCTGACCACGACCTGCAGGAAGATTGCCCCGAGGAGTGGCTCTCCTCCGCTCAAAGATCTGCCTCTACAGGGGAAGGGGTCCACCCTGACCACAACAAGTGCTCCATGTGAAGCGGAACCTCCAACTGGTGCCTGGGGTCTGGCCCTAGGACAATCACGAATCATGTGGTCCACACTTCTTGTAGAACCCCGTATTTTCAAATATTATTTTTATTATTTGAAAATGAATTTAAATGATTTTCTGAGAATTTAATTGATATTTTCTAAAAGATTTATCTTTTGTACACGTGCAAAACACGTGCAAACGACTTTTGAGATGTTTGGAAAATTAAGTTTTCTTTATGAAAAACCATTATTTATTATTTGAGAATTATTTAGTATTTTTCCAGATTTTTCTGAAATTAATAGTGCCTATTTGCAATTTTTGAGAAAAGAATGACTTATTTGCAAAATTGACATTTTTAAGGGCTAAAATGCAAAATTAGCATTCTGGACGTTTTAAACAGTATTGGTTAAGATTTAGAAGTATATTTTCTATAAATCCTAATTTAAATGAATTTTAGATGAATTTCCAAGAGTAGATATATATATATGTATAATTGCATTTTGAAGGGATTATTTTGTAAATATATTCCTAAACCCTAATACTTGATCCCGGCCTATATAAGAGAGTTTGTAGCCGTCATTCGCTGCACAACTCAGATCTTATTATATTCTCATTCTTTTGGTGATTGAGAAAGAAGCTTTTGGATCTAGCAAAGGAAGGCTTTTGTGGATTCTTCTTGATTCTAAAAGGTGAGTGATATGGACTTGTTTTGTTTATGTGTATGATTGCATGCTGTTTTGTTTGATGTTTTCGTATCTTGTATGAAATCGATGCCATGGTAGTTATTCGAAATATGCATGTGAAATCTATGAAAGATTAGTAGATCTCGATTGACAACTCTTGATTGCTTGAAACGTGTTAAGATTTAAGAATGGTTTTGATCGGATGTATGCACATCTGGATCTTGGGTTTATAAACAGATCTTGGTTATTAATGGTGAAAGAATCGAGTATTGAGAAACCCTATTGGGAGATTCAAGAATTGAGAACATGAGATTTTAGTATTGTAACTATGATGTAGATCATCTTGAGATTGTCACTTTTAACTAAATATAAGTTAATTTCCAAAGCAATGAACCTTTAGAAAACACCAGATTTGTTTTTCGTATTCAGACCTAATTTATGAAAAACTGTAGGCCGACAGTCGACTGGTCTACTATTCAGTCGACTGGTACGACCCAGCTGCTGTATCTTTAGTTTTTCTCGAAAATCCGTTCTGGACAGTCGACTTAGACCCTTCTCAGTCGACTGGTACAGTTAGTATTTATTTTTCAAAGTTATCGTAGAATTTCTCTCGGGTAAGTCGACTTATGTTTTTATAAGTCGACTTATGTTCTTATAAGTCGACTTATGTCCCCTTTTAAGTCGACTTATGTTTTGATAAGTCTACTTATGATCTTTATAAGTCATCTTATATTTTTGATAAGTCTACTTATGATCTTTATAAGTCATCTTATACTTTTGATAAGTCTACTTATGATCTTTATAAGTCATCTTATATTGTTGATAAGTCTACTTATGATTTTTATAAGTCATCTTATATTGTTGATAAGTCAACTTATATTTTTATAAGTCATCTTATACTGTTAACACTTGGAACGTTCTTGAGAATTATTGGTAATTGTTTAGGGTAAGTCGACTGATGGTTGATGAAGTTGACTTATTGCACTTGTTATAATCTTGGATATTGGTTCTCGGGGCAGTCGACTTACTATAACATAAGTCGACTGGTTATGATGAGTTTTCGTGATCTTGAGGGTTCTTGTTATCTTTAGTTGTTTATAGATGGATATGTTCGTCGGTGTCATGGCATGCCGGGTTCGTATTCGATCTATACCTTCTTAGTTTGTTTGTAGATGGATATGTTCGTCGGTGTCGTGGCATACCGGGTTCGTATTCGATCTATACCTTCTTAGTTTGTTTGTAGATGGATATGTTCGTCGGTGTCATGGCATGCCGGGTTCGTATTCGATCTATACCTTCTTAGTTTGTTTGTAGACGGATATGTTCGTCGGTGTCATGGCATGCCGGGTTCGTATTCGATCTATACCTTCTTAGTTTGCTTGTAGATGGATATGTTCGTCGGTGTCTTGGCATACCGGGTTCGTATTCGATCTATACCTTCTTAGTTTGTTTGTAGATGGATATGTTCGTCGGTGTCTTGGCATATCGGGTTCGTATTCGATCTATATTATCTTTGGTCTTGTAGATGGATATATTGTTATCCGATCTATGGCATTATTGGTGATCGATTGTTGGACAAACATTGTGGTACTGAGAATTGTTGACAGTTGGACATATTCTGAGTTGTGAGGATTACTGCTTGTTCAGAACAGTCGACTGGTTCATAAGACAGTCGACTGTACCGTACAGTTAAGCTATACATATTTTGAGAGAGATTGATTGATTGATACTTGATCGTTGGTATTGTTTCTTGACTCGGCTTCACTCATGTACTGGCCTATCGTTCTTGTTTCAGATTACATGTTCAGTTTATGTATTTTTGTTCAGTACATGTTGCTTATGTTTAGTTGTTTTGTTTATGTTTGTTGTTTATATCACTCACACCATTTATGGCTGACCCCATAGTTTTTGGGGGTTAGGGTTCAACTCTAGCCTCACATGTTGCAGGTTGCTTAGAATTGGAGGCTTGGATGCTTGGGTTAGCTATAGAGATTATGAGTATTATAATAGAGCCTTGTGTAAATTGTTGTAAGAAGAGTTTTGTAAAAGGAATTGTTGTAATTTAAAGTGTTTGTATTTCCGCTGCAATGTTAAAGATTATTGTAATAAAGATTTGGAATAAAATGATTTGAGTTTTTGGACTATGTATGTTGTTACATTGAAGTGGATCGCTGGGAAAGTGCCACGTATTTTCTAAAGTTTCGTATTTAGAAATTCGGGGCGCTACACTTCCACAAGCAAGGCACTGGCGGTTGGCTACCCTGCAATCTTGACGCAGATGCCCAGTCCTATGACAGTAAGTACAGACTAGGTTCGGCCTTTGGATAGCAGGAGGATAAGACAATGCCCTAGCAGGAAGGGGCAGAGCTGGCCTCCTAATAGGCCCAACAGAAGATCTAGCAGCAACAGAATGCTGAATAGCACGCTTCCTTGAACTGGTCTGTTCTTGAATTCTTGCAGCATCCAGGATATCAGCATAAGAGCAAAGTCGCAAGGCAGTAATACGGTCCTGTATCTCAATGTCCAAGCCCGATAGGAAACGACGGCCTCTATCTTCATCATTTGCCACCATAGCAGTAGCAAGACGACTCAGTCGAGCAAACTCTGCAGCGTACTCATCCACGATACGATTCCCTTGATTCAAGATAGTATTTAGTTTAACGATACTTTATGAAATAACAACGAAAAAAACATAAATAAGCAATATCTGACAAACCTGAGTTAAAGAAACAAACTGTCGTTCCATCTCATTCTTGGTGACATTCGGGAAGAACTTCGTGAGGAAGCTCTCAGAAAAAGAAGCCCAAGGAATGGGTCGGCCCAAACATTCAGCCTCAGTCTGCCACCAAATGTGAGCAAAGTCAACAGGTTGGATGCTCACAACATCCACACGATCCACATATGCAATACGTGCTGCGATCAACAACTGCTTAGTCCTGATAAGCCATTGCTCGGCTACAAGTGGACCTTCAGTACCCGAGAACTTATCCGGTTGAAGCCTCATGAAATCTGTTACATTACCAGGCCTCGGTGGCAGCACGATGGGAGAAGACACAACGGGTTCCCTATTGGCAGTTTCATAAGCCATTCTCAACTGCTCATTATGTTCCCACTGCATTCGCATCACTAGCTCATTGTGCTCACATTGCATTTGTATCAACTGTGCAATAGTGGGCGCATCAGACTAGTCATCCTCAGTACGGGAAGAAGAAGCACATTTTCTAGCCATAGTCTGCATTAGAAGATCAAACGGTTAGCGTCCAGATCATAAGTTGGATATCAATTGTTCATGCGATCACTGTATTACTCATATTGTTGAGTCAAACCGATATGATCCCAAATCTGATTAATATATCAATCAAAGCTAAACTTCCTTTCGTTAGTCATGTTTGACTGATATATTATCCAAACCCGGGCTCTGATACCACTAAAAACCTGGTCACGCCCCGCTTCCCAAAAATACAGAATACGAGCACATGACATTGGCCCAGCTAATGACTAATGTCACCCATAAGCTGTTTAATCGATCAACTCAACAATATAATCAATACAGAACAAATGTACAGGCAATAATAATAATCTCATGAACAATAATACTTGGGATGAAACAATAAAATATACAAATACAATAATAATAATCTAACATCTGGAAACAATAATAAAATCTGGCACATAAGCCCAAAACAATAATAATCCAATCCAAAATAATAACACGTCTCAACACATTAAGTTTATTTAAGCGAGTAGCAATTTAAAAGCAGAAATCTTCAGAATCTTTGTTCTCCAATTCCAGCAGGCAATTCTCCTTCATTAATTGTATACACTTCATCTAAAAAGAGGAGAAAAATTATCCTTAGAGCAAGTCATGGACAGCGAGTAGAGAAAGCAGGGAACAATGGAATAACGGTATAACAAAGAATCAATGGTTCAATAAGAGTCAATAACATGGCACGATAGTAATAATCAATAACATGGTAATCGATGCAACGGTGTAACAATGGTTCAATATTCGGTAACGGTAATCAACGGTGAATATTAATAATACTTAAACAAGATTGGATACAAATAGGAACAATGATGAATAATATGCAATATCGGTGATGTGTCAATCCTTATGTCTATTAATCATTTTAACTCTTAACTAATGCACATACTACTGTGTCCCATGTGTGCCGTACTATAGGTTCAATGTATACAATCAATTTCGTTTAGACTATAGTGGTAGATTTTATAGTTCATGTACTGGATATGATGACGATAACGGTAATAACACTGGACATGTATAATTTCTTATACGATACTGATAAAAGTAAAAACACTGGACATGTGTAATTTCTTACACGATGCCGATAACGGTAATAATCACTGGCCATCATCCGAGTACATTTCCCATATCATCAACTAATCTAGTCAATCTCTTAAATTCCGGCTTGTTAATTATTTATCAATGCAACAATATAATATGCAATTATAAGACATGAGATGAACAATAGTATCAATAAGGGAACAATAGGATGATAACATGAAATATGACAATTAGAACGTTGAAAATAACTCATTAGGATCATGCAATGCAACATACATACATCAATTCATGTAATAATACAATATAGGAATAATTAATTCATTAAAAAGTAGTATCCAAAATTCTGGACAGTAAGCGCAACCTGTACAAAAATGCAGTTTCCCGCTGACTCAGAAATCCAAAGTTGAATCCATCAGAAAATCTGGAAACTAGACTTCCACACGGTTCCAACGCATACTTAAAGATCAATTTCCGACAATAGTAGCTAGGTCAAACACATGTTTCTTTATAGATTTTATGTTCACGCAGAAATTCGACATCCTATTGTTTTAATTTTTAAATCAGCAAAAGCTCAATATTAAATTCAGTAAAAATATTTTCTAGACTCCTAAACATGTTAAGCAACAATCTGGAAATTTTTATAGCAAAATTTTATCATTTGATCAGCCGTTTTACTGTTTAAATATGAAAGGTACGAGAATCTGAAAATCTGAAATTAAAAACACAGCTATAGTAAAACGGGCATAACTTTTGCTAAAAAAACTCGGAATTTAAAAACTCAAGATGTTATGAAAACTAGAAAGATAAGGCTACAATTCATATTCAGATATTTCATTTTAAGGTCGTTTACTGGTTCAAAAACAGCGGTCAATGTTCAGGTCAGCAAGCATATACAGTTTTTAGGGTATTTTTCTTGAAAATAAATTAATTAAACATGATGGGTATTGATTCTTTAGTCAATAAATTGTGTAATCAACATGATGGGTGTCAAAACATGATAAATAAAATTAGAACACGCTCATACATCAATTTATTATCAATCAATCATCAATCAATCCAACAATATACAACCTAGCAATTGTCTCTACAATAGTTTATTTGTGTGTCAATTATATGAACAACCCTAGTATCAATTCTATATGCACTCATGAAAGATCCAAACTTTAGAGTCAAAAATGACACGATGTCAAAAATATTTGGGTTAGCTCATGTAAACCCTCAATAGACCCAACGAAAGAGATAAACAAAGGATAATACGATAACAAAGAGATCTACTTACAAGAATTTCAATAACACTTGAATTTGATACAATTAGCAATTCAAGAGGATGGTGACTTACCTGTTAATCGGTGAAAACGAATACCAAGAATAACGGGATAAGAATCCCAAAGCAACGAACTCACAAACTAGTTCAACCCACCAATAATACGTGAACTCAAAGAACCCAACACACAAAGAGACTGCAGCAACACCAGCAAAGAGCCAGCAGCAACACCATGTTATTCTTGCTCTGTTTTGTGACACATACATGCCTTTCTAATAATAAAAACAAATAACTAAGCCGGGGTTCAGGGAAAGATCTAGTAGTGGATAATATAGAATAACGAAAATTCTAGTTCAGGACAGTAAGACAGTACTGCACTAAACTGGAATTTCCGTTGCTACAAAAATAAAAATCTGGATCCGTAAAAAAATATGGAAAACAGACTCTCGACAGAATCTAGCAAATATATATAAGTCATATGGTATTTCACAACAACATGACTCAAAACAAATTTGTATCCAAAAAACATGTTCAGCCAGAAATCAGAAGTTTGTATTCAAGAACAGGAAAACGGCATAAAAACTTAATAATTAATTCTAAGAAAAATTTGGGGTATTCCCTAGTATGTTCAGTAACAGACAATAAAGTTTCATAATTTTCCAACATAGATAGAATGGTCGAGTAAAACCAGAAAGCAGCAAGATACGGCAGTTTTGTAAATCTGAAATCATAAACACTGCAGTACTAAAATAGCAATATCTTACAAAATATAAATCGAGATCCAGATCTGTCAAAAGGGTGATAAAATCGATACAGTAGGCTACGATTCATATTCACAAAGATTTTATAGACAGCAAGTAGAATCAGGTCGAAATTATGCTTCTTTACAGAACAATATAAAAATTCTGCAAGTATAGTAGTTGTTTGCAAGTATAGAATAGTTTATAAAAGTTATCAATTAAATCCACAAAAATTAGGGTTTAATTCCAATCAAGTCTAGTTATGCTCAGAAAAATATTGGATCAAACTATTATCTTTAACATCAGTAAGAAAAATAATTTATCATACAGATTTCGTATAAAACAGAATCTGGAATATTAAACACATCTGTAGTAAAATAGTCATAACTTGCAACTCATAAATCAAAATTAAGATCTGTCAGAAAATATGAAAAGTAGACAGAATTCTCTATAATTCTTATTCACAAATAGTTTTCATATACTGACCTTAATAGGGTCTAAAATATTGAACAAAAATAGGGTAACAGAAAAGACAGAAATATCCTTCATGCATAAAATCAACTAGGTCATATGAAACTCATCCAAATCATAACGAACGTGAAATATGGTATACTAGATGTCCAAGAAACATGATACAGGGTATTTGACAAGTGTACAACGAGTATACTACAACTAACACAACCAAGCACATGATATCATACGAACAACATGAAAGTATACATCAAGAAAGGATCATCTCTAAGTTATTTCATGTCATGTGTGTAATGAGACAACTACGGGCGGGTCAACACAATAGAGACAAGATATAACAGGGGTTTTGCACAAGAATTTTCTCTAGAACACAACTACACTATAGACAATATTTAGTACTTGTATTTGCAACAAAAATTAATACAAGTTATTTGCCTTATAGTCAACGACGAAAACAACGATGCAAAGAGAATAACGGGAACGGATTTCTGGGGAACGAACACAACAGACGAACTCCGAAACACGATCCACAAATAACGAACACAACTCTCGGGATCACACACACACACACACAACCGACACCCGCACGCAAGGAAGGCAGCAGAGGTGAGTCGAGTGTAGGCAAGGGAAGTCGAACAGCGCACGGGGGCTGACATCGGAGGGGAGCAGTGCAGTGAGTGCGCATCGTGATAGGAAGGCAGAGGCACTGGTGTTGAGGCGACGGGGTGAAGCAGTCGGACAGGAGGGATGAGAGGGAGTCACTGCGGAGGTGCGGCTGAAGGCATCGAGATGCCGAGGTGAGGGCTGGCACAGGGGTAGGGCGATGAGGAGACAGAAAGGAGGGGAGCTCTGGGCTGTCGCTGCATCGTCGAGGTGCTATAGGGGGGTCGCCGGCAGGGTGGAGAAGGGAGAAGGGATCAGGGAGACGAGCTGGCATCTTCGGGAGGAAGCACCGGGAGAGAGATGAGCGGGAGAGAAGGCAAACGGCTGGTTAGGGTTGAAGAATAGGGAGTGGGAATAGGGGTATATATATAGATTTGATTATTAGGGTTAGGTGAGAGGCTAACGGGTGTGGGTATCGGGTGTGCAAACGGGAAGGGTTTGGGGTTTGGTGGGTTTTAGGATCCAAAAGAAAGAGTTATAGGGTTTTAAATAGGGTTTGGGTACAAACAAATCCAAATAGAAATGGGATGATCCAAAAATAATGAGATGGGCAAAAAAATGGATAAATAAAAGAAGGCACAAACAATATAAAAATAAAGGGGATAAAAAATAAGAGCTCGATCAAACGGAGAAGAAACAATAGAAAAACAAACCGAATCAAGAAGATCAATAAAAACAACGACAAATAAAATGAATGGATATATATAAAAAAGAAGATCCAATACATGGTCCAAAAAGAAATACAAGCTGAATAAATACCTAAAAGAAAGAAAAAAAATAATTACATCCAAAAATACATAAAATGGAAAATAGGGGTTACATTAATATTATTTAATAATGCAAAATAAATCATTTTATTTTGCGGGGTGTTACATTGTTGGGCTCGAAGTTGATCACCAGGATGGTGGATGCAGTGAGTCAGATCAGAAAGCATCTTCAAGCCACACAAGTCAGGCAAAAGAGATGGGTTGATGTTCATCGGAGAGCCTTGGAGTTTGAGGTGAGAGACCATGTGTTCCTTAAGGTATCGCCATGGTAAGGTGTTATTTGTTTTGGTGGCGGAGGCAAGTTGAGCCCCTGGTTCATCGAACCGTTTGACATCGTGGAACGAGTAGGCAAGGTGGCCTACTGTCTTGCATTGCCACCGGCTTTATCTAGAGTGCACGATGTCTTTCATGTCTCGCAACTGAGGAAGTATATTCGTGATGAGAGCCACGTGATTGACTACTCAGACTTATCTGTGAGGTCGGATTGGTCTTGTGAAATTCTGCTAGTTGCTATTTTGGACCGGCAGGAGAAGGTTTTGAAGAACAAGGTGATCAGACTTGTTCGTGTTTCTTGGAATCCTCACTCGCCGGGTGAGTCGACTTGGGAGCTGGAAAAGGATATCCAGCAGAGGTTTCTTCATTTGTTTGTATAGTTCTTGTTTTGTTGTTTTTGCTTTTGTTATTGTTTTCTTTTCTTTTGGGGGTTACCCTGTGTACTTCTTGTTGAATTTTGAGGACAAAATTCTTCTTGTTAGGTGGGTAGGATTTGTAACCCCTGTTACTCAATTTTGTATTTTTATTTGTATTTGATAAAATTCATAGTTATTTTATTTTATTTCTAATTTTATTGATTTTCATCCCTTTTGAACTGTATGTTGTTGTTCTCCTTGTGATCCATTTTTGCTTTGATTCAGTCTTTATATTCTCATTTGATTGATCTACAAATTGTTCTTGATCTTGTTTATTGTTTAAACCTATTTCATGGCCTATTTGTCTCTTATTGGACTCTTTTCTTCCTATTGGATACTACCCAGTTCACCCAAACCCAGATTGACTCTATATAACCATCCTAATTACACCCTAACCCTAATTACAAAACCCCAATTATCTCTTACTCCTCCCTAACCGTCATCTACCCTACCCCCGACTCCCAACCCTCTCTCCTGATCTCATCTCCTTCGCTGTCGTCGTCCTATCCCCGATGCCGGCAGACCCCCCCGACCACCCCTCTCCTCTTCCCCTTATTTGCTGCACACCCTCGTGCTCTCTATCCTTGCCGCAATGACCCCAAGCCCTCGCCGTTGTCGTCTTCCTCACTGTCGTTGTCTTCTCTCTCTTGCCAAAGCCGACCCCCATCTTGTGCTCCATCCGACGCCACTCCCCGCCGTCGTGTGCCCTAGCGTCGAGCTCCCTCAATGTTGTGCCCCCACCTGTGCCACTGTCGCCGCTCTTGGTTGTTGCTGCCGTGGGTTGTGTGAGAGCACGTACGCCGCACGTGTTTGTATTGGTATGGATTCTCGCTCCTTATTCGTGCCGCCAGTGTTGTGTTCATTGTTCGGAATCCGTTCCCGCTATTCTGTCATCTTCTTCGTCATCATTTTTTAGGTAAGTAGCTTGTATGTATTTTTTTTTCATACAAGTTAAATACTGTAAATAGTCTCGCATGAAATTATCAGTACCCTCATGATGACCATATTTTGTTAGTTGATCTGTTCCTTCATCTCTTGATCATGAGTAGTTCACAATAGTTGACACCCGTTGCATGAAAATAATTAGATTAGATGGACGTCTTGGTTGCATGCTTGTTGTGACATATCATATGTTGTAGATGATTGCTACATAGATGTTTGTATGATGTATTATCTTATTATAGCCTATTTATTCCCATGACATGCTGATTTGAGACCCATATGCCATTCTTTGTATGCCATCTTAGATTGGATCGTTTGTAACTAAACTATTTGATAAAATGCTTAAAAGAACTTTTGTTTCACTACTGCCCTATTTTTGTACAGCAATTTCGAAACTGTTAACATCAGTAAAATAAATAAATTTGTGAATATGATTTGTAGGTTTTGTTTTCTAGTTTTCAGAACTTTTGACGAATCTGAATTCCAATTTTCGATGCATGAGTTATATCTGTTTTACTGCAGTCATATCGTATATTTCAGATTCTGAACTATATGTATTCTGTATGAAATATTATTTTAGAACTGATACTAAAAGTAGAACTTGAACTCTATATTTTGCTGAGTAAGTTTAGACATGACCGGGTTCCATCCCTAACTTTTGTGGAATTAATTAATGACTTTTGTATCTCATTTCATGCTTATGAAACCAATCATTATATTTCCAAACTGCATGCTGTTCAGTAAAGAATTATGTTTCAACCTGATTCTACTCGTTTTTTATGAAAACTATGTGAATAATAACTGTATCTTGATTTTTCTATTTTGTCACCCTTTTGACGGATCTAGATTTCGAATAGTATTTTGTGAATTATCTCTGTTTCGGTACTACTGTGTCTGAACTTTCAGATTCGAAATTTTATTGCATTACTCTGTTTTCTCAATTTTATTGACTATATTATCTGTAATATAATTTCATGATAATCTATATTTTGAGACTAGATATGTTAGGGAATCTTCCAGATTTTTCTCAGATTTAATTATGATGATTTTAAACCCTTCTCATTCTTATAAACAAGATTTTACATTTTCTGGCTGAACATAACTTCTGTATTAAACAATATTTTCAACCCTGTTTCTGTGGCTGATGTATAACTTGTATATATGCGATGGATTTGACAGAGAGTCTAGTTTCCAAAATTTCTGACGGATATAGATTTATAGTTTTGTAGCAACGGGAATCTCAGATTTGGTAAAGTAGTGTCTTGCTGTCCAAAACTGAAAGTTTTGTTGTTTTGACTGTATAAGTTGTTTTGTTTTCGTTTGTGTTTCCCATTCATCTTAGACTTGTACTTTGTTCTTGCCATGTATTTAGCTCTGTTGTATTCATTCACACCTGTTTAATAATAATGAAAACTAATCAAGCCGGGGTTTAAGGGTAAGATCTAGTAGTGGACAATAGAGAAATGCGTATTCAGAAGGGAACTCGTTCCCCACTGTTTACTGTGGCACCCACTGTTTATCTCTGGATGCATGAGGGCATGATCCATGACACTGATTGTTATTACTTTTACTGTTACTATTACTGTTTGTCTTAATATACTGCCCTATAGGTTCCATTACGAAATCTTAAAACGAAACTGTTTGATGTAGCAGCCATGTGGTATAATTTGGAAAGCATGAAGTGCTACCTAGATAGTAATGAACATTAGACATAAGAATAACTGTTTCACTGTCATATCCTGCCACTGTTACTGCTGATTTCACCGTTACTGTTGACTTCACTGTTATTGTTGACTTTGCTGTTACTGTTACTGTTATACTCTTTACGGATTATCCTACTGTTTCCGGTTATCTGTAGACTGTCATCCTTTGTTGCTTATGTCCATGTCAGTAATTCTATTTTTTTTTAGTTTTTTTCCCTTTCCTTTTCTTGCTTGTACTGCTTGCGGCCCGGAACTTGCATCTAACGGGCATTATGTTTTCCTGTCTTCCTATTTTCCCTGTAATTGCTATATGAGCAGGTTTTGGTGATCTCTTGCCTACTGGAGTTGCTGAGCAAACATTTTGAGCTGCGCATTGGAGAATTTGCTTAGATGTTTTGTTTTGAACTATTTTATTCATGAACTGTATTGAGACTTGTATTTGGGCTTGTAGTCCCAGGATATTATTTTGTTTCAGATCTCATATTGTTTTGGGATATTCATTATTTTTGCGAATAAATACTTTTGAGTTATAATTGTTTATGCATGCCTGGTTGAGTATATTGTTATATTTACTGTTGTGATGAGTCAAGTAGATCCTTACAGCTTATGTATGGTGAAAACTATCTGCTGATCTTAGTCAGGTATGGTATTCCATATTTCTTTTGGGAAGCGGGGTGTGACATGGTTTTGTGTGGTATCAGAGCCTCAGATTTGGCTAATGCGTTAGTTTGACTAATACATTAGACAAGCTTGACTCGATCAGGATTTACTTAACTACCAACAGGCCATGCACTGCAATATGGACATGGATGATTTATTGGTTCAACATGGCTCGCACCTTGCCCTAGAAGGAGATAATTGTAATGCCTCAAATTCTATACACTGGAAATTCGTAGTACAACCAAAATCTTTAATTCAATTTCGTACAAAAATATAGGGAAATAAAAACTTTTTCATTACAACAAAGTTCTTTACATTACGCAGCGGAAATTACACATAAAATACAACTAATATCATTATGAAACTTCAATCACGAAACATCTATCGTCGCTAGCCCGTGACCATGCCACTTGCTAATCAGAGTCCTGCAACACTTGAGAACTGTGGGTTCATCAGCTTGTGAAGGCAGGCGATAAGAATCACAACAGCTTTAAGTAATTTTCAAAACACAGCATAAAAGCTTGAATCAACGAATTAAATATAAATGGAAAATAGTCAATTATGCAATGCCATATGAGTGAGAGTGGGACTAAAGAGATCCTTCAACTTTACAATCACAAACTTGAATACAGAAACAAAGTATAAAAAGTGACTATCTTAAGTATGTCAGTGTATGTCATGAATCTAGTGACTAATACAAAACATTTATGCACACAATGCAATTCTAATGCACACTTCTTTCGGATTCTATGCCGCCCATACAACATAGTCCCTCGAATATTGGTTCCAGTCCCGGAATCCACCACCTGACTGTAACTATAGTCCTACCTGACTATAAATAATATAGCAAATATAGTCCTGGAATACATCCGCCCGATTGATAAATAATATAGCAACTACAGTCCCGAATTACTTCCACCCGACTGATAAATATGTATAGCAACTACTGTCCCGGATTACATCCGCCCGACTGATAAATAATATAGCAACTAGAGTCCCAGATTACATCCGCCTGACTGATAAATAATATAGAAACTACAGTCCCGGATTTCATCCACCCGACTTATAAATATATATTACCTAGAGCTATCTTACCCACCGGACTTAAATTAACACATCGAGAATATTACCCCACACTGGCAATTTCTCAAATTTTTATAATTCAGAACTTGCCGACAAGTCTCGCTCAGCCTCTAGAATCCACATACTTCAAATATTCACAAAACTTTCTTAGGTTATCCATAACCCTTTATAGTCATTAGAATTCAATTCATTCATATTCCCAATTCATCTTTTATTCATTTCATAAACTAGTCGTTCTCAATCGACTCAATTTCTTCTCTTTAATCAATATTTTTAGTCCTAGTATAATAGGACTTCAAAAAGCTTTAATTCAATTAACAACATTTCTATTCTTATATTTCAAATCCAATTATCAAATATGTATTTAGTCCATAGAATCCACTATTTGAGTGTTCAACTATCTTTGGATAGCAACTCAACGGTCTTGCAAAAATCATAGAAAATAGAATTCTTAGCATCATAAGAAACCTAAATAGGTCTACTACAACATCGTAGTTAAGATCTTATAAATATAACCACAATTACTTTGTCTAAATTCATTTGTAAATCAATAGGTTCAAAATCTGAAAATTGTAGCTCTTGCTACTTGTAAAATTCACAGAAAATTCTATACTTCATGAAACTTTGTATTCATTAGCTCAAATTAAAGGTATACAAGTCTACTATAACTTTGTAGTTATAAATTTCTCCAAAATATTGTGTTCATATACATGAATTCTTCGAAATATACAGTAGGGTCGAATTGTTATACAGACTCAATTACTGTTAAAGTACTACTGTGTGTTCACTCTTGTAAAATTCATTATAAATTCATTTCTTCATAGAAAATATATTTCTTAGACTCTGGAGAAAGGTTATGAGTCTATTTCAAATTCTTAGTTTTGATTTTTCTCAAAATACTTCATATAAGATGCTGAAATGATCAAAAACCAGAAGGTATGTAAATTTTCAGAAACTAGCCAAAACTGTCAACCAGTTCTAAGCTCAGATTTATTTGAAATACCAAATGACATCCAAAAATCATGAAATTTTGAGGAAATGTTCTATACAGATACGGGATATTCATATCAAAATTTCAGTCTTAGATTCCATATAATCAAAAAGATAGGATTTTCTGAAGTTAGACTAAAACTCAAAACGGAAACTATAAAAATGTTTCCAAATCAATCACATCCTAATTTCACACAATTAATTAACAACTTATAATCTAACAACAATCAACACTTAATCTAAGCATGAATACTCAATTTATAAAATTAGCTAGCATGCATACATCCTATACACATATGGCCTATCAAATGATTTACACATAGTTCAATTGATTTAAGCATGCATACGACATAATCGAAATTCGTTATAGTTGTTACCCACTTTAGTAGTGACAAGAAGAAATGCTAGCACAAGATATGAATGCTAAGCTTACTCCTCCTCCTAGCTCTCCCAAAACTACAGCCCTATTATTTTGTATGAGTATGAGAGTGTAACTCATGTGGACGAGTGCATTCATGACTTTATATAGGCAACCAAAATTCCTAGGGAGGTGAAGGGTTTGTAGCTCTTCATCTTCCCAAAAACAATTCATGAATCTCTTCACATTCCAAAAATAATTCATAAGCCCCTTCATATTTCTTAATTAATTCATAATCTCTTCATATTCCATATGTATTTGTACACATGTATATATATATGTTTGTAGTGTACAAATTATAATGTGTGTGTACATACAAACAACTCTTGGCCTTCCAATACTTGTCATGGTGCACCAAATGCACCATCATGAGTTAGACTAGGTTAACTTGGTCTAACATTGTCACGCCCCGCTTTCCAAAAACACGGAACACAAGCGAGTCACATTGGCCCAGCAAATGACTTGCGCCATCCATAAGTTGTTATTGTTCAACTCAACAATATAACAAGATAGATACAACCACGCACGCAATAAGAACAATCACATGAATAACAATACTTGGAATAAAACATGAAATAACTAAATACGATAATCCAATGTCTGGGAACAAAATAACAATCTCCGATTCAAAAGCCAATAATACAATATTTATAAAACTCAATACAATAAGCCCAATAAAATAACGATCAATCTAGAAAGCAATAAATCATCAGAAAGACTGTTCTCCAAGTCCTACAGGTAACTCTTCTTGATCACTTGTGAATACCTGATCTAAAAAGAAGAGAAAATCATCCTTAGAGCAAGTCATGGACAGCAAGTAGAGAAAGCAATGAATAATGAATTCAATAAAACAAGAGGAATCAATAACGATGGACGATAGCAATAATCAATATTAATGGTAACAATGTGACGGGTATAACAACAAATTATATTTCAATATTCGATGTCAATACTCAATGGCCGATGTCAATATCAATAACATTGTTCAATATCAATAGCAATTACGATGTTTAATATGCATTGTCAATATTGTGTCAATTCTTAAGTCTATTAATTTTTAGCCTAACTAATGCACGTACTACTGTGTCTTATACCACAGGTTCGATGCATACAATCAATGTCATTTAGACTCTAATGGTGTACTCTATATATCATGTACTCGACACGATAACAATAAACAATAACGATAGCACGATCAACAATAAACAATAGTCGACACGATAAACAATACACGATGAATTGGGATATTGTTGTAACCCTTGTTTTTCATTTTGTGTATTTTGGATGTATTTTGCACTCTCTTGTATTTCCTTAGTTCATATATTGGATATTATTTTTCAATATATTCTTTTGCTTGATGTTTGTCTCTTATTTGATATCTTTGTTCATACTGCTTCATTTCTGTTCATTCGTTCGTCCTTGTTGTTCGATTTTTATTTCTTTTGGGTTCTAGTTATTTTATTCGTTGTATCTATTTTATCTACTCAATTCTAGGTCGTCTCATTTTGTATCATCATCCTCAAACCCTATTTTATTTCTATTTGGATCCTATTTTGAACCCTAAATAATTGATCCCTAAACCCATTGTACTCAATACCCCCACAGTGTACCCATGCTCTGTTTTATTTAAACCATACCCAACTTCAATATCCCATCCTGTTAACACTATGCATATATCCATTACCTAATTAATTCACTCCCTGGTGCACCCTTACCCATAACCCGATCTCCTATTCTACCCGTGAACCCCAAGTACCCAAAAACCCACTTAGCCAAACCCGACCCGATCACTCCCAAGTTGCCATCCCGCTTACCCTCTCTCTAACCCTAATACACATGCCCTGTATATATATTCCAGTATATATATACACCTTGAAACCCATGCTCTGTTTTCCTATTTTCCTTCAGCCACAACCTATAACTTTGGTCCGTCTCTCTCCTGTCTTCTCTCCCCACTCTCGGCCTCTCCCTGGTTCTCCCTGTCTTCAGCGGCAGCACCTTCACCACAGCGAGCCGCGACAGCTCGGTCGCGCCACCCGTTCTCCGCCATCTTCGACAGTAGCAGCGCCTTCACTGCGCTATGCTGCTGTTGCTCCTCACTCTTTGTGTGCGAGGGGGATTGTGAGCAGTTCCTTTCGTTCTTCGTGGTTGTACTTGTTGGTGGTTCGTGGTGTTCGCCGTTCTTATGCTTGTTCGTAGTTGTTCGTGAATCTTGTCCGTGGATCTTGTTTGTGGTTGTCGTTCGTGTGATTGTTGAGTTCGTTGGTCGGGAATCTGTTCCCGTTATTCTTGGTGTTCGTTTTTTCTTCGGTTAAGGCAAGTAACTTGTACTCAATTTTTTTATATGATATAAGTCATAAATACCGCTTGTGGTGTAGTTGGGTTATAGAGACAACTCGTGTGTGATGTATTTTGATGAGTATTGTCTCTATAGTGCTATCTTGACCATAGTTGTCTCACGACACATATGACATGAATTAATCTAGGAGTGACCGTTTCTTGATGTGATATATATGTGAAACAATTATGAGAACTCGTGTGCTTGTGAGATCCATGTGATATACTTGTTGTGGACATGTCGTATACCCTATTTCATGTTATTTGGATACTTAGTAGACTTTAATTCGTGTTTAGTTATGTTTCGATCAAGTTTCGTGTGATTCATGTTGGTTTTGTTCCTAAAGGAAATTCTGTATTTTGCCGATAATCGGTCTTGATCGGTAATTTAAACCATATTAAGGTCAGTATCTTAACTTCAGTATAAAACATGACTTTTAGATAAATCCGTCTTCTTTCCAAACCCTCTGACCTTGATCGATTTCATTTTCGTATGTGTGAGATATGGTGGTTTTACTACAGAGGTATATTTCATTTTCAGATTTCGTTTCTTGATGATTTCGATGACTGAACTATTTTGATACTAGTGCTAAACATATTATTTTGATCTAAAATTTTGGTCAGTATTTCTGTACCTATTTAGGGATTACCCAAAATTTTGGTGGATTTTATTAATAAATTTTATATGCCGTTTCATGCTTGTTTATAATGACTATACTTGCTGGATTTTGCTCGCTGTTCTGTAAAGATTTGTATTTTCACCCTAATTCCTTTTCCTGTATGAAAAATATTTATGAAATATGAAAGTTAGCTTACCTTGCCTATTTTCATTTCCTTTGGCGGATTTAGATTTTGTTTCACGATTTGCGAGATATTATAGTTTTCGTACAGCAGTGTTGGGAATTCCAGATTTGCCAAACTATCGTTTCTTGATGTTTTCTAAATTTTTTTTGCTAAGCTAATCTTACTGGAAAATTATGAAACTTTATATTCTGATACTAGACATATAGGGGAATACTCTAGATTTTTCCTGGATTTGTTTAAGGTGTTTTGATGTAGTTTTCTTGACTGTAAATTCGATTTTCTGATTTCTGACTGAACCTATTTTCTGGATTCAAATCAGTTTTGAGTTATGTTGTTGTGAAATACTATATGACTTATTTATATTAGCTGGATTTGGTTGGGAGTCTATTTTTTATACCTTTCAATGGATTCAGATTTGCATGTTTGTAACAACGGGAATCACTGTTTTACTGCAGTGTGGTCTTGCTGTCCTGAACTTGAGATTTGGTTATTTCATTCTTTTATGAGATACCTTGCACCCGTACATGTTTATCTTGCAACTTGAACTTGTTACATGATCATGCCATGTTATTCTTTATATGTTTTGCACACCTACATACTTGTTTGACTTTAATAATAAATAACCAAGTCGGGGTTTAAGGGAAAGATCTAATAGTGGATAATTCAGAAACGTGTACTCGGAAAGGGATCCACTGATCCTACGTGATGACTTGAGACATGATTCTTGACACGTGATTACTTGAAACTTGCATGCAAGACACGTTACTTGTCACTTGCACAACTTGACACGTGATTACATGATACATGATACATGATACTTGGAGCTTGGAGCTCGATACTTGATACTTGTTCCTGAGTACACTATCCTCTATGGTCCACTATAAAATCTAAAGTGAAACTGTTTGTTGTAGCAACCATGCGGTGTGGGATTCATGAAGTGCTACCTAGATAGTAATTACTACAAGACATGATACATGCTTACTTGATACTTGACTACATGATACATGAGACTTGGTTACATGAGACTTGATGCATGACACTTGATACATGATGCTCGACACTTGATGCTTGTTTACATGATCCTTGTTCACTTGAAACTTGTTGCATGCTACTTGTACTTGTTCACCTTACCATGCTAGTTGTTATATTTTGCTATCATGTCTATTTCATGTTATTAGTTAGTTTTCCCCATGTACTTGTATCCTGCATTTCAAGAGGCCCGTGACTTGCAATTGACTGCTACTTGTTTTCTCTTTTCCTCTTTCTTGCAATTGTTAAATTGCAGATTTTGGATAACAGGTTCCAGACAGTATTGATGACATGAAGTATTAGTACTGGATCTTATTATTATTATTTTTGTAGTTGCTTGAACAATATTGTATTTTGATACTTGGATTTATTTTTGTATTTGGGCAATGTGACCCGGAATTTTGACTTATTCCGATCATGACTATTTGAGATTAATACATTTTGATTTCAAGTATTCTTGTTGGTATTTTGGTTCATATGTGCATGATTGGTTGATTTTTTTGCTTCCGACTCTGATTATTCTTGTGAATGTTGTAAAAATTCTTGAACAGCTTATGGATGATGAAAATTATTCGCTAGGTTTAGTCACGTAACCGTATTCCGTATTCTTTTTGGGAAGCGGGGCATGACAATTGTGGTCAATAATCTAACAATCAATCGATAAACAATAGTTGACACAATATTTTGGGGAAACACGGGCCCCTCCTTCGAGTGCAGTCTCTACATTGTCCACTACTTAAGTTACCCTTAATCCCGGCTTGTTAAACATTTTATCAATGCAATCAATATATTATGCAATTTAGAGAAATTCGATAAACGATGGTATCAATAGAAGCAACAATAGGACGATCAATTAGAATGGGACAATTATAATGGTGACAATGGTGTATTAGGATCATGCAATGTAATTTATACACTTCAATCCATTAAATATAACGATATATATATAATTTTATTAAGAAAATATGGAAATACAAATTCTGGACAGCAATAGGTTACTGTACCAAAATCACGTTTCCCGCTGCTACAGAAATATAACTAGATCCGTTAGAAGTTCTAGAAAGTAGAATCCTTCCTGGTTCCAACGCATATTTAAAATATGAAATCCGATAACAATAGATAGATTAATAACATTGTTCTTTACTAATTATAAGTTCTGACTGAAAATCGACATTTAGTTGTTACATTAATAAAACCAGTAAAAATCCAAATTTTACATCATCAAAAATATCCATTAAGTTCCTAATCATTTTAACTAATAATATGGAATTTATTAGGTCAATATTCTAACATTAACTTAGCTTTTTAATAACTTAAGCATGAAGAAATACATAAATCATGAATTCTGTAAGTAAAAGGCAGCAGTAGTAAAAACACCATAACTCTTGCAATAAAATTCGGAATTTAAATATTTTAGATGTTCTGTAAACTAGAAACACATGTCTACAATTTTTGTTTAGAAAGCTATAATTTTTTCTGTCAAATACTGGGTCAAAAAGGTCTCACAAATTCCAGGCAGACAGTGAAAATTAGGGTTCAACATATTTCATGAAATATAAGTGATCTAATGTGATGAACTTCAACTCAATAGTTAACAAATCTTATATTCAACATGGTAAACACAATAACATGGTAAACACAATGAGGAATATATCCATACATTAGTTTAACATCAAATAAGACATTAATCAATCATTCAAGCACAACAACCTAATAATCAATTCTACAATAGTTTATTTGTGCGGTGTCATGCATGAATAACTTTAATTCTATTATCAATACTATGTGAATGCATGAAAGATTCGATATTTTAGAGTTAATAATGGTACGAAGTCAAGAATATTTGAGGTTAGCTCGTGTAAACCCTCAATATATTCAAAGAAAGATAAACAATATAACAATACAACAATACGATAAACAATCAGGATCAACTTGCGGAGTTTCAATAAAAAGCTCGAATGCGATACAATAATGATTCGAGAGTGAAAAGTGACTTACCTGATCGACAGTTAATTCGAATATGAAGGGAATAACGGGATAAGAATCTCGATGGCGACACGTGCAATTTATGTGCAACGAACGCACCCTCAAAAGCACGTGCACACTACGGGCGGGGCACGTGCAACACGGAACAACAAGAGCCGAAAAGAAATGTAGCAAATAGCAAACAACGATCCAACTAGCTGATGGAACTGTGATGAATCCCAGGACTACGGATTGGTGTGCGTATCGATCGTTAAAGATAAACAGATTGCTTAATTGTGATCTAACCCTATATAGCGGAAACTAGGGTTCACAAATTATACCTGCAGTGAGAAGAAGACGACAACGACCCCAAGATCTTCTGCACGTATTCCTTCCTCGGGTTGGACGTCGTGTGGGCGACGATCTCCCAACCTTTCTTCTCCTTGGCTGACCTCTCTTTCTCTCCTTTCGTGAATCACGAGTTTTGAGAAAAATCTTATCTTTTTTTGATTGTCAATCACGGCCAGAGAAAATAGAGGATATATATAAGGCTACGGCAGGGACCATGAGGAGAAATTAGGGTTAGGTCTCCTAACAGATCTGGGTATCCCGTGTTCAGCCCGAACACACAACCCAGGCCCATTAACAATAGCTCGGTCCACTAAGGAGCTATTGTTGCACTACCTTCCTAATCCCAAATTATATTTATGGGCACCTTTTATTATATGCTCGTTCAACTCCCCATGTTAAGATATCGAATGTTCGTTGATCAAATTAAGTTACTGACAACTATATTGATCAACATCTTTTATCCTTAAGTAGTACCACTCAACTTTATTTGTCATGTCGGATATAATCCACCTGCAGGGTTTACATGACAATCCTTATGAGCTCCTTAAGGGGACATCATCAACCCGACGTATCGGGACATGGATTCCTTTTACAATCAACAGCCCATCATACATACAATGCTATTACCCAATTCATAGAGGTTGTTGATCCATAATGAATCTCACTCTTTTATGAGTCAAAGTAATGCACACTGCATATACATGTCTGTTATTATATCTGGATTAAGAGCATAAGCATCCATAATAACAGAGGTGTTTGTTCTCTTTTGTAGTCAGTACAAAGAGAACAACCTCAAGTGGTCCTGTTCAATACACACAAAGTGTACTAGTGTAAACCTATAGTCAAGACAGACTAATACCAGATTACACTACAACCTTTTCAATGGATTGTCCAAGTCCGTCTAGGTTGTGAACTATTTATATATTCCATAGGGAACTGATAATATGATCTTCTGTGTGACACCTCACACCATATTATCAACCTTATAGAATATCAGACACTTGCATTGATATTATAATAAACACAATATGCAAACATATGCCCATATGATTCTCATTCAAAAAAATAAGGAAATAAAGTTAATACAAAAGTAATGCTTTCAGTATATAACCCTAACACTAGCAACACGGGCAACAGCCGATCCCAAAACAGCAAACAGCAAACAGCAAATAGCAAATTCGGCCAAAACAACAAACACCGAATTTCAAAACAGCAAATAGCAAGATTAGCAATGGCTTCAGCTCAACTTCAATGGCGGGCGACAGCGCACTGTGGTGGCAGAGGTCGATGGTAGCAACGGCAAGATGACGGCAACGGCAACAAGGAACAGCAGATGGGTGATGCGACAGGCTGGAGCGAGTGGGCGGTGCTGACGATGATGGGAGGTGGCAGCAATGGAGCACGGAGCTTGAAGAAGAAGGAGATGGCAATGGCGAGCGAGGATGGCGACTGGGGGTGAGGTCAATGATCAGGGAGCAGCAATGGTGGGTCTTCGGTGCACTGGCTTCGATGGCGGTTGTGTGTAGCGTTGGGTTTTGATGCCTTACAGCGAAGAGGAAGAAAACATAGGAGGCGAGCGGGGCTCGATGCTGGCGGCGTGAAGCTATGGTGGTCAACAGGGTGGAGGTGGCTGCGAGTTTGAGTGGTGGTGGCGAGGAGTGAGGGCAAGGTCGGGGGATGACGAAGTTGAAGATGAATAGGGTAGGGTAGGGGTAGCACAGTAGGAAGATGAAGGGTTAGGTTAGGTTTGAATCGCGAATGAAGATGATGATGTTTTGGGGTTATGGTTGTACATTATTGTAATACCCTGATTTTGCCAAATATATGAAAAATTATTTACTTTTACACATGGTGTGCACGTGTATTATTTTGACTATTATTTTAGCATGGTGAATAAGAATATTGTTTTCTATAAAGCATTTTTCTAAAGCCCAAATGTTAATTTACTTATCTTTCTTTTAAAATAATTATTTTGGCCCAATTAATTCAAGCCCATGTATTTAATCCCTTTTATTATTTTTTTTCTACAACATGTAATGTGTAGCATCTCTTTTAGACTTGTCTGTTGTGTACAAGTTTTGTAGGGTGATTGGTGCACACACGTGCATGTTGCATACACGTGTAGAGCACACCTTTGTTTGGCCGGTTGGAGTAAGAGTGGGTTGGAATCATGGGCGGTTATTCAAGGGGTGGGTAGTTTTTACAACCCCCTAGTGCATAATTGGGGAACTGGAAATGACACATGCAGTCGACTGGGAATGTGAACAGTCGACTGACTCATTGAAATGAAACATGTATAGTTCAGAATTCTATGGCACAACGTATTTTAATGTGATGTTATTGTATGCAAGTAAATGATGAGTAGATGAAGTGCATGCTCAGTATTTTTCTTTGGAGAAACATTAGTTATGCGAACCTTACTCTCAATTGAAACTACATTATGATGTTAATAAACAGATAAGAGATTACCTGCTATGTTGGCACGAATATAATGTGATATGTATAAATGAAGTTTTAACCTGTTCAGTCGACCAAATGCTTGAAGCAGTCGACTGTACCGAGCATGATAAATATATGATTGAACCACCCAGTACAGACGACTGATTTGAGGAACAGTCGACTGTTAACTGTATGATATTTTAGAAAGAAACTGCGGAACAGCCGACTGGCCATGTGCAGCAGTCGACTCTTCCGAGCGTCATTGATGAACTATTTTTGGACTGGATGGGTCGACTGGTAGTGTTCCAAGTCGACTGTCCAGAGTGTTCTTTGATATTTCAGAAATCTTATAATTTGTGTTGTGGTAAAGACTGTGAATATGGATATTGGTGAACTCTAATGCTTTTGCATGAATGTACATGAAGTGAATCATTTATTGTGAATTATGAGAATTAAATGAATGTGGAAGCTAAGGCATGAAAAGAGAATCTATTAAGATTATGAATTGAACTCATGAGTTGGAAATGCTCAGATTTTAGTAATTATGAATTTGAATTGAAATGAAAGAGTAGCTAAGTCTCCCCCGGCAATTGAAAGAAATGAAATGAAAGATTGGAATGAAAGACCAAGGTTGGTCATGTTGAATAAATGTATAAGTTCGGTTGAGTGGAGAGGCTCTCTAGAGCTTTGATTTTATTCATGATTCTAATAAAAACTAAGGATTTAGCACATAGTGGAGATGTGATGAAAGTAAGAGAAAAATATTGAGTATGAGGGCCATGGGTATCGGCGAGAGCGTATCCCAGGAATTCCCATGATGAGTCTGGGTGAGGATGCTGCTCCAGAGTACCGTCCCGGTGGCGACGCTCGTGGGATGTTCGAAGACTACGGGTGGTGTCATGTCTATGGTGAGAGCTGAATTACCACAGGATGTCTGCATGATGAGTCATGTCAGCGATGGGATTCCCTCCAGAGTGCCTAGACATGAGTTCGTAGGTCAGAAGACATCTAGGATACTTAACATAGTTACAGTAGTAGAGTAAGTCATAACGAGGGATTGAACCCTATAAAGTTGAAGGACGATTAAGGGCTTGCCCTCGGACCTATGTAGTATGGGATGCATAGAATCCGAACAAGTGTGCATTAGTGTCATGTAACATAATTAAATACATTAAGGATTAAGTGCACCATCACAACATGACATCATTAGGGTATTCCTTTTATTTGGAATGTGACAAGTTTGTGTTTGTTAAATATGGAAAATTGAGTTATACTATTTCCGGCATAGAGAGGATAGCCGTGTATAATGATCGTCGGTTGAATAAACTGACGTACCCACAGTCTTATATGCAGGTAAATGGCATGTTAAAAATTAAAGAGGAATGGATGCTTAAAGATTATACCATGTTGTTGTACATTTATTTAACTGTTGTAAATTCTACTTCCGCTGTGCAAATGAAAAGTGTAATATTGATGTAAACTCTGATGTAAAGTGAAAAGTTTAAATTCCTTGTAAAGTTGTACTATGAAAAGCGAAAAGATTCTGTAGAACATCTCGAATTCAGTGTGTTTGGGATTCGGGGCGTTACAATTATGAAGAGAGAGAGAGAGAGAGAGAGAGAGAGAGAGAGAAAGAGAGCGAGAGAGAGAGAGAGACGGGGGAAGTTGGAGATACGGGGGATCGTGGAGAGCAAAATCTGGGATTGACTGTTAGTGGGGATTAGGGTATTGGGCTAGCGGGTTAAGATCCAGAAGGAGTGGGTTATAGTGTTTGGATCCAATAAGAATGGGTTTGGGTTTAAATCCAATAGGGAATAAAAATTAGGATTTGGATTAAAAATTGAACAAATAAATCAATAGAAATATAATAAAACAATTACATCGAATAATATGCATTACATTAATAGTCAACTACTAAATAAATACAATAGAATGTATGGATTCACAAAATAAATAAGATTGTGTCTAATTGGTCAAAATATAATAGATAGCAATAAGTAGTACACATTAAGTTATTAAATAAAATAGTATACATCAAAATTCATACTCCAATGATAATAGAATATAGATTAGGATCTATAGGCTTTCATAATAATAAATAAAAAAAAGATGAATTTTAATAAACAATCAAAAATAATAATAGCAATAATAATAATAACACAATTACATAATAAAATAAGATTTGGTTTCAACAAATTTATTAAAATCCAAATAGTAATAATATATTTGATTTAGGCTAAAATATAAATAGTCGATCAATCAGAAATAGAAATTAAAGTTAAAATACCCCATTATTCGAAATAAATATAATTTTCGATTAGAAGGGATTTTAATAGAAGATCCAAAACGAATTTAAAACAAATGAATTTATAAATAATCGAGATACAAAAAATATTCAGGAAATATGTATTGGTGAAAACGGGGGTTACAAACATGAATCAAATCCTAACTCTAGTTCAATCATACAAGGACATAAGTCAGGTTCAATCACTAAAAGGATTAGAAAATATTTGAGTTAGCTCAAATAGGACAAATAGATTTCGCGAGAACGAAAAGAATTTATAAGAGATTTGAAATACAAAATACGTAGAAATATTTATATTAATAAATATGTTACGGATATTACCCGTAACGGTACAAAATATAAGTGTGTAACACATGTGGTGCAAATTTGTAATAGCTCAATTTTGCGGGTGTTACAATAATGAGAAGCCTTCCGAAATGAAGCAGGAGAAGTCGGATGAGATTTGTTTAAAAGCCTAAGTTTAATTCAGCTGTCATTGATGAACGATGTCAAGTGCAACTTCCTTGAGGAGAAAAGCGTGGGGAGTCTATAGGCGAGACTCAGAATTGACTACTTGGGATCGTCGTTACTAGATCAGATGTACTGGAAGAGAAAACTTTTTCGTTTCTCGATGAATGAAGGTAGCGCTTTTCATGATTATATAGTGGAATTCAATAAGGTGTTATCCGAATTGAAGGTGATAAATGCAGATGATCTAAATAAAGACGATAAAGCTTTCAACTTGATATATTTACTGATAGATTCATACGAGCATTTGATAACCACCATACTAAAATCTGCCAAAGAGAAGCTTTCAGTGGCCAGTGTGATCAAGGGCTTGAAGGATGATGAATCTAGGAAGAAAACTCATAAATAAGAGTTTACTTCTATAAGATGTATGGCGGTGGATGGAACTTGAATTGGAATGATAGTGCGCATATGGATGAGATCCGTTGCCACCATTACAGAGGCATTGTGCATTACAAGAGGGTTTGTCACTAGCACTGTCACATTTACCTGATACCCGGATCCGATCCGGACCCGACATTGGACCAAAACCGACCTGATCTATACGGGTCCGGGTCCTAAAATAAGATCCGAATCACTTCCAGGTTCGATTCCGAGTCGACTCAAAATAGAATCGACCCAGACCCGAACTCGTTAAAAATACCCCCAAAAAATATGGAATTTTAAAATAATAGGGTTATACAGATATACATGTAAATAGTAATTGTTGAAGATAGATGTGTAAATATAATATTTATTCATGTACTTAAGTACAAAAATTGTTGGAACCATAGGGTATCGGGTGCAAAATATACTTAAGTGCAAATATTTATTCACTGCTACCAGACCCGACGGGTAGAATTTTTTAACTAGGACCTGGATCCGGACCCAGTTCTCGCAAGTCGGGTTCGGTTCCAATTTTTGGACCCGTGAGGTACTGTGTCCGGGTCCGGGTAGTGGAGGATCCGACGCGATAGGACCCGATAGTTGTCGCAAGTTGTTAATTTTGTTGTATGCCCTAGAGGCCAGTGTGTATTGACATTACTAGTTTATATTATATCATGATATTTATTTCATATATGAGACATTTCATTTATTGTGTTTTTTATTGTGATTAAATGAACATAATAAAGTCCTTAGAATAGTATATTCAATATCATGGGATACCAAGTGCATGACTTGATTGTGAGATCCTATTGGTTGTAATCAGAACATTATTCTTAAATGTCCCTAGTCAATTATTATTGTGAATTAGGACAACGATAATATATACAGACTAATATCTGCGTAGACTGATGACCATATCTCACGGGTCATGGATATGAGATATCAAGTCTTCACATAATTACATATTAGAGTAATAATGTACTAGACTGAAACACCATGAGAACCAGGGCCAGCTCTGGGCCTGTGCGACCTGTGCGGTCGCACAGGGCCCACGGTCGCATAGAGCCCACTAATTAAAGCAGATATTATTTCAAATATAGCACAAAAGTCAATTTGTCTGAGTGGTTAATGGGATAGATTTTAAATCTAATGGGTGCAGGTTCAAACCTTGTTGTTGATGTTTTTTTTATTCATTTACATATATATATATACATATATATATATATATATATATATATATATATATATATATATATATATATATATATATATATATATATATATATATATACACTTTTATATAAAGTTTTTAATGATTTCTATATTTCTTTCATTAATTGTTTAAAGAATTTTTTTTAATGATTTCTATGTAGTTGCTTTCGTTAATTATTGAGTTGACTTAATACGTGAAGCTTTTTTAAATTGTGTATTTCATGCGTTGCAAGAATATGAAAATCATTAACCACATTTATACTATTTCTTCTTAATTGATGAGATGACTAATTCAAGATATCGATTAAGTCGTCCCAGGTATTGGAGCCTCCAATGATATAACATTTGAAAAACATTTTTCAAATGAATTCATATAAAAAAATTTAAGATATAGAATGTACCATATTCATATTTTTCAACTGAATTCGTATATATATATATGATATCAAAATCAAAATAAAGTAAAATTAGTATTAGAATATTTAAAGAAGGCCTATTTTCTCTTTTCGCACAAGGCCCTATAAATCTCAGGACCGACCCTGATAAGAACGCTGCATGGATCGTTACGTGAATGTCATAAGCAATTCTCACAGTGACCATGGTGTACGTAATCTTTTGACTTGAAGTCACTACGGTTCCCTACATGAAAAGTTATATATTTTAATATCGTCAAACGTTGCCTATAATAAGGTGATTATAAAGTCGGCTACTGGATATACTACAAATCATACGGAGGGATGTAAGTGACTTAGATAGGATTTGTCCCTCTTACATAACAAAAGCGATATCTATGGGCCCCTTGATTGAGTGGGACTATAAAATGTATGACCGTGCTCAAATGAGTCAATATAAGATATTGAGCTCATTGTTTTAGTAAGTCTACTCGGACATCAAGAAACCAAAGATTGAACTATATAAGGATGACACGCTCTACGCCTTTTGGTCAATTAGATATCTGGACAAAAGGACTAAACTATATGGTAACATTGGTCATGGATAGGTTATGTCAAATTACTGGCATTCCCGTTAATTAAGTAACAGTGATGTATTTCTAGATATCGCTCACTATTTGTAACACTTGAATATGATTTTAGTATTACTGTATATGTAATTGGAACCTACAGGTTCACACAATTAGAATGGATCAAAATTGGATTTAAATTCATGAGATGAATTTAATTGGGAATCCTAGTAAGATTTGGACTCCTGACATGTGGGACAACTAAAGTTCAAAGGTCCACACACGAATCTAACCCAGGTCAGATTTGTGAACCCAACATCCTCATTACTCTCTTAGGATTGATTTTCTGCATCTATATATATGATATGTATCTGTGGAAAAGAAATAGTTGAGAAAAACCTTAGCCGTCAGAGAAATTGTGAGAGAGAGAGAGATCGTAAGGAACATCCCCTTCCCGCAGCTAGGACCGCGGCGTGAGGAAAAACTTGATTTGATATGTTCATGTGGATACCGTAGATGCACCGCAATATTGCAGTGCTATGATCGGCATATTATGGAGACAACAGATCCATCTATGATCGGCATATGGCTATGATCGTAAGGAACACTATTTATGATTTTTGCATGGATCCATGGCTAGGTTTCGATATATTTTTTTGTAATTTTTTTGCTGTGTATTTTATCTGAGATTACCCTCGAAACCTAACAGTTGAATCATAAAGGTGCCAACATAGTCAGTGTCGCTAAATCAGGTGTTAACATAGATGTAGATTTTGACTGGTATCTTAATTCGGGAAGTTCTTCTCATATTTGCTCCGAGAGAGATATATATTTTCTACATACAAGTTTACATCAGATCGTTGTGTGAGGACGGAGAGTGGTAAGACATGTGACGTAGTGAGTGAGGGAACAGTTGAGTTGGAGATGCCAGATGGAAAGGGGTTCACATTGAAGAAGGTCATACATGTTACTTTACTGAAACACAGAACCTAATATCATTGGGAACTCTAAAAGCATAAGGCTACAGGTACACAACTCGATGTGGAGTTTTATCAGTTTGGGAATGTCGTCGTAAGGCGGTAAGGGAAAGGAGGGTGTTCAGCACAACCTTTACAAGCTTTGTGGGAACGGGAAGATGTGATCGAGTATTTTAAACTCTACCATTCCTAAAGCATCTAGTTTGCCGCCACTAGAATTACTGAAGCGAGATCATGACGTTCAAATATCTTCGAGAGGTGGAGGATGCATCGAGGTAGGTGGAGATCATGCGGAGGGTGGCGCCTCCGTGTTGATGCCTACTGGGGTATGCCCTTAAAGGGGATTACGATAGGAGAAATAACAGGTGGATGTACATTTGACTAGAAAAAGAAGCAACTCAACCTTGTTGTTTACAAGAGGAGAAATGGAAGAATCTAGAAATAATTAATCACACAGGTGTGGAAGCATGTGTATGCAATCCAAGGTGGAGATTGTTGGGTTTTTGTCTTGCATATTAGGTTCGATGTGAGGACAAACGAGCAAAGTGAGAAGAGGTTCATAGCGAAGGTGGAGGCAGACAAGTGTTGCTATTGTTCGAATGTCTGAAGGTGACAGTTGACTACTCCAAAGAGTAATCGAATGCAACCAGCAACTGCTTCCCTCGACTGCAAGAGCAGTCGACTGCTCTTGGGATCAGTCAACCGCAAGCGGCGGCAACAGCTATCAGGTCGGTCTTTTGTGGATCTGATTGAACCGGTTTGTGATCCATGTTAGATCGTACGTCTCCTACCGTGTGGATTTCTCTTCAAGGTATATTGGACGGAGTTGGATCAAGACTACAACATAGGGTTTCGCGAGATCTCTATATAACAATGTAATAGCCTCCATTGAGAGTTGTGCAAGTACTTCATCTGAGAGTTTTCTTTATTGTAAACTGTAACACCCCGGCCCGAAACAGAGATTTTTCTATACAGCTGCCCACAACAGGCTGCCTCATAAAGGTGCTAAAGCTTGTTGGTGACCTCGAATCCCAAGCAATTATATATATATTTAATTAATTTTGCAACACTCCCGATATGGGACAAATTTCCCATATCATCTCTCGCAAGAGAAACAGCAGCAACCGAAGACCCCCATTGGGCCCCACTGCCTACGTCAGCAAGCAACAGCCTCAGCTGTTTCCTTCTCTTCTCTGGTGGGTCCCACACTTACCTCCTCCACATCATCCACGTGAAGGAGAAACCAAGCAGCAACATGCTGCCTTCCTTTCTTCCGTGCCCCCCCCCCCCCCCATCTAACAACTAATTCAAACACACTCCAACCTCCTATAGAAATCTCTATAGGAACGCCTCCAATTAAATTTATATATATATATATATATATATATATATATATATATATCTTAACATGGGGTGTTACATAAACAACAGAGTATCTTCTAAAGAGGCTTGAGTTATATATATATATTCTTGGTTAGAATAGTGTAACTCGTGTAAAATAATATCACAGTTGTTTCTCCTCATATTAGGTTCACAAAACTGGGATAAAATTGTGTGTTTGGTTTGGTCTACGTTGCTTGGTTTTTCATTGTGATCGGTTGTCACCTCTCACTTTATCCTTACAACTCCAAACCAAGCACTGAATTTCTTAATAGATCTTATGTGAAGTGAAGCTCAACAATCAATTGCAATAGCTGTTGGGTTTATGTCTTGCATACGAGGTTCGATGTGAAGAGAATAGTGCGGAGCGAGAAGATGTTTGAAGCAAAGACGGTGCAGAGAAGGGTTACTGTTTCTGGCTATTGAAGGAGTAACAATCGACTACAAACATCATGTAGGTTTTCACCCCATAATGCAGTCGATTGCACTTTTGAGTAGTCGATCGCAAGTAAGTAGCGGCAATACATGGCCGATTTTGCAAGGATATTTTTGAGCCCAACTTCTTGTCCAAGATAGATCGTACGGCTCCTATCGTGTGACTTGCTCTTCAGGGTATATCTGATGGTGTTGGATCAAGTATACAACCTAGGGTTTCTTCAGATCTCTATACAACATTGTAATTGCATTCACTGAGAGGTAGTACTTCTTCTGAGAGTTTTCTATTGTAAACATCAGAGTATTTTCTAGAGAGGCTTGAGAGATAGATAGGTTCTTCATGAGAGTGATTATAACTCTTGTAACTTCTCTAATTGAAAAAATCTCGATTATTTCTCCCCCAAATTAGGTTAACCGAACTGGGCTAAATCTTATGTGCTTATGTGTGCTTGGTGTGGTCTACTTATCTGATTGTTCATGGTGATCGATTGTTGCATAACTCAACGTCTATCACTATAATTCTTACAATAGTTTTTTCAGATGTTAAGGTTAACAGAGAAATTGAAAAATGTTATTGGATTAATTATAACTGAGTACAATATCTCCTATATTTAGAAAAGAACAAAATACTAAACTAATACATAATCCAATATGAGACTAAACATAATATCTAACACCTCATCTTAAACTCACGGTGGGTCAAACAATGTGAGTTTTTCCACCAAGTATCAAAATCTCTGAACAATGTGAGATTTTGTGAAGAAGTATGTTGTCTGCTGTGAAAAGGTAACAGAATGAAGTGAAATGGTCTCTACTTCAAAATGCTCATGAACATAGTGGTAATTAATCTCTATGTGCTTCGTTCGCTCATGAAAAACCGGGTTGCTTGCAATGTGCAATGCACTTCGGTTATCACAATGGAGAGGAGTAGCTCTATAAGAGTGACACTCATATCTGATAACAACCAACGAACATAAACAATCTCTCAAGTGGCATCTGTCATCGCTCTGTACTCAACTTTTATGGAAGAACATGCAATAACTGCATATTTCTTGCTTCGCCATGAGATCAGTGAATCACCAAGAAATAGATAGAAAGCTGTGGTAGATCGTTTGGTAGTAGGATATCCCATACAATCTGAATTAGAATATGCACTAAGTTTTAGTTTAGATGTAGAGGGCATGAATAATGAGCGAGTGATAGTGCCCCGAAGATATCTGAGGATTCGAAGAAGAGCACTATAGTGAACTGATGTTGAAGCAGAAACAAACTAACTGACTACACTGACGGAAATAGCAATATCAGGTCTGATCATGCATAAGTAGACAAGATGTCTAACAATCTTTTTGCATCTAGTCGGGAAGGAGCTCGCCATCTGTGGGACGAAGCTTCACGTGAAGCTCTAAGGGAGTGTTGGCTGATCGACTGTCAGAGAGACATGCAGTGGAGGTAATGCCTTATGTGTATTTATATTGAGAAATGAGTATCCCCCGAGATCCATGGAAAATCTCTAGACCCAGAAAATAATGTAGTCTGCCAAGGTCTTTCATATGGAACTGCTGGTAAAGGTATTTCTGGGTAGATGCAATGCCTGTGGAGTCATCCCCAGTAATAGTCATATCATCAACATATAATAGTAGAAGTACCCTCCCTTGTGGTGTCGAACGCATAAACATAGAGTGGTCCTGTGAACTCTGAATAAAATTGGCCTGGGTGATGACACGGCGAAAACACTCAAACCAGGTTTGAGGGGCCTGTTTCAAATCATAGATAGCACGACGTAGACGACAAACAAGACAAGGAGGTGTTGTAAGGTCAGGAGGAGGATGCATGTAAATAACCTCAGATAAAGTATCATGAAGAAAGACATTCTTAACATCCATCTGGTATTACAGCCACTGACGGATGGTGGCAAGGCAAGTAGAGTGCGAACTGTAGTTATTTGTGCAACTAGAGCAAAAGTCTCATCATAATCAATGTCATACTTCTGGATAAATCCGTGGGCAACTAGACGAGCTTTGTGCCGCTTAATTTTGCCATCAGGTCAATATTTGACCTTGAAGATCCACTTGCAGCTAACAGGCTGGATGCCCACTAGCAGTGAAACAACATCCCAAGTTGCAGTTTGAACAAATGCACCAAACTCCTCTACAATATCTTTTCGCCACTCCGGATATTGAATTGCATCCTGATAGGTTATAGGCTCACGTGTGGAATGTATGGCAGTGAGATATGCATAAAACTGTGGTGAGTAGGAAGCTAGGGTGGCAAAGCCAAACTGGTCAGAAGGACCAGTGGCATCATGGTGTATAACGTGTCAGGGGGACGTCAGAAGTGGAACGTGTAGACTGATGGACCATTGGTGGATTGGCAGGGTGTGGGGGTGAGGTCAGTGGGGTGGGTGCATGCGGTGTGTGGATGTAGGTGGTGTGGGTGCATGATGCTGTGGTGATGCAGGTGGTGTCACTGTAGTAGGAACAATAGGTGTAACGTCTGTATGAAATGAGAAAGGAGCCAAAGGAGTAGGATCAAAGAGAATGTGTGAAGATATGCCCGGGGATGTAGGCCCAACAATTGGGCATTCGAGAAAGCTAGTATCCTCAGGAGATGTCAAGTAGCAAGGAGCGTCTTCCATAAAGAAGACATGTCAAGAAATACAGACACGACCCACTGATGGAGAAAAACAATAATATCCTTTTTTGCTCAGAACTAATACGTAGGTGAACACAATTTGCAGTGCGAGTGGTGAATTTCATGCGCTCAGTGGGAGGGAATATGACGTAACAGGTGCACCAAAAACTACGGTGCATGCCGTAGTCCTGTGGTGAGTGATGAAGAGCCTCATAGGGTATCGTACCTGATAGGGTAGAAAAGTGAGTGATGTTAATGAGGCTAACAAAAGTCATGACAGTTTCAGCCTAGAAAGAACGAGGAACATAAGAGGAGAGTAAAAGCGCGAGCCGCCTCAAGAATGTGACGATGCTTGTGTTTAGCTACATCATTCTTCCCATGTGTGTAAGGGCATGATTGCTGAAAAAGTGTGTCGTGAGACTGAAGGATCGATCTTATAGTAGTGGAAGTGTACTCACGAGCACTGCTTGAGCGAAAATTCTTGATGCACACACCGAACTGAGTGTGAATCATGGTCGTAAAGAACTGGTAAATACTAGGAATCCCATTTCGTTTGCACATAAGAAAAACCCATATTTATCGAGTGAAGTCATCGATGAAAACAACATAATAGAGATAGCCTTTGCACGAAGGTATATGAGAGGATCCTCATATGTCAAAATGAACAAGTTGAAGAGATGGGTGGTTGGGAAGTGCTTTTTATGATTAAAAGGGAGTGTTATATGTTTTGCCAAATGACAACCCTGACAATCAGAAAAATGTATGAAAAAAAGAGGACCAAAGGGCACCACTACGGACTAAAGTCATGAATCGAGACTCACTAGCATGATCTAAATGTCTGTGCCACAGATCAACATCAGATGACACAATACCAGCAAAATTAGAATGAGATTTACGTGCATGTAGAAAATCTAGATGATATAGATGGCCATGTCGACTAACACACCCAAACACCTAGCCAGGGTGTGAATCAGTAACAGAACAACCTAAAGAATGAAATGTAATGACAAGACAACTATCGCACGGTGCACTAATTGAAATAAGGTTCATGGATAAATGGGGAGCATAAATAACATAAGGTAATGTGAGAGTGGGAGAGCTAATATACTCAGAGTGTGTTGTGAGAAGTTGTGAGCCATCGGTTGTGTGAAGGAATGGACAATGAGAGGGAAGTGTAGTGCTAGTGGTGGGCAGCATATAATTACTAGTAAGATGATGTGTTGCACCAGAATTTAAAATCTAAGAAAAATTCATACCGAGAGTAACAGAGAACAGAGGGGTCAGCAGTAACAGACTAACCCAAGAGTTGGAGTTCCAGCTGAGTGAGGCGATGCTGAAGAGTGGCCCAATCAACAGGTGATGGCAAGGCCGGAGTCACGGTCATGATCGAAGATGTAAGGGAAGAAGTACTGTGAGGATGAATGAGACTGGTGTTGTTGTGGCAGTGATCTAAATGAGGACAGATGTGTTGTTGGTGTCGAAATCGAGATAGAGAACTGGATGGTGCTACTAGCGTCAAAAGAAGGGGTGGAGCAGGGTCAGAGATGATGCTGAGAGGAGGGAGGAGGGAGGAATTAGGACGATGGCGGCGCTGCTGCTGTCTGAATCTGGATGGGGATCGGGATGGTAGGAAGAGTGAGGAGGAAGATGTAGCAGTGGGAAAGTCAGTGGAGACGAAAAGATACTAGCTAGCAAAACTGGGGTCCCATTGGAGAATTATTTTATTTTATTTTATTTATTTTTATTTTATTTTATTTTATTGTATTTTACGACGACGAAGGACTGCGACAACAACTAACCAGCAACAGTAAGGAGAGGTAATATTAAGGTTAGGGTTAGGGTTAGGTTAGGGTGTGGAGTTGATTTGGTTAGGATTTTTGGGTTAGGATTTTGGATATGGGTTTGGGTGTGGGTGTGGGTATGGGTTCGGGTATTTTTTTGGGTTAGGTTTCAGGATGAAGTATATAAGGATTCAGGAATGGGTTTATAGGTGGAAGTAAACAGTCTGGTGGCAAGGGTTGTAGAGTTGGAACAGGGAGAGATAGGGCGGCTAGGGTTTCAGTGGGTTTCGGGTAGATTAGAGTGGAGGTCGTCGTGAGTGGGGATTCGAGAAGGGAATGGCTAAACTGGAGTGGAGTCAGGGGATTTGATGTTGGTGCAGTCGGGAGATTTGTGTAATACCCCGATTTTCATTTATGAAAATTATTATTTTATTTTTTGCACGTATTGTGCACGTGCAATTTTTTGTAGTATAAAATCTTATAATCATTTTCGTTATGAATAATGTGTGTGTATATATATATATATATATATATATATATAAGTATATGTGTTCTCTAACTGTTTTTATAAAGGCCCATTTTCTTCAAATAAGCATAAGTCCTTTTTAGCCCAAATCTAATTTATTTTGTAAACTAAATTTGGCCCATTAAATGAAGCCCATGAATTTATTTTTCCTTTTAATTACAACTTGTAATGTAGACTACTTTTATAAGATTATTTTTATAAAAAAAATAATTAAATGTACAACTTTTTATATGGAGAACTAATGAATGCACGTGCATTGCACGTACACGTGCATGAAGCACACTTTGGGGCCAGTTTTGAATGGGAGGGAAAAGGAAAAAGAGAAGTGGAGTTGTGGGTGGTAGTTATTTGGATCATGGTTGGTTACTACAACTTCCCCTTAAATCCTAGCCTTTTATCTTTAACTCCTAGATTGATCCTAGCCCTTTATTTGCTTCAAATTTTAGTATAAATCCCCCCCCCCCCAGCCTAGTTATTCTTGCACTCTTCATTCTCCAAAAACCTATAGTAGAAAATACATTTGTTAGTAGTACATTATTAGAAGGAAGTGAGATAAAAGATTGAGAGATTGAGAGTGTTGGTGTGTGCTTGCAACAAGGAAGGCAGGCATCATCTATTGGAGCTCGGGTTGCACTTAGGAGGGCTCGGTTTGCATCAAGGAGGAGGAGGAACACTCTTTTGGCAAGTTCGAGAAGGACTCTTTTGTTTAGGAGGTGTTGCAAATTCTTCTCTTCAAATAAGGTGGGTTGTTTTTCCATATTTCTAATTAGATATCATGTTAGTGTTGATTGAGATAATAATGCATGAAAGAAACTAATAAGAGTATACTTAATTGGAAGAAGGACTTGTTAATTGATTAAATTGATGCTTGATAGATTGCATGTTATCTTGTTATAAATCTTAAGTTGTATGTGAATTGTTTTGTAGCTATGAAATGTATGAATTAGAATTGTTGTTAACATCAAAAATAAGTACAAAATGCTAGTAGAAGAAATTGTTGCTTTATGTGCTTAAATGGACTTTCGTGATATGAGTTAGAATGAACAAATTAAGATATGTTTTTGGATTTATAAAAGAAGGATAAACAGGAAATCAATGTAGGAAATGTTAATACTAAGTCGTGTAAGAAATGTCAAAATGATATATGGAAATAGTAGTTTGCAATCACAATTAATTGTAAAAGAAATATGTGTTTAATTACTGGAAAAATTATTTTAAATTACTGGAGTGTCACATTATGTTTAAATAAACATTCTGGAGATTTACAGAAATTTTAGTAAAAGCAAAACTAAGATAAGAGCTTTTGAACATCGAAATGTTCTAATTGAACAGAAAGGTGAATTAAATAAAATACGAGTTGTAGTCAAGACAACTTGAGCCTATAGCTCAAGTGGTTGGTGGGCTCTTTAGCTCTACAGTGGTGCGGGTGCATGTGGTCGAGGTCGTTGGTTCGATACTTGAGCACACCATTCTTTTATATGCGTTTTGAAATTTAATCAGTTTTCAGTCCGAGAATATTTAACTCCCTGACCTCTATTTATATCGATGAGCACAAGCAGTTGAGTGGCTAGTGCGTGCGGTTGGGTTCCTTTGGGTCGCTGGTTTGATTCCTGGCTTGGCCAGAATATTATTTTTTTTATAAAAAAGTGATTTTTGGGTTTCTTGATGTGTAAAAATTCCGGAAAAAAATACTATTATTATTCTAAATTCATGTGTGACTTATGAAAATTAATTGGGAGTTATTGGAATGAAATAAAGTATATTTTGGGAGTAAAAGTGAAATTGGAACTATAGTTTTACACTCGTATATTTCGTAAAAATGCGTTTTGCGAAGAAATTGAGATAAGTATTAGGAAAGAAAAATTTGAAAGAAAGAACGTATTTGTTGTGAAGTTTTATATGAGTTACTAGATTTGCCCGTGGGCACGTGCCTACGGCATGTCTTCGGAACGATACAAAATACGAAAAGCCTGTAAACAGTAAAACAACAATTATGTAGCTCAAGTTTGAATAGCATGACAATAATTAGTTGTAAATAAAAGTTCATGTTTCCATTAGTATATGTTGAAAAATAATTATAAATGGGGGTATAAAATCTAACTTCTTAAAACTTTAAGTGTGGAGTTGAAGAGATATTTACTATTTTCAATATAACATGTGCAAAAAAACATTAAAATTCTAAAAATCTAAATTTCTAAATAAATATAGAAAGAATGGGAGAAAGAAATAGGGAGAGAGAGAAAGAGAGAAATATGAAAAAGTGAAGAGAGAAGAGAGAGATAGTAATAAAGTAATAAGTTTTTTAGTTTTGGGGGGAAAATTTTGATTTTGGGGTTTGAAATTTTGGAGGGAAAATATGTTTTGTGAGGTTTGATCTAGGCCTTTAATTTTAGGAGAGATTGATTGTGAGCCACTTGATAGCTTTCTTTGTAATTTATTATATAGATTCTTGCTAAAGAATAGCGTGATAATGATGAGTTTGTGAATTTTCACTTTGACTAGATATTTTGTGATATGATTTTTAATGTGAAAATACATGTGGATTAAGAAATGTGTGATGTATAATTGAACTTCAAGTATGGTTATTGACTCATGAAAAATTTAGGAATCATGTGATTGGAAAAGAGAAATGTTATTGAGTATGACAACTCAAATATGTGAATTTGTGAATTAAAATTGAAAATTAGGGTGTTGCCAAAACTCACACCGGCAAGTGAAAAGTGATGAAATATGATTATTGAAATTGAGAAGACCAAGTTTGGGTCATTGTAAAATGAAAGAAATAAGACCGGTAGTAGTGAGAGGGCTAACTCTAAGAGATTGATTTTGTTCATGATTTCATTAAGAATTAGTACATAGTGAAGAGGTGATGAAAGTGAGAGAAAAACACAAGTATGGGGGCCTCGAGTCTACGATATGGGTGTGATTCACAGTTTGTCTTCACGGTGCGTCGTGACATGACGTGGGCACTACTCTAGAATTATCGGGATCTTGACGACGCTTGTGGGGTGTTTGGTGACTGCGAGAGGATCGTGTGCCATGAAGGAGGCTAAATTGTCCATAGATAGTCTTCACGATGCGTCGTGACATGACGTGCGATTCCCCTCCAGTTTTTCTGTACATGAGCTCGTACTCATAGGACATCTAGGATACTTACCGTAGTTACAGTAGTAGATTAAGTCATGACGAGGGATTGAACCCTACAAAATGAAGAACGATTAAGAGGCTTGCCCTCGGACCTATGTAGTATGGGATGCATAGAATCCAAACAAGTGCGCATTAGTGTCATGTAATATAAATAACTGCATTAAGGACTAAGTGCACAATCACAACACGACATCAATAGGGTATTTATTCCCTTTAGTTTGATATGTGACAAGTTTGTGTTTGTTAAATATGGAAAATCAGTTATACTGTTTCCGGCATAGAGAGGATGGCCGTGTATAATGTTCGTCGGTTGAATAAACAGACGTACCCACAGTTTTGTATGCAGGATAAATGACATGATAAAGATTAAAGGAGAAATGATGCTTAGAGATTATTCAAATGTTGATGTACTTTTATATAAATGTTGTAAATTTGCTTCCGCTGTAAAATATAAAGTGTAAAGATTCTATGTAACTCTGATGTAAAGTGAAAAGTTTTAAATTCCTTGTAAAATTGTACGAAAGAAGTGTAAAGATCCTGTGGAATCTCGAATTTAGTGTATTTTGGAATTCGGGGCGTTACAATTTGAGAAGTCGGGGAGAGGGAACTTCAGTGAGAAATTGGGTTTCGGGAATTGGTTTAGGGAGATGAGAAGTCGGGGAGAGGGAACTTTGGTTGCTGGAAGTCGGGGAGATTAATGGGTTTTGGTTGCTGGAAGTCGGGGAGAGGGAACTTCGGTTGATGAGTTTCGAGAGAGGTTGCCGCACTTTTGCCGTTGGTTGATGTTGCCGAAGAAGTGATGCGGATTGATGCTTCTGGTAGGTTTGATGCAGTCGACGGGAGATGAGAGCTTGCTGTTCGTGAAAGCAGCAAGAAGAGAAAAGGAAAAAGAGGAACTTTTTGTAATTAGGATTAGAGATTTGTGAGAGAAAGAAATTTGGAATACATGCGCTGATACCATGTTAAGGTTAACATAGAGATTGAAAATTTTTATTGGATTGATTATAACTGAGTACAATATCTTCTATATATAGAAAAAAATCAAATACTAAACTAATACATAATCCGATATGCGACTAAACATAATATCTAACATCATATATTATTGTGTTTATTCATTTATTTACTTATTATATCATCACCAAAAAAACTTTTTTAAAACCCCTCATTAACTTGGAAAGGTTAGCACGACTTCATTAACAATGACCACTATGGCTGATATTTAATTTAATAGGTTGGCGAAACTTCAAAGTCACAGATACATAGTTTTCATCCTCCATTTGTATACCTTCAGTTTTCATTCTTTTCTCCACCATACAACTTTCCTACTTGTTGCTCTCACATTAATGATATATATAGATCAGTCCCTTCATGAAAATTGTTGTGAACACGTACAACTCATAAATTATTCATTATTTACTTAGAAAGCGATTACTCTTGAACCTAGTTAAATATGAAAATGGTGTGTTTCCCTCTATTGAGCATAAAACTCTTTCTATGACATAATAAATAAACTAGTGTTTCCCAATGCACATTGCACAGACTAAAATAATTTTAAGAGACTTATAAGATTATATGGTATTTAAAAATTTACAATGTCTCTTAGCTATTTCAATCACAATATAATGAAATGATGACAAATCTACAAAATAACTAATTCACACTTTCAAACCAACTAACATCATTTTATATTTCTGTTCAATTAAAAGAAAAATAAAAAAATAGTCAAATAATTACCGAAATTTAGAGATGCTAAAAAAGATACTTACAATCTTGTCAGATTCCTCAATTCTAAAGCTTGCTTGCAAATACTCATATTATCTGCGAAGTTCCTCAATTTTTGGCTCCAACTGTGCTATATTACTCCTTAGTTGTGTCTCTATAAAATGATCAAATTATAAAACACACATACAATACTATAATTCACTAAAACTTTTCAAACAAACAAAAGATGTTTTTTTCCCCAACACATAGATAACACCGTAAATTTTTTTTTTTATATAATCAAGAAGCAATAATAAAATACTAAAAAAGAACCTATTACAATATTTCTAGCAGAACGCCACATGTGTCCTCTTCAATAAGATTAGCTAACACTACATCATTATTCAAAACAATCAAAAAATCGCTCAACGAAGACTTCCCACACTTGGCTAGGTGATTAGTGCAGAAGTTTTTCTCTCAAAAAATATGCTTCGACGAGATGACAGAGATCTCCTCTAATAAAGTAAGCACATCTTGATGGATGAGCCCAATAATACAGGCATGTAAAAACCCGATTAATGACGATTAGAGAATCCGGCCCTTTCAACAGAGACGGGTCATAACGAGAGATCAAGTGGAAAGCTTTAAGCCACCTAAATTCCCCGTCTTTCAGCCACGTTGATTGACAACGAATAAACAGAGCCACATCCAGCTAGCAAAAATCTGTCAGTCAAATCCCTAATAAGAGCATCCACAGTCGTTTGCTTATTTGCCCATTTTTTTCTTTTTTTTTTACTGTAGCTCACACAGTCGTTTGCTATTTTGCTATTTTTTTAGCAAAATCGCTACAGTAGAAAGGGGCGAATAGCATTCCATATAGCAAAATGCATATTATAGCAGACGAAACATCAGACAAAATCATGTTTCGTCTGGATTATTTAATTATTATTTTAATTGATCGGACGAAACATGATGTTTCGTCCGAAGTAAAAAAAAAAAAAACCCAAATAAAATAACCGTTAAATGAATTTAAGCGTGGGAATGAACATGATGTTTCGTCCCATGTGAGACGAAACATCAATTTTAAAAAAATTAATTTTAAAAATTAATTTTGTAAATTTTAAATTTTTTTTGCAATTATATAAATTGATTTTGCAAAAAAAAAATTACAATTTCTTTTTTAAATTGTTTTTGCAAATTTTTTTTGCAAAAAAAAACTTCCACCAAATCCGGACGACACATGATGTGTCGTCTGGTTTGTGGGACCTTTTGGCACATTTTGTAAAATTTTAAGTTGTTTTTACAAATTTTTAAATTTATTTTGCAAATTTTTTAATTGTTTTTGCAATTATTATTTACAAACTATTTTAAAAAATTGTTTTTGCAATTTTTTTTTGCAAAAAAAAACTTCCGATTTTTTTCCCTTTTTGGGACGAAACATCATGTTTCGTCCCGTATTTTTTATTAATATTTTCTCAGTCTAAATTAATTTTTTTATTACAGACGAAACATCATGTTTCGTCTGTTTCTTTTTTAACGACTATATGTATTTTTTTTGCCATTCGACGACTGTGGATGTTCATCGAATTGGATGGGCAAAATATGCATTTTGCCATTTTTTACATCGAACGACTGTGGATGCTCTTAGAATACTAATCTAGGGAACCATGTATCACTTGGGGAAAGTCTTGTTAACAACTTCTGCAGCAAAACCCTGTATCACTTGGGGGAAGTCTGGTTCACAAGATTTGTTAGGTAGAATGGTTAGAATGTTAGGTTAGTTTGAAGCTAACACATGATTTGTTAGGTAGAAAAGTAGAATGGAATGTTAGGTTAGTTTGAAGCTACAAACGAAAACTTAAATTTGTTGGTTGTGCAACATGTTTGTCGGTCATGCGCATTTGCTTTCTCCCTGGATTGTACTCCCTCCACAGTTTGTTAGAATATAAACTCCCAATACTCACTATAGCTCTGAAGCTTGGTGCAGTGGCATTAGAGCTATCTAGAGTCAATTGTTACTATTTGAACAAGGATTAAAATCAAAAGATTGATGCACAAAGTGAGTGCTCTACATGTGAGGGCATGTCACAATATAATTATAAATATCTCTTCGAACCAATATAATCCAGAATTAATATGATTCTGAAGGTCGTACCTCGCCAATGGCAGTGCAAGTGTTGGACCACAAATTGCAAGAGGAAAGACGAAATTTCAAAGAGTAAGGTTAGAACTTGCAAGTATGAATAATGAATATGGATGCAACCCAATACCATTCAAGTTTCCTCACTTGTTGAATTGCATTCTTAACAGATAAATGCAACAAATTCCTTTTATAGAACTCCAGTCGCAAAAACGCTAGTAGTATTACCTACTTATTTACTCACGGGGAAAAGGAGCCTCTTGTAAGAGGGAAAGTTCCTGGTGTAGAGTAGTTGTATACATACTATGGGACTTATTATGGACGACTGACATTGTTCATCATTCATGCTGCTAAATTTTTTTTTTGGTTGGAGCAACAATAATGAGTTCTAGTATTAAAGTGGAAAGCTTATATCACAAGCGATAATCTGGTAATGATTAGCATTGGTATCGGGTCGGGTTGGGTCGGGTCCTTCCTGGACCCGGACCCGTGAGGACTGGGTACGGTTCTGGGTCCAGATCCTATTAAAATATTCCTACCCGTTCCGGTAGGAGCGGGAGTGTGAGCGGCGAGCGGAGGCAGCAAGTAGAGGATTTAGAATAGAAAAGAGAAGAAAAAGACATGAGTTTTGAGTTTGGAACAGAAAGTTTTAGAATTGAGTAGCAAGGAGGGGAGGGATGAGGTTAGAATATTTATTTTTATGTTGATTTTTGGGGGTTTTTTAACGGGTCCGGGTCCGGGTCCGGGTCGGGTCTCTTTTGAGCGTATCCGGACCCGGACCCAAAACTACAACGGGTCCCATTTTAGGACCCGGACCCGAATAGGCCGGGTCGGTTCCGGTCCAATGCCGAGTCCGGGTCGAATCCAAGTTTCGGGTATTTATACCAATGCTAGTAATGATGTGAGACTACTATTTGATTGGATCTGTGGATCTAGTGGTGGTTGCGCTGGTTGCTGACCGCCAGAAACCTGCAAGGACAACCTGAAACACCGGGATTGATAGGCGATAGACTCTCCGACGATCAAGTCAGCAACCAGCAGTGAAAACCAAGTTTAGTGGGAAAAATGCTGATTACGTGATAATGGAGGATGTAGGGTTGTATTTATATGCAAGGAAGGTGGCGGTTATTAGGAAGATTCCATAACTAATTTGGAAGATCCCCAGAATCAGGGATATAATCAGTTATTATCTTCCTAACTTTGGAGGATTTGATTGCCAATCATGGTTGACTGGTTAATCTCCCCCAGTTGGGGCACAAGTCATCCCCTCTTGTAGGATGATCCATGGTAGTGGGCCTGTGGGTAGCTCGTGTGCTGATCATGAGCCTATAGCTACCGAGAGATTACTGTCTTTCCCTTTGGAGACTCGAGATTAGTGCAAGAATCATACGATTCTGAATAACCGAGTTTTACCCATATCATAAGCCACCCACTCATGAAGGTTGGGTGCAACATCCTTCAAGGAGTGGTTTCCTCCAATGTGGACATTCGGAGAAAAGAAGTCAGTAACAGTCTTTTAGAGCTTCAAAGTAATTTTCCCAAAATTTTCATTAATTTTCCAAAATTCTAATATTTTTTCGGAATTTGTAATTAATTTTCCCAAATTAATAATTAATTATTGAATTTTTTATTAACTTTCTAAATTAATAATTATTTTTCAAAAATTTTAAATCAATTTTCCGAATTTATAATTATTTTTAGAGTTTTAATTAATTATTCCAGAATTTTAATTGTTTTTTGAAATTTTTAACTATTTTTTTCGAATTTATAATTAAATTTGAAATTTTAATTAAAAAATCAAATGAGGGCATGAATCTTGAGAAGTTCTGGGAGTCAGTACTACATGTCATTCGTGGCTGACTCAAAATCCATGCCAAGTGCAAACCCTGAGGACCTCGGCGTGTTGAGGGACATGGCAGAGAGGTCTAGAATTCTTCGCATGGGGGCTCAAAGTCTATGTCGAGCGTCGACCCTGAGGACCTCGTCGTGCCAAGGGACGAGGTGGTGAGGTCAAGGATTCTTCGCATGGGGCTTGAAGGCCATGCAGAAGGATGATGCACATCGAAGTTGGAGAGTTTTTATGTGTGTCTTGAATTTCATGCCGAGAGATGAGACCTAGCGAAGTTGGAGAATTTTTCGAGCATGGCTCGAAGTCCATGCCAAGGGACGAGGCCTGGTGAAGTTAAAGAATATTTCGTGTGACTCGAAGTCTATGCCCAGGGATGAGGCCTAGCGAAGTTGGAGAATTCTTCGCTCGTGGCTCGAAGTCCATGTCGAGGGACAAAACCTGGCAAAATTGATAATTTTTTTGTGCATGGCTCGAAGTCCATGCAAAGAGATGATGCTTGACACAGTTGATGAAATTTTCACGCATGGCGCGAAGTCCATGCGAGGAGACGTGGTTTGGCGAAGTTGGACAAGCTTGCCGAAGATAAAGGACTTGAGAATTTTCCTTTTCTTTTGAGCTGCAAACGCACGAGTGCCGCACATGGGTTGGCTTACATCGCTGTTATGGAAAGCGTTTTTACATTCTCGACTGTTTGATGGAATTTAAGGGCTATGGTTTTTCCATGTCATTGTTGGGGATATCGAGGAGTCCTCCTCTCCTACTTATAAATCTCCCATCACCTTCTCATTTCTTCGTTTACTTTCTCTCTCTTGTTTGTGGAGCTCCTCTCTCTAGAACTCTTTCAGACCTCCGGCGACCTTTCCGATTAGCTTCTCTCTCTAGAATCGAGGTAAAGTATTTTTAATTATGTCAAGGGTTCATTCCAGCACCTCCGCCTCCACCTCCACCCGCGAAGACTGTGCCTCTTGGTCTACCCCTGTAAGGAATGTGGAAGATGTCTCATTCGAGTCTTCTTTCAAGAAAGAAAGAGTGGATGAGGGTGAAAGCTCGAAGGCAGTCAAAGTTCAATCCCTCGAAGTGGAAGAGGAAGGGAAAGAGGAAGTGGAAGAGGGTGCCAGGGAGGTTCCCTAGAGTTGAGAGTATATGTCAGGGAAGGTGAAAGGAGAAGTTCGTTTACCCGTCGAGCCCAAAGCTTGAACCGATAGAGTATATGTCAGGGGTGGCTGTAACGCCCCGAATTTCCAATAAATAAAATTAGAAATACGTGGCACAATTTTCAGAATCAACTTCAATGTAATCATAAATATAGCAACTAAATACAGGAAAAATTAAAACTTTTTATTACATCAATTATTTACAAAGCACAGTGGAAAATTAAACATCTTGAATTACAATTTCTTTCTTTTACAACAAATTCTTTAACAATTTGCCTAAACCATATTATCATTCTACTACATGCATCCAAATCCCAAGCTATAGGTACATATCTGTAAAACATGAGACTAGAGATAACCCGAACCCCCAAAACTACAGGGGTCAGCCATAACGATGTAAGTGACATCAAAAGAAATACAACATGAATAAAACATAAAGTCATGAATAACATATATCAATAGTAGTAACGAAAAGAATATGAAATAACAATAAATAAAACATGAAAATATCGAGTGAAACTAAACTAAGTGTTAAGTGTAGAAAACAGATAAGAAACATGCATAAAACCAAATCAAGAAAACACAAATGCAGTATGATGACTCTCTAATGCATGCTTGTCGGATTCTATGTATTCCATACTACATAGGTCCGGTGCAAGCCCTTATTACTTTCCACTTTATAGGGTTAAATTTCTCATTATGCAACTAATCCTACTACGGTGATAGAAATAAGATCCAGAATACTCTGCGAATAGGCATCACAACCCTCGACTCGCAAGCATCATGTAAGAATAGCTCAAAAACGCGACAATCACCTTCCTGCCGTGTATCCCATGAATAGGTTTGCGAGACCCTCGACATGCAGATACACAAGGTACATCCCGTGAATAGGCCCGCCGACCCTCGACACACGAATGCATCCTGTATGCTCCATGAATAGGCCTGCAGACCCTCGACACGCGAACATACAAATGTCATCTCAAGACAGAACAACACACAAGTCCTGGAATGCATCCGTTGGACCAAACCTCTAGAGCATATTCTCACGTTTCCCAAGTTCTATCACATCTCCAATAGTGCATGTCCTTAAGTTGGTTATTATTAAAAAAAACACAAATCCCCTTTCTCTACAGTTAGTGTATCCTGCCGGACTTTTGTCCACAACAACCCCAAGACCCCACTGGTCTAAATCCACAAAATCTCATCTGCCGGTTCACAGGACTCCCACTCAACTCCTAGAGATTCACAAAACGAATATCAACACTAAAACTTCCAATAAAAACTCTTATGTTCATCAACAAAACGTTTATATCTATAAAACTTCTCAAGTCAACAAAATCCAAATCCATTTAATGTACTCGAAAATTCCAGAACTTAAATAAAATATTAAATCTATTAAATAACTAAAAATCATATTTTGAAGTCATAGAATATCACAAAAATATCAATTTCCTTCGAAAACCACATATATCTCTCTTTATAAAGTCATAGAAATGTAATTTAAATTATATTATAAACAAAAAATAACTCTCTAAAAAAATACTGTAATCTGTAGTAAAAACATCATCTAAAACAGTAGATCAATAATCCATAAGTTCAAAGAAATAATCGTTCAAGAAAAACGACGAAAAACTCACAAAACAGCTAAAAATAATGATGTCGATCGACCTTGCAGTCGACCATCATGACAGTCGACCGTCATTTTAGAGCATAAAATGGACAGTCGACCGCTAGCTGCTATACAGCCAGTTTAAGGTTTGTGCACATTTCGACTGATACATGATTCCACTTTGTAAAACCACAAATTTGTAAAATCAAATTCCTGAGATGATCAATTATAACTTGTATGACATATAGGAATTTATAAAACATATCAAAATCACATTAAGATCACAAAAGTGTAATTTTTCACAAATTCTTCAAAACAGTGAAGTGGTATACATATACATATGTTTAAAGTATTTAAGAATTAGTTATGGCACCAAAAACTCTCCAAATAGAAGTAGTATAATGTTCGGATTTAGTCTCAGTATCAAAACACATCAAATCCAATCGAAAACTCTCAAAACATCAATTTTTGACAATTCTTCAAAACAGTGTATATATGAAAGTGTGTATATATATGTGTATATAGTTGTGGGTGTGTAAACATCAGTTTGAACATCAAGGAAACACTGATTATAAGTAGTATTTTATTTAAAACAATCTCAGTATTAAAACAACTCAAGATCCAATTGAAAACATCACAAAAATACAAAATTTCAATTTCGACCTATGTATGTTCATCCCCGAGATCAAGAAATCCTCCAACCCTCAAAACTTGATCTTTTTGATCCACAAACCCCTTTTGTAATTTATTAAACACATATACAACTACTTACAATAGTTTACCCATGAATATATGCAATTATAACAATCATTCATCTAGATTTCCTCATTAAAACATCAAGAAGAGATCATATGCATATGTATACACAGTAAAGGTTCAGTTTTGTTTACTTTAAGCAATTTAAGTCTTATGATCCATTATATATGACCAAATCAGCAAGCAAACAACATACCCATGGTTTCTATTAGGTTCTTAACAACCTCAAGTCATCTATGTAAAAGTTTAATCATCAAAGGCATAATTTTCATGAAAAGATTCAATTTTTAATTCATCCATCCATCAAAATTCATTATATCTTCGTACAATCCCTAACATGCTTTCTAATAGATAATTCATCACGTACAACATGCATAGAACAATACAAAAATAAACATATGTCGCTCACCTCATTGAAGAAATCAACTGAATTAATAAAGAATAAGAAAAAGCCATTCTTTTGCAAAAAGTCCAAGATCATCGCTTCGAAACTCCAAGAAATTAATATTAAAAGTATATTTTATTTGAGCAGAGAAGGGGGACGGCTGTGGTGGCCATTATATAGGCCGAAATCTAGGCTTTTAGGGTTTCACATGTTATATGGAAACAATCTTTAACAAATTATTCCTTTACATATAGAGACCTTCTTTAATAAAATAGTTTAATAAGTGAAATAAATTAAAATAAAACCAAATACCATTACTACTGAATCATCCAACCATCAAGCATAGCCCAGAAATTAGAAAATTTCGGATTTGTAGTCAAAGTGGTAATTTTGCACAAAAGCCCATTTCTTTGTAATATTTGTAAATATGTTATAAAATATTCGTAAAAATCCAAAAAAATTTATAAATAATATCTACTAAGACATATTATATTATCCAATTAAAATTTCTAAATTTTACATTCCAAGAAAAATATTTGCACAAGCTCCAACCTAAATTTTATATTTGAAAAAATACCATATCTGTTTAAATATTTACCAAATCAACTCTAAATAAAATTTAAATCGATTTTATTTTCAATGATGACCATGGCCAGCTCAAAAACCAATAAAAATGAATTTTCATTATTTGTTTGAGATCCCAACGGCTTTTTACATAAATGTCCCTCTCTTTCGAAGTATTTATAAAAATAGTTTATTTATTCAGAAAAATCCCAAAATTTCGGATATACTTAATTATATATAGGAGAATTTATTCAGAAATTTAAATATGAAGATTTGCTCCAAAAAAATATTTGTACGTGTTTTGCACGTGTAAAATTGACAAATTCATAAAATAGTCAAATAAATTTAAATAAATCTAAAAATTGCAATATCATATAAATAAACGAGGAAAACTAATCATTAACCATAAAATTTTAAGAATTCAAAATTTTCTAACTTTGCACGTGTGTTGCACGTGCAAAATTGCAATTCCAAGAAAATAGTCAAAATAGTCAACCTTACCAATTTAATATCATTTCATAATGCAAAATAAATCACTTTATTTTGCGGGTGTTACATCACTCCCCCCGTAGAATAGTTCTGTTCTCAAAACTAGTCTAAGCAAAAGAAAACAAAATACAAAACTTACTAGACAGTTTAAAAAATTTACACTATCTTTATTTTTATAGTTGGATTTAATTACTAAGCAAAACAAAAATAACATATCTCTACTACTATAATGGATGCCTTAGTGTAATTTGTCCATATCCCAACCCGTACAATGCACGTGCTGATAGATTTTTTTTGCCCTTTTCATCCCCCCCCCCCCCCCAATTTTTCCCACGTGCACAGCACGTGTATAATACTAGTAATTATAGCTTGATGAGTAAAAGTGGGAACTGACATGGCAAAAATATGAGAAATCCAATTGAATACACAATTAGTCCCCAAACATAAGAAAAATAAGAAAATAGCAAGACTATTCTTATATAATAGGAAGTCAAAAGTGAAGAGATAAAACCCAAATATAAAAAAGTTGATAACCATACAAATAACGACGGAACACAAACTTAGAGGTTATATAAAAAAATAGATTTGGAAAAAAAAATCCCAGTCAAGATACATAGAAATACGAATAAATTTAGCTAAGTAAAGAAAATATTAATAATAATGAATGTACAAGACAAAGAATAATGAGTATACTAGTGAATGTTAATATTATAATCAATACTCTAAAAGCACATTAAAAGGTAACGAGCAAAATAGACCAAAATATATATATGCAAGAAGACTTAAAAGAAGTACATTGAATATTACAAAGCATGTGTCAAATCATTAATTAGGACGTGAAAACAAAAGTAAGTGATAAATCTAAAATGTTACAGAATTGGAAAACGGTAGCAACAAATAGTAATTGCAAAAGAACAAAAACTTAGACCATAGTTGATGTACTCAATCTTGAAAAATTTTGTAAACACAAAATAGAGTAAAATCAACTATACTAGTTCAAATTACTTGGAAACATAAAGTGTATTTGTATAAACAACATATCATAAAGGAAATATTTCTTTACCATTAGTTTCATTATATAAGTAAAAAGTCTTGAAATATCAATTAGCAAATAGGTAGAAAATCTCTTCTTCTTTCTTTTTTCCTTTTTTTGTGGGTTCGCCTCATTGATGTCTGACTGCAGACTTGCCTCCTTAATATCAAGTTGTAGATTTGCCTTCATGACATCAAGTTGCAGGTTGTCGTCTGGATATTCGGTTGCAAATTTTGCCTCCCCGACATCTAGTCGCAATTTGCCTCCATTGACGTCTAGTTGCATATTTGTCATCTCGACATTAGGTTGCACCAAAATGGTGAAATGGAAGATTGAACCTTCCATATGCACAGGAATATTGGACATTTAATAAGTATGATGTTATGTTTTGAAATTCGTGATATAAAAATAGTAGCAAAAGTAAGAAATTGAGTTGAAAGTCATACGATGAAATATTAAAATAGATGTATAGATTATAAATATCAAACACAATAGTACAAAACAATAGTAGTGGAAATGATTTATAAAAGTAAGGAGAAAACGGAATGAAATACATGCATAAGCACAAATACAAATGTGGATGAGAAAATAAATATGCAGTGTAGTAAATTTACACAATAAATATGTCATAAAATATATACAGTAATGTAGGGATTAAAAAGTGTAAAATGATATACATAGCAAGTAAGTTGAAATATATGGTACATATAAAGTAATTTGTAGGAAGTACATGTAAAAATCAAGAATGTAATGATAATAAATATTAAGTAAAATATAAGTAGTGAGTGCATATCGTACATTCGAGAAGTATAAAGCAACAAAATTAATAAGTAGCTTTAAATTGTGAAAAGTAAATATAACAAAAGCAGTAAACAATAAGTAATAATAAAGGTATTGAATATAAGGTGCAAAAACATAATTAATAATAAAAATTTAAATGTGCAGAGATATATCATATTTATATGAGTAAAATATTTCAATCAAGTTTAAATGTTCTGAAATAAATAAGACAATACAAAATAATGGAAAGTATAGTATCGAAAAATCCAAGCATATATATAAAATGAAAATAAATATGCAAAAATCAAAATTTATAATATAGTAAAAACAATAATGAAAGAAAATAGGAGTTGCAATAATAACTTAACACGTAGTAATTCAAAACTTAATGTAAAATGTAAAAGTAATAGCAAAATATACGAGTAACGAAAAAGTGCATGAAAGTCAGAACGATAAAAACGTCAAGAAAGAAATGAGTAAGAGTTGCAAAACAAAAATGAGCTTGTGAAATGCTAAAGGATGCACTGTTGAATTACAGCAAAAGTTGCAAAATAATAATTTGGACAAAAGAATAAAAAGTAAAAAACCTATAGTAAAGTCATAGAAACAATTTTAAAAGAAAAACAAGACGATTAGTGAAAGCTTAATGTTTGTACTAACGAATAGAAATAATATAAACTCAGTTAGAGATATGGAAACTAAAAATAAAATCAATCACTGATAATAAAAGAAAACCGAATAAAAAGTAGAAATAAGTTAATTACACAAAAGTTATCTAGTAAGCGAACAAATGTAAAATAGTAAAAGTGATAGGATACAAGAGTGAGAACTACAAAACTAAGGAACATTTAAAAAAAATCGAAAGAATAAATAATTAAAAGAATGTAGTGGAAGATAATTAAATTTAATAACTGGAAAAAATACTGGCGAAAATCATAGAATCCAAAAATTATACACAATGAGTAAAATAGAAAAAGATATAGTGAATATTAGTAAGTAACATAGAAAATATACAAGTTGAGGGAGTAATACCTTACATAATAAAATATCAAATGCATAAAGCAGACAAAAGACGTCAAAAAAAGCTAGTGAGAAAAGTATATGCTTTAAGCAAAAATAACCAATGCACTTGCGATACAAAAATTTTATTCAAGTCTAAGCATACAAACAGTCTAAATCTCACTATAGGCCTTCATGATCAAACAATCAAGTCACACACATCATATGTCCACCAAGGTACTCACACTTCTAATGTCCACCTAGGTATCCCTACATTTAATGTCCACTTGTGTACTCACCCATCTAATGTCTGCCTAGGTTCTCACACATCAAATGTCCATTTATGTTTATTCCTCATACCATGTTTAAAATTACTAATTGAAGTATGCTCTGATACCAACTTTGTAGCGTCCCGAATCTTCAATAAATAAAATTAGAAATACGTGGCACAATTTCCAGAATCAACTTCAATATAATCATAAACATAGAAACCAAATACAAGGGAAAATTAAAACTTTTTATTACATCAATTGTTTACAAAGCACAGCAGAAAATTAAACACCTTGAATTACAATTTTTTTCTTTTACAACACATTCTTTTACATTTTTCCTACGCCATATTATCATTATGCCACATGCATCCAAATTCCAAGCTATAGGTACCTACCTGTAAAACATTAGGTTAGAGATAACCCTAACCCCCAAAACTACAGGGGTCAGCCATAACGGTGTGAGTGACATCAAAAGAAATACAGCATAAATAAAACATAAAGTCATGAACAACATATATCAACAGTAGTAACGAAAAGAATATGAAATAACAATAAATAAAATATGAAAACATCGAGTGAAACTGGATTAAGTGTCAAGTGTAGAAAACAGATAAGAAACATGCATAAAACCAAGTCAAGAAAACATAAATACAGTATGATGACTCTCTAATGCATACTTGTCGGATTCTATGCATTCCATACTACATAGGTTTGGTGCAAGCCCTTATCGTTCTCCACTTTTGGGGTTAAATACCTCGTTATGCAACTAATCCTACTACGGTGATAGAAACAAGATCCAGAATACTCTGCGAATAGGCATCACAACCCTTGACTCGCAAGCATCATGTAAGAATAGCTCAAAAACGCGACAATCACCTCCATGCCGTGTATCCCATGAATAGGTTTGCGAGACCCTCGACATGCAGATACACAAGGTACATCCCGTGAATAGGCCCGCCGACCCTCGACACACGAATGCATCCTGCATGCTCCATGAATAGGCCTGCAGACCCTCGACACGCAACATACAAATGTTCTCTCGAGACAGAACAACACACAAGTCCTGAAATGCATCCGTTGGACCAAACCCCTCGAGCATATTCTCACGTTTCCAAAGTTCTATTCAATCTCCAATAGTTCCTATCCTTAAGATGGTTATTATTAAAAAAACACAAATCTTCCTTCTCTAGAGTTAGTGCATCCTGCCAGACTTAAATCCACAACAACACTCCAAGACCCCACTGGTCTAAATCCACAAAATCTCATCTACCGGTTCACAGGAGTCCCACTCAACTCCTAGAGATTCACAAAACGAATATCAACACCAAAACTTCTAATAAAAACTCTTATGTTCATCAACAAAAGGTTTATATCAATAAAACATCTCAAGTCAACAAAATCCAAATCCATTTAATGTACTCATAAATTCCAGAACTGAAATAAAATATTAAATATATTAAATAACTGAAAATTATATTTTGAAGTCGTAGGATATCACAAAAACATCAATTTCCTTCGAAAACCACATATAACTCTCTTTATAAAGTCATAGAAATGTAATTTAAATTATATTATAAAAAAAATATAACTCTCTAAAAAAATACTGTAATCTGCAGTAAAAACATCATCTAAAACAGTAGATCAATAATCCATAAGTTCAAAGAAATAATCGTTCAAGAAAAATGATAGAAAACTCACAAACAGCTAAAAACAATGATGTCGATCGACCTTGCAGTCGACCGTCATGACAGTCGACTTTCATTTTAGTTCAAAAAATGAACAGTCGACCGCTAGCTGCTATACCGCTAGTTTAAGGTTTGTGCACATTTTGACTGATACATAATTCCACTTTGTAAAACCAGATTCCTGAGATAATCAATTATAACATGTATGACATATAGGAATTTATAAAACATATCAAAATCACATTAAGATCACAAAAGAGTAATTTTTCACAAATTCTTCAAAACAGTGAAGTGGTATACATATACATATGTTTAAAGTATTTAAGCATTAGTTATGGCACCAAAAACTCTCCAAATAGAAGTAGTCTCGGATTTAGTCTCAGTATCAAAACACATCAAATCCAATCGAAAACTCTCAAAACATCAATTTTTGACAATTCTTCAAAACAGAGTATATATGAAAGTGTGTATATATATGTGTATATAGTTGTGGGTGTGTAAACATCAGTTTGAACATCAAGGAAACACTGATTATGAGTAGTATTTTGTTTAAAACAATCTCGGTATTAAAATAACTCAAGATCTAATTGAAAACATCACAAAAATACAAAAGTCCAATTTCGACCTGAATATGTTCAGACCCGAAATCAAGAAATCCTCCAACCCTCAAAACTTGATCTTTTTTATCCACAAACCCCTATTGTAATTTATTAAACACATATACAACTACTTACAATAGTTTACCCATAAATATATGCAATTATAACAATCATTCATCAAGTTTTTCTCATTAAAATATCGAGAAGAGATCATATGCATATGTATACACAGTATAGGTTCAATTTTGTTTACTTTGAGCAATTTAAGTCTTATGATCCATTATATATGACCAAATCAGAAAGAAAACAACATACTCATGGTTTCTATTAGGTTCTTAACAACCTCAAGTCATCTATGTAAAAGTTTAATCATCAAAGGCATAGTTTTCATGAAAAGATTCAATTTGTAATTCATCCATCCATCAAAATTCATTATATCTTTCATAAAATTCCTAACACGCTTTCTAATAGATAATTCATCACATACAACATGCATAGAAAAATACAAAAATAAACATATATCACTCACTTTATTGAAGAAATCAACTGAATTGATAAAAAATAAGAAAATGCCCTTCTTTTGCAAAAAAGTCCAAGATCATCGCTTCGAATCTCCAAGAAATTAATAGTAAAAATATATTTTATTTTTGCAGAGGAGGGGGACGGCTGTGCTGGCCATTATATAGGTCGGAATCTAGGTTTTTAGGGTTTTACAAGTTATATGGAAAAAACCATTAACAAATTATTCATTTACATATATAGACCTTCTTTAATAAAGTAGTTAAATAAGTTAAATAAATTGAAATAAAACCAAATACTTTTACTACTGAGTCATCCAACCATCAAGCATGGCCCAGAAAAGTAGGAAATTTCATATTTGTACTAAAAGTGGTAAGTTTGCACAAAAGCCACTTTCTTTGTAATATTTACAAATATGTCATAAAATATTCATGAAAATTCAGAAAATTCAGAAATAATTTATAATAATACATATTTGATTTTTCCAATTAAAATTTCTGACTTTTACTTTCCAAGAAAAATATTTGCACAAGATCCAACCTAAATTTCATATTTGCAAAAATATCATATTTGTTTAAATCTTTACCAAATCAACTCTAAATAAAATTTAAATAGATTTTATTTTCAATCATGACCATGGCCAGCCAAAAAATTAGTAGATCATAAAAGTCCCTCTCTTTCGAAGTATTTATAAAAATAGCTTCTTTTGCAGAAAAATCCCAAAATTTAAGATATAATTAATTATCAATAGTAGAATTTATTTAGAAATTTAAATGTGGAGATTTGTACCAAAAAAATATTTACATGTGTTTTGCACGTGTAAAATTGACAAATTCGTAAAATATTCAAATAAATTCAAATAAATTTGAAAATTAAAATATCATAAATAAAAGAGGAAAATCAATCATTAACCATAAAATTTTAAGAATTCAAAATTTCCTAACTTTGCACGTGTGTTGCACGTGCAAAATTGCAATTCCATTAAAATAGTCAAAATAGCCAACCTTACCAATTTAATATCATTTAATAATGCAAAATAAATCATTTTATTTTGCGGGGTGTTACAGTGGCTTCGAGACCCCATACCACTAGGTTCTCGTATCTATATGGATGTATCCTGACAACTGTCTGGACTTGATTAAATTTGTGATACACCGGTTTTCACCTGGTCGACAGAAAATCGAGGCAGATAGAGTGGCAAACACGTTGGTAAAGACCAACCTCCCTCTGACCCGATCATGCTATTTCGTTCCTCAGGAGTTCAATCTGATGATTCCGAACCTAGGACTCACACACACCCTGGCTCCATGGTTCTATATGTTCTCATTGATGCCTTCATCTCGGGGCTCCGACTACCTATGCACCCCTTCTTCAAGTAGGTGTTGAATTGGGCCGAGGTGAGTCCGGTGTAGTACTAGCCGAACTTGTGGAAATAGCTTATCAATTTTATAATCATCTACGATGAGAAGGGTGTGCGGCTGAGGTTCAAATAATTCCAGGCGTGTCTGGGCCTTAACACTACTAATATACTTCTGAGAGGTCCTCAGAGGGGAAGTTCAAGAAGTCGAGGGCTCTGAAAATACTTGACTCCCCTGACTCGGCGAATGTGGCTCCATACTCAGAATCCCTCGTAGTGACCGAGCTCGCAAAGTCCGGGCTTCCTCTCGTTCATCTTAGGCCAAGATTGTCCCCACAGATGAGCCTTGGAGGCCTGAATGGGCCGTGAAGGTGGCTAACTCAATCCTAGAGGGTCCAGTGGCTATGAAGGTTGTGAACAACTTCACTACTCCTTGCGACACATTCAACTCGAGCTACTTGTAGTGGGATAAGGCTGATATGGTGGTAAGTATCCGACCTCTGATGAGTTCATTCTTTCCTTGAAATATATATATATATATATATATATATATATATATATATATATATATATATATATATATATATATATATATATATATATATGTCCTTCATTTCGTAGGCGACTCTACATGGGGTAGAAATGAAAAGGCAATACAACCAAGACCTTAAGCTCGCCGGAAAGAAAAGTGGGTCGAGAGGGAGTATAAAGCCCTCAAGCTAAGGTTCGACGACTTGGAGAAGAGCGAGAAGGCGCTTAAGTCCGAGTTAGCCTCCATGGTTGAGCTGGAGAAGGAGAAACCTAGTTGGGAGGTGCGGGAGAAGGAGTTGGTTTCCGATCGAGTGGAAGTCATTTACAGGGTCATCCTCATCCAGGATCAAGGGTATGAGAGGGTCATCGAGCACAAGTACCCCGACCTCATCCTCGTTGGCTTCTCGTACTCTATGAAATTCGACGAGGCCCAGCTGACTCCCCCGGAGATTCCCTTGGGCGGCATGGAGGATACTCGGTCTCCCGAAGCAGGGTTCGACCCAGTTGAGGTCCATGCCGAGGTCACTGCCACCGAGGCTGAAGAGGTGCCTCCTTCTCTTAAGCAATAGAAAAGTAGTTTTTTTTCTATTTTATGTACTTGTCAACTGCAGACTGGCCACCACTTTTTATATTAAACTCGATTGAATCGAATGAAACTTATTTTCGGCCGAACTTCACAACTTGAACTTTTTCGTGTGTGGTTTTGCTGAATTTGGACAAGATTTAAAATTCTATGTCATGCACTTTTGTAGCATAAGAATGAGTTAAGTCTCCAGTGCTCGACGTAATGTGGAATTTCCCTTTCTTACTAGTTTTGGATGTGCTTCCGTCGACCCTCGTGATGCTGAGCTTAAGTACCTTAGGAATACATTGCAGATCATGGAATTGTGTTTGTCTCGTCACCCTAAGGAATCGAAGGATTTCTCGTACCATATTCGAAAGTCACACCAAGTGAATTTGGAACTCACTCGTTTGAAACAGGCGGTGGCCAATAGGGATTTGCGCCTAGCTGGGGCCCAAGTAGGTCTTCCTAGAGGGTTGTCCCAACCACCCTCTTCAGTTGGTGCTATCCGTTCGGCAGACTCTTTCCTTCAAGAGATGCTGGTGGAGATGGTGTTGGAGATATATCGATTGAAGGTGGAGTTCACAGTGGTGAGGTCATGAGTCACTCGGAAGGGGCCAGATCGACTGATTAAGGTGCAGACCAGATTAGTCGATCACAAGTTGGTTCTCATGAGCCCAAGGGGGCACGCTCTCAATGAGGAGGTTCCATAGGTGACCTCTACTACTTGGTTCTAGTTGTATCTTGTTGCACTGATCGTAATTCTTCGGCTATGCTGAATTTAACAATATATATTTTTCCCCTCGAGGAAATAACTATTTGAGAAAATAAAAACCTTTTGTTTTCAATCTTGTGTCTGCTGCTCGTTTTCCATGACGACTAGTTCTGATCGAATTCTAGGGTTGGCCGAGCTTATGCATCCCATCTCTGAATGAGGATGGTGCGTGTCGAGCCTCTAGAGTTGAACATTTTTTGTCTTTGAGATTTAATAGGTCGTAGACACAATTTCTAATGGTGAGCTCGATCCACGACTGCTTTTGTGCAGGTCGTGATGGTAGCCTCGAATTAAGGGTTAGACTTTAATGGACTATTGGAGCAATTTTGAATGGCGAGCCTCATTTGCGCAAGAAGTGATGGGTACCTCGAACCATGGTTTGGACTCTGAACTCATTTTTATGATTTTGGAATGGATGTGAGTCCGGTTTCAAGCGGTGAGCTTCACTCCTAACACGTTGACTAACAAATTGCAGGGGAAGCTACGACCGTGGTTTAGATGATGATCCGGTCATTGATGAATTATTCATGTGTGGCTCAAAGTTCATGTTGAGGGATGAGGCCTAGCGAAGTTAATGAATTATTCGCATGTGGCTCGAAGTCCATGTGGAGGGACAAAGCCTTGTGAAGTTGGTGTATTTTTCACATGTAGTGTGAAGTCCATGCCAAGAGACGAACCTGGACAAGTAGACTCAAATTTGGAAAAATTTGAGAGCATGTTGATTTTCAAATAGAATTTTTTATTCAAGGTTGACAATAAACTTAAGTGGCTACCTTTCGTCGAGCGTTTATTACATTAACAAGCCTTCAGAGCCTTATTACAATTTTCCTGAAGATAGTGGGGTGCTAAGAACTCTCATAAAACTTCATCAAGTGTTCTCCATTCCAGGTCCTCTTAATCTCCCTGCCCCCCTGGTCTTCAAGTCGGTAAGTCCCAGAACGGACCACTTTGAAGACCTTTTCGCAGGACTAAGTCTCTCTCCTTAACATTCGCAAGTCAAATCTTCTAATTGTGGAAACGCTCTACTCTCTGCTGATATATACTCTTCCTGACAACCAACTTATCCCGAATTTCTTTAAGAAGATTGAGTTTGCTCTTGCCCTTCCGAGTTCATATCTTCATTGAAGGTCATCACTCAAGGCGAAGGTATCATGATTTCCAAAGGGATTATTGCTTCGGTTCCGAATGTGAGATTGAACGATGATTCTCCTGTCAGTATCCTCTTGAATGTTCTGTAGAACCATAGCACACTTGGGAGTTCCTCAACCCATAATCTCTTGGGTAATTCATCTAATCGCTTCTTGACGTTGTCTAGGATCTGACGGTTAGCATTCTCAACCAAAACATTGGACTGACGGTGTGAGATAGATGAGAATCTTTGCTAGATCCCCAAGTCTGTACAAAACTTGCAGAATCCCTTATCAGCAAACTGAGTACTTTTGTCTATAGCAAGGATCTAAGAGATCCCGAACTGGAAAATGATGTTCTTTCATAAGAATTGCAGAACTTTGTGCTCTGTGATGGTAGCCAATGGTTCAGCCTCGACCCACTTAATGAATTAGTCGACGACCACGATTAGGAAGCTTCATTGTCCAGTTGCCTTAGGGAATGGGCCAACCAGATCCATCCCTCACATGGCAAAAAGGGTCGGACTTGACATGGAATGGAGCTTGGCTTGGGGAGTGTGCTTGACCGAGGAGAACCTTTGGCAGGGTCCGCACTGACGAACAAGCTCTTGTGAATCTTGTAGCAGTGTTGTTCTGTAGTATCGGTGGTTGAGGATCTTTCTAGAGAGGGACTTTTCCCCCATTTGGCAGTTGCTGGCTCCCGCATGCATTTCCTTGAGGGTGTACTGGACTTCTTCGGGGGGTAGGCATCAGAGATAAGGTCGTCCATCAACCATAGTGTATGACCGTTTGAATAGTACCCCTTCCACAGGAGTGTATTTTTTGCACTCACCCGGATCTTCCTTGCCTCGGCATGTTCAGCCGAAAGGTTCGCTTTCTGAAGGAAGTCAACAATAGGCCAACACCTCGACTGTGTTTAAGGGCAGATGCAGAGTGTTTCTACACCCTTCCTATCAATGCTCAGACTGACCAGGAATATTACAAGCACTGTGTGGTTGAGCCCTTTGAAGGAGAATGATGCCAGTTTGGAGAGGCCATCTGCTTGACTGTTCTCTTCGTGGGGATGTACGTGACCAAGGCTTCTTTGAAGTCAGCAAGGAGCTTCTTAACATGTTCTAGGTATTTGATCATGCGGGCGTCTCGGGCTCCATATTCCCATGAAATTTGGTTAACTACTAGCTATGAATCGCTGAAAACTCTCACTCTCTCTGCCTCGGCTTTTCTAGCTAAGAGTAGTTCGGCGATCAGTGCTGCTATTAAAGGCTCGGAAGTTCAAGCACGGAGAGTATTGGAGTTTTTGGCCCCTATGAGGGCTTTGAAGAAGGGGAGATACTTCTCCCCAGACTTGGAAAGGAAACACCCGACCGCGGCCAGGCGTCCTGTGAGCCTCTGAACTTCTTTACCATTTGTTGGGGGTGCCATGTCAATGATGACCTGAATGTGCTCGGGATTGGCTTCTATCCCTCTTTGGCTGACCATGATGCCCATGAATTTGCTCGAATGCACACCGGAGGTGCACTTTGATGTATTCAGACTTATATTGTTTCTCCTTACTACACCATAGGCTTCCTCCAGGTCGTTGATTTGGTCCTCTTTTTTTAGGCTCTTGATGAGCATGACATAGACCTCCATATTGCGGCCTACTTATTCCTTGAAGACTTTGTTTACTAGGCTCTGGTAGGTAGCTCCCATATTTTTAGGGGCAAACAGAATAACCCTGTAGCAGTAGAGGCCTTGATCAGTAGCGAACAAGGTCTTCAGAATGTCCGGTGGGAACATTCGGATTTGGTTATAGTCGGAAAAGGCATCCAAGAAACTGAGAAGTTCATGTCCGGACATCATGTCTATAAGCACGTCGATGCTTGAAAGTGGGAAGGGATCCTTCGGGCATGCCTTGTTGAGGTCTGTGAAATCTGTGCAGATCCTCCACTTGTCGCTTTCTTTCTTCACCTATATAACATTTGTTAGCCACTCCGGGTAGCTAACTTCCTAGATGCTACAGGCAGGTAGGAGTTTATCGCCCTCGTCCTTCACATTCTGTTGCCTATCTTAGGCAAAATTTTTGCATTTCTGTTGTACAAGTTTCGTGTCCGGACTAACGCTCAGTTTGTGCATTATCAATTCCTCCAATATGCTTGGCATGTCCGAGGCCATCCAGACAAATAGATCCTAGTTCCCTTGGATACAATCGATGATCCTTCCTTTGAGCTAGGAAGGTAGAACTTTGATTATTAGGAATTTCTTGGTCTCATCTTCCTCAGAGAAGGGGACCTCTTCTAGTTTACTAACTGACTCGGAGCCGATCGTGTCTATTAGAGGGAAGTTCCACCGCATTAAGGGGGAGGACAGAGCCCTCTACTGTAGCGGTATAGCTTCCCCGGGCTGCCTCTTGACTACCTTTGATGACTTAAACCTTGGACTTTGTGGGGAACTTCATTTTTATGTGATATGTTGAGGCCACGACCTGGAGGGACGTGAGGTTGGGGCATCTGAAAATGGCGTTGTAGACAGCCTTGACACTAACCACCATGAAGTCCATTGGCTTGGTTCGAGTGGCGGGGGACTTCCTCGTGGTCACATCGAGGGTGATTCCTTCGATCTGAACTAGGACCCTAGAGAAACCATGAAGAGTATAGCCAACCAGCTAAAGCCTGTCTCGAGAAAGTTTCAAGCCCTTGAATGCTGCTAGAAAAAAGATGTTGAAGGAACTGCCGTTGTCAAAGAGGATTTGGCGAACCTCGAGGTTTACTAGACCGAGACTAATTACTATTATGTTGTAGTGGGGAGTACGGATGCCTTCAAGGTCTTCGTCCGAGAAAGAAACCGGCAATCCTTGACTTTTAGGAGGAGGGCAGTTGTGGACTGAGTTCACCACTCGAACGAACGTCCTCCGTAAGGATTTAGAATCACCCCCATAGACTCTCTATGTATAGAATGGAAGATGGCCATCCTTTCAAACTCCTGAGGCCCAATAAGCTTTCAGATCAGACTTCTGAAAGTTTATTGGGCCCTCGGGAAGGTGGGGAGGCTCTCTAGTATTTCCGAGTGAATTTTTACAAGTAGCCCCTCCTAATTAGGGCTTTAATCTCTTCATTCAGAGCTCGGCAGTCATCGGTCTCGTGACCATGGTCTCGGTGGAAGCGTCACCAAAACCGTTTGTCCATATTCTTGCTTGGGGATATTCATCCGGGAGGGGGGGTCAGAATCAACCTCTCTTCCTCCACTTCCGTGAGTATAATGGAGTGCGTTGAGCGGGGTGAATTTTTTGAACCGAAGCTCCAGAGGAGGATGCCTCTGACCTGGGGCATCCTTCTGAGACTTCCTTGGGGCCTCTGCACTTTTACTCTTCCTTTTTCCCTTCAGAAGGGATTGACAATGCAGAGGCCCCAAGGATGGAGGGCATCCTCGGCCTGAATATACTTTTAGCTTCTAATGAGGAGTTTTGAAAATTTTATGGGAATCTTCTTCGCTAGAGAGGTCTTCAGGAGGTCATGTCGGATGTTATGCCTAAATGCAGCTATCGCGACACTAGCGCGGGGGAGGGGATAGACCTGGCCACCACTGTAAACCTCTGGAAGAAGTCCCAGAGTGACTCCCCATCTTTCTGCTTCAAATCTAGTAGGTAGGCACTCATTTTTTCAGTCTTGCGGCTAGTCACGACGTGAGTGAGGAAACTTTTTTCAAGTTGGTCGAAGGAGTAGATGTAGCCAAGGCGAGTCAGGAGTACCACCGTTGCTAAACCTCACAATGTGGCGGGGAACGTCCTGCAGTGGAGTGTATTGAAGGCGTTGTGAATCATAATGAGAGTTTTGAAACTTTCGATGTGATCAGTTAGGTCGGACTCGCCGTTGTAGATTTTGAATGCTGGGCCTTGAAGCTTCTTAGGACCAGGGCAACAAGAATTGAAGAGGACTGGGGGGGACCCCTATTCGACTGCCTCCTGTTCTCCCCTATTCGAGCGAGTTAGTCCTCCATCTCCTGAAGGCACTTTAAGACTGCATCTTCCTAAATCAGAGTGTGGATTGTCCTCATTATCATTAGGACTGCATCTCCCTTAGGACTCCTGATTACCATTAGGACCGGAGTGTGGATTGTCAGAACGACGGCTCGGATAGCCTGTAGGACCTCGTTCCTTAAGTCCTGGAACTTGGTACTGGTTATTTGGCCCCCTCTTCCCAATCCACCTTTGGGGCACACCGATTCACGAAAGATAGGCTTTTTTCCTCCTCCCGTCTGTAGGAGGAATGACTGTTGTGGCTTCGCGGCAATCCGAACAAGAGCCCCCATTCTGGGAGCGGTTGAGCTAGATGCGGTGACGAAGGTCCTCCTCCTGCTGTCGGCTATTAATGAGGTTTCGGAGGTCCGAACCCTGCTGGATGTTCGACCCTCCATCGGGCTGAGGGATAGGCACTAAGGGCAGGGCCCTGCTGACGTTCAGAGCGTGGTCGTTGCGACCCTTGAGTGACCACCCTACCGTAGGACGGATGCACCGGTTAAGGAGGAGGCGGGGGGTCCGCTTGACAACTCACTGCCTTCACCTTCTTTGCTTTCGGGACCATAGCTGGAGGAGGGTTCAGATTATGGCGCTGATCGGAAGGCTAGATCTGTTCTATATTCATAGACGGTGCCATCTGATATTGTTTTTTTTTTGTGTGGGAGTAATAGATAATGAGTTCTTGTATTGAAGTGGAAAGCTAAGATCCACAGATCCAATCAAATACTATCCTCATATCAATACCAGATCAACGGTTGTGATCTAAGTTTTCCACTTCAATACAAGAACTCATTACATATTGCTCCCGCACACAAAAAAGCAACATCAATCATGTTTCTTATGTCATAAGATGCATTGAATTCAAAAAATAAACTCGCTTGGAATCTTCATGTCACCCATGCATCGCATAGTGTCAACTGTTATATTGAAAAACCGTTCATTTTAAGACCGCTTGAAACATGAACAGAAGCATCCAAATAACTTGATTTTTCATACATAGAGATATTATAGTATGTAGGTACATCAATGTAAATAGTACCGATCACCGATGATGGATCCCATCATGTGTGTAAAGTTAGTCTAAAATTACTCTATATGAGGCAATCGCCTCATTTACTTCATCCCCCCCTCCCCTCCAAAAAAAAAAAATTGCAACGGTGGTTATTATTATAAATGCCCCCAGCCTTTGTTGTTTTTCTTTGTTGAAAAGGAGTTAGGACATGAGGTGGCTGGCTTGTTGCTTCAAGCAACAAACCCCAAGAAGAAACATCCAACTTCGGCTTGTTAAAGCTAGCCCTGATCACACTCAACAATAGGATTTTCACCCCCACTAATGAGTGCTTTTATATCTTAGTGAGCAAGTAATTGTTAAAGTGATAAAGATGCATTTATAAAGCTGATATTAATTGGCATCTTTCGTGGAGTGTTGGATCAAATCACATGCATACTGAGAAAGTTTAAAAAGGAAAACAAAAGGTTAGGGACAGCATAACCATGTATAGACACTCAAGAAAGACGAGATGTATTAGGTTAAGGATTTACTTTCTCATCCTGACCCTTCATAAGAAAATTCCTTTTCCACTAAAAACTATATGTAGCCTATGCATCTGAATATAAATCTGAAAGCAGTTCAAGTAATGCTTAATTTTGGAATATTTTTTTAAAATGAACCACTTTTGGAAAGTGATATGGGTCAGGAATAAAGCGTGGCTCACCCTGAGCCACCAGATCTCCTCAGGATACGCGTCCTTCCTGATCCTCCAGATCAGCCACGTCAGCACCGGAAAACCGCCCGGAGATCTGCCACGTCAGCCCGGAAACCACTCCGGCGCCTGCCACGTCAGCCCTATACCGCCCGACTTTCCACCGCTTCAGCCAATCGGGTAACCGGGTCCGGCCCAGCCCCAAACGGGTCTAGACCCGATTGGAAACTCCTATAAATACCAGGCCCTCTCCTTTCTTAAGAGGTAATCAATCTTTTCTCCCCTAAACCCTAGTTACTGTTGCTCTTATCTTAAAGTAACTGACTAGATCGTCGGAGGGTCTGCCACCGGGACCAACCCCGGTGTTTCGAGACCGTCTGCAGGTACACCAGACCTCGGATCCGAGCCACCTGATCCGAGCCCAGACATCCACCTCACTCCAGCCTGTCGCAGGTACCGCTCGGCCAGCCGAATGTCGCCTCTGAAGAAGCTTTCTCCTTCAATACAAATCGAGTAAGAACTCACACCTGGTGCATCCACACGTCTCCCAGAAACAAACCGCATCAGGTTGGCGCCGTCTGTGGGAAAGCTACTTCGGAAGCCGACCGTGTCCTACGGCCGAGGTACCTCGATTGCCGAACTCCCATGGCCTCCAAAGGCAAGGGGGCTGCGTCCTCCGTCAACCGACGAGACACACTCCCAGCAAATACCAACGCCGGGCCGCGCCCATCAAAGCATAGGGCCTCCCGTCAGGGATCCCAGCGGGCCCCCACTCCTCCAATCCAACCTGACCTTCGAGGAATAATCTCCAGTCGACACGCTGACCGTAGTAGGGAAAGGGCCGCTTCCAACTCGGCCCCGAACCGTCCTAGGCCACCGCCGGAAGAACGAAGGCCAGCACTCAGCCGAGTCGGGAGGCAACCTCCGGTCCAGCCGGCCCGAGCTGAGGGAGCTCCTGTTACTCAGCAGGAGTTTCAGGACTTCCGAAGGGAAATCCTTGGGGCTCTCCAACGGGCCCCCAGGGAGGAAGCACGCCGTTCTCGAACCAGGTTAGACGCTGAGGCCAGCGCCTCGCGCTCCTCAACAGTCCAGCCCGAAGCCGAAGACGTGCTCCTGAGGCGCCTCCAAGAAATGGAGGACCGAATCGACCACATGGGCGACGGTGTCGGAGCCGGTCAGGGGTACAAACCTGTCCGTCCCCCCTTTTCCGCCCTCATTATCCAAGCCGAAATTCCTCGGAACTTCCGACCCCCACAGTTCGAGACCTATAACGGCGAAGGGGATCCTGCTGATCACATGGAGGGTTTCAAAACCCTCATGATGATTCACAGCGCATCGGATCCTCTGCTGTGCCGAGCTTTTCCGGCCACCCTTCGGGGTCCGGCTCGTGAGTGGTTCTCAAAACTCGCCCCCGGCTCCATTTACTCCTTTGATCAACTGGAAGGCAATTTCCTCGCCCATTTTGTAACCAGCCGGAAGGCCGAAAGAACGAGCGCCTCTTTACTTGGGCTCAAACAGGAAGGGGGGGAATCACTCAGGGCGTTTGTCCGGAGATTCACGGCGGAAGCGAGGTCAGTCTCCTCTCTCGATCCGGGCGTCGCCTCCGCGGCATTTCGGCACAACGTCCGTCATGGACAGCTGAAAGCTTCTCTGGCAAAGAAGCCCCCGATCGATTTTCCCGACCTCCTCAACCGAGTCGAGAAGTACATCAGGGCAGAGGAAGCCCTAAACCCCGACGAATCCAGGGAAGCACTCGGAAAAGGGAAACGGAAGGCCGAGGAAGTCGAGCCTTCGAAAAAGGCCCCAAGGGATGGGAGCACCATGAAGAAGGTACCACCGGTTCCTCGCTTCGAAAGGTATACCCCGCTCACACAAAATGTGTCCTCCATACTCCTTGCGATCGAAGACAGAGACCTCGTTCAGTACCCCCCTCGGCCGTCCAACAACACTAGCAAGAAAAGGGATCAGCGGTTCTACTGCCGCTTCCACCGAGACAACGGGCACGACACAGATCACTGCCGTGCCCTGAAAGATGAAATCGAGGCACTGATCCAGCGAGGATACCTCCGGGAGTATAAGAGAGATGACGCTCGGCCGCAAAAGGACACGAGGAACAGGAGAACCTCACCTCCTCCTCGAGCTCCCCTACAACTCCCCAGGCAAGAGCAGGAGCTGGAAGAACCGGACGACCAACCCATACTGCACTGCGTCCACGGAGGGCCCATGGGAGGGGATTCTAACACCTCCCGTAAGGCGTTCATCCGGGACGTTAACGCCGTCCAAGGGCCTCTCACTCCTCAAATCCAACCACTCCCCGTCTCCTTCTCGGGTGACGACCTGGAGGGGGTTCGGCTCCCACACTGCGACGCTCTCGTAATCAATCTCAGCATGGCAAACTTTGATGCTCGGCGGATCCTGGTAGATAACGGGAGCTCGGTCAACATTCTGTTCCTCGATGCTTTCGAGAACCTAAAGCTCCCCCGAAGCAGACTGAAGCCGGCCGGATACACCCTGCACGGATTTTCTGGAGTACCGGTGACAATCGAGGGGATCGTCACACTGGATGTCACGGCGGGCACGGCCCCGAATCGGAGAACCGAGTCGATGGATTTCATGGTTGTCAACATCAAGGCAGCCTATAATGCCATACTCGGCCGACCGGGCCTATGCTCCCTCCAGGCTGTTCCCTCGGCCTACCACCAGAAGATGAAGTTCCCCACCAGTACCGGTGTAGGAGTGGTCCGAGGGAATCAAGAAGCCGCTCGCTCCTGTTATATGACAGCAATAGGAAGCGGAGTGCTCCCCCTCGACGCCGTGGAAATGCAGCCTCAAAGGACCCAGCCAGAGCCAGAGTCGGCAGACGAGCTGGAGGATGTCTCCTTCGAGGCAGAGGATTCATCGAAACAATTTCGAATAAGCCGCTCCCTCGCACCTCGCCTCAAGTCCGACCTCATCGCCTGCATCCGGCGCAACGTCGATCTGTTTGCTTGGAAGCCCTCTGACATGCCAGGAATTTCCGAGGAACTCATCATGCATAAACTCAGCGTGATCCCCGGCTCGAGACCAGTGGTACAGAAGCGACGCAAGTTCGCGCCAGAGCGACAACAGGCGGTTAATACAGAGGTCGATAAACTCCTTGCCGCGCGCTTCGTCCAGGAGGTCAGCTACCCCGAGTGGTTGGCAAACGTCGTCATGGTGAAAAAGGCGAGCGGGAGCTGGAGGATCTGCATTGATTTCACGGATCTTAACAAGGCATGCCCGAAGGACCCATTCCCCCTTCCCAGGATCGACGCTCTCGTCGATGCAACATCGGGTCACGAGCTCCTATCCTTCATGGACGCGTTTTCAGGCTACAACCAGATCCGCATGTTCCCTCCCGACATCGCCAAGACATCCTTCGTCACGGACCAGGGGCTCTATTGCTACAGAGTCATGCCCTTCGGACTGAAGAACGCCGGGGCCACATACCAGAGGCTCGTCAACAGGGTCTTCAAGGAACAGATCGGGCGCAATATAGAAGTGTATGTGGATGACACACTCGTCAAGAGCCGGCGGGGAGAGAATCACATCTCCGATCTGGAGGAGGCCTTTGGGGTACTTCGGACACATAACATGAGGCTTAACCCGAGCAAATGCGCCTTCGGCGTCTCCGCGGGAAAGGTTCTTGGGTTCATTATCAGCCAAAGGGGAATCGAAGCGAACCCCGAAAAGATCCAAGCAATCCTGGACATGGCCCCTCCGAGGAACATCAAAGAAGTCCAACGACTGACTGGGAGACTGGCGGCCATCGGCCGTTTCCTCTCCAAGTCCGGAGAGAAGTCTCTTCCCTTCTTCAAAGCCCTGCGAGGCACCGACGGGTTCGAGTGGGGAGTACCGCAGCAAGAGGCCTTCGCCCAGTTAAAGGAATACCTCGCGAACCCCCCTCTTCTCAGCAAGCCCGAACCAGGAGAGCCACTCTGGCTCTACCTATCAGCCTCGGAGAAGGTGCTCAGCGCCGTTCTCGTTCGGGAGGAAGAGGGATCACAGAAGCCTGTGTACTACGTCAGCAAGGTCCTACTCGATGCCGAGACCAGGTACTCTCGGATGGAGAAAGTAGCGTTCGCCCTGATCATGGCCTCGCGAAAGCTCCGTCCGTATTTTCAATCTCACTCTGTCCAAGTGCTGACGGACCAACCCCTGAAGGCGGTACTCTACAAACCAGAAAGCTCGGGTCGACTCGTGAAATGGTCAATTGAGCTCAGCCAATATGACATTGGCTATCAGCCCAGAACAGCAATCAAGGGGCAGGCGCTCGCAGAGTTCATTACGGAGTGCACTATCTCCGAGCACCCTGCAAACACGGAGAGCGACCAGACGTGGGAAGTTTACGTCGATGGTTCCTCCTGCGAGGCAGGCAGCGGAGCAGGCATCATCCTCCGAGGCCCAGACGGTTTTCTTCTGCAGTATTGCCTCCGCCTCAACTTCCCGGCCTCTAACAACGAGGCCGAATACGAGGCAATGATCGCTGGGCTCACCCTGGCTCATCAAGCCGGTGCCAAACAGATCAGGGCTTTCAGCGACTCCCAGCTCGTGGTCAACCAGATCACAGGGGAGTACGAGGCCCGAGACGATCGTATGATCCGTTACCGAGGTGTAGTTCAACGCCTACTCTCGTCCTTCGACGAGTCGGCTGTTTTGAGGATCCCTCGGGAGCAGAACGTCCAGGCTGACGCTCTGTCAAAATTGGCATCCTCTTCCTTCGAAGGTCTCGACCGCACGGTCCTGATCGAGGTCATGCTTAAACCCAGTATAGACATTCCGGAGGTCCTGAGCCTCGAAGATGGAGAGCCCCCCGAAGACTGGACAACTCCAATTAGACGATTTCTCGTCAAGGGAGAACTCCCGGAAGACCGAGCCGAAGCAAGAAGGGTCCGGGCCCGAGCGGAAAGGTTCGCAATGATCGACTCAACACTCTTCAAAAGGTCCTACACAACCGCGGATGGACGGCCTTATCTCCGCTGCCTCACTCCCGGCGAAGCCGAATATGCTCTCAAAGAATTACACGAGGGGATCGGCGGGTGTCACATGGGAAGCCGTTCGCTCGCACGAAAGGCTTTGAACCACGGGTACTACTGGCCCACCATGCTGCAGGACGCTTTAAATCTCGTCAAGAAATGTGGCCCCTGTCAAAGATTCTCCCCCATCAAGAGGGTTCCCCAAGCAAACCTACGATCCATGGCCAGTCCAACCCCCTTTGCAATGTGGGGGATGGATCTGGTAGGCCCTTTTCCCAAGACGACGGGGCAACGAAAGTTCCTTATAGTTGCCATCGACTACTTCACCAAATGGATCGAGGCGGAGCCACTAGTTACCATCACCGAGCAGCAGACTCAACAATTCTTTTGGAAGCACATTATCTGTCGGTTCGGGATCCCCCAAGTGCTCGTCACGGATAACGGGACCCAGTTTGCAGGCAAGCATTTCCGCAAGTTCTGCGAAGACCTCGGTATCCAACAGCGCTTCTCTTCGGTATGCCATCCCCAATCCAACGGACAGGCAGAGAACGCGAACCGTCAGATCCTCGATGGACTCAAGAAGCGACTCGATAATTCCTCCAAGGGGCTATGGGTCGACGAGCTGCCGAGCGTTCTCTGGGCCCATCGAACAACAAAAAGGATCCCAACAGGGGAGTCACCCTTCAACTTAACGTACGGCGCTGAGGCCGTCATTCCCTTGGAAATAGGTATCCCCTCTCCCCGAATTATGGCTTATGACGAAGCAAGCAACTCCATGCAACTGCGAGCAGACCTGGACCTCATTGACGAGGTCAGGGAGAAGTCATCCATCAGAAGGAACATCTACCAGCAAAGAATCGAGAGGTTCTATAACAAGAAGGTGCGCCCAACAAACATTGCTCTCGGAGATCTTGTCCTCCGGAAACTGGCGGTATCCAACCCCGGCCAGAAAAGGAAGTTGGCACCAAACTGGGAGGGCCCTTATAAGGTATCGGAGGTCGTACGACCGGGTACCTATCGCCTGACCGACACCGACGGCAAGCCTGTCAAGAGGCCCTGGAATGCGGAGCACTTGATTAAGTTCTTAGGGGAGTAGCCTCCATGTAAAATATAACAAATGTAATCGGCACGGTTGGGCCTAGTCTTTTGTAAAGTCCTGTAAGCGGCACGTCGTGCCTAGACTTGTCTGTAACAAGCATGTATTGTAAACATCAGCTTTCTTAAAACAAGCTTATGACTCCAATTCTTGTAAACAGATAAAGGACCCCTCACGAACTCGTCACTCGGATGAAATCGCGAGTCCAAGCACGCTTCTCTTACAAGCGTGGGGCTCGTCACTCGGATGAAATCGCGAGTCCAAGCACGCTTCTCTTACAAGCGTGGGGCTCGTCACTCGGATGAAATCGCGAGTCCAAACACGCTTCTCTTACAAGCGTGGGGCTCGTCACTCGGATGAAATCGCGAGTCCAAGCACGCTTCTCTTACAAGCGTGGGGCTCGTCACTCGGATGAAATCGCGAGTACAAGCACGCTTCTCTTACAAGCGTCGGGCTCGTCACTCGGATGAAATCGCGAGTCCAAACACGCTTCTCTTACAAGCGTGGGGCTCGTCACTCGGATGAAATCGCGAGTCCAAGCACGCTTCTCTTACAAGCGTGGGGCTCGTCACTCGGATGAAATCGCGAGTCTAAGCATGCTTCTCTTACAAGCGTCGGGCTCGTCACTCGGATGAAATCGCGAGTACAAGCATGCTTCTCTTACAAGCGTGGGGCTAGTCACGCACCGTCTCTCCATGAGAACCTGTGCAGGAGCTCGGCACCGACCCCGAGCAAAGGCGGGCGTCCCCTCCGGGGGGCACCGCGACCTGAACGCTCGGCGGCGGGGCTAGGCTACGCCTGCAGTTGTCTTTCTCACCGTTGTGGGGGCTCGGCACCCGTCCCTCGCTCGGTTTGACCTCCTCGGAGGCCATCAACCGAGGCTCGAGGCGACATTCGCCAGCCACTCCCGCACCGTCTCTCCATGAGAACCTGTGCAGGAGCTCGGCACCGACCCCGAGCAAAGGCGGGCGTCCCCTCCGGGGGGCACCGCGACCTGAACGCTCGGCGGCGGGGCTAGGCTACGCCTGCAGTTGTCTTTCTCACCGTTGTGGGGGCTCGGCACCCGTCCCTCGCTCGGTTTGACCTCCTCGGAGGCCATCAACCGAGGCTCGAGGCGACATTCGCCAGCCACTCCCGCACCGTCTCTCCATGAGAACCTGTGCAGGAGCTCGGCACCGACCCCGAGCAAAGGCGGGCGTCCCCTCCGGGGGGCACCGCGACCTGAACGCTCGGCGGCGGGGCTAGGCTACGCCTGCAGTTGTCTTTCTCACCGTTGTGGGGGCTCGGCACCCGTCCCTCGCTCGGTTTGACCTCCTCGGAGGCCATCAACCGAGGCTCGAGGCGACATTCGCCAGCCACTCCCGCACCGTCTCTCCATGAGAACCTGTGCAGGAGCTCGGCACCGAAAACCGAGCAAAGGCGGGCGTCCCCTCCGGGGGGTACCGCGACCTGAACGCTCGGCGGCGGGGCTAGGCTACGCCTGCAGTTGTCTTTCTCACCGTTGTGGGGGCTCGGCACCCGTCCCTCGCTCGGTTTGACCTCCTCGGAGGCCATCAACCGAGGCTCGAGGCGACATTCGCCAGCCACTCCCGCACCGTCTCTCCATGAGAACCTGTGCAGGAGCTCGGCACCGACCCCGAGCAAAGGCGGGCGTCCCCTCCGGGGGGCACCGCGACCTGAACGCTCGGCGGCGGGGCTAGGCTACGCCTGCAGTTGTCTTTCTCACCGTTGTGGGGGCTCGGCACCCGTCCCTCGCTCGGTTTGACCTCCTCGAAGGTCGTCAACCGAGACTCAAGGCGACATTCGCCAGCCACTCCCGCACCGTCTCTCCACAAGAACAAGTGTAGAAGCTCGGCGTTTATCCCGAACAAGGCGGGTGCCCTCTCCGAGGACGCCGCGACCTTGACACCCGGCGGAGACGCTCGACGCTGCCTTCCGCCTGTTCACTCGCCAAGCGTTGGAAAAATTTTTATTTTAAGCTTTGAGGCATCCGCCTTCCGCAGACACCCCGAGCCTTGAGTCGGATTATTGGCCACACTCTCACCCGCGAACAGCTCGGGGTTTTCGACTTTTGCCAAAACCTAAACCCCGAACTGTTCGAGGATGGCAGGGAGGCCAAAGACTAGCGGCTCTATCTCTCTCGACTCGAACGGATCAGTCGACCCCTCTGTCGCCCAAGAACAGCTCGGGGTTTACGGCACGGACAAAGTCCAAAACCCCAAATTGTTCCCGGGCGGCGGAAGAGCCAAAGAGCTTCGGAATTCTCCGAACACCCCAAACGATCGGTCGGCCCACCGTTCACCAACGGACAACCCGGGGTCCCATGGCCCTGGCGGCCGGTACCCCGAATTGTTCGAGGGTGATCGGTATGCCTCCGATCCGGGATACTCGGAAACATTACCTTTTGTGGACGCCCGCCATGAACAGACATCCGAGTCAAATGACTCACTGAGGGAAAAAAGAGGGGGGGCGATTATATAGCCCCCTGAGGCCTCATTTATTGCACCTGGGAATGGGAAACGGCGGAAGGCGAAACGCCGCCATAAATATGCCTAGGAAGGCGAAACGTCGCGATTATTGACGAAGTCGCGTCAATTGCGACTTTGGAGTTTTCTCGTCAGCTACACTCGGCATCCGAGGCAATCAGGGCTCCGAAGAACAAACGATCTTATTCATTACTCATCGCTTACAACTCAATGAATGAAAACGCAAATACAATGAGCTCTCAACTCACTCACTCAGCCGGGAACTCGAATTCGGGGCTCCTGTGACGCTCGGCTATCCCAACCAAGGAAGACGTGCCCGCCACCGAGCTCTCCGCATCATCCGGCTGTGTCACAACCAGCGAAGGAGGCGGCAACCTCCCCGGAGTAGAGTTACTTGCCTCTTCAACAAGACCGGCACCGAGTATGAGCTTCAACTGGCGAATCTCCAATTCTTTCTCTATAACGGCCTCGCGAAGAGAAGACTCGGAGGCAGACCTCCCGCTAGACGTATCCGAGGCCGCCCAGTCCTTCTCAATGACCCACCAGTCCCGGTCGGCTACAATCTTTCTCAAACGAGCCACCTCTAGACCGAGCTCTCTAGACTTGTCCAAAAAATAATTCTTGGCAGCCTCTCGATCCCGAGCCAACTTCCGCTGGCGAGCTAGCCTCTATCAAAAAGAAAATACAAGAATCACAAAATGCAAGTGTTGTAAAGTCGGCCCAAAAAATTATATATTTCATTTCATCTCAAAAAGATACAAAATTTGCGGTGGCCAGTCCGCCGAGGGCATTTACAAAAGGGGGAGAAATAAAAACAAAAACATCTAGTCTTGAGGGTCGAGGTGCACCTCTTCTTCGTGGTGGCCGCCGTCGTCACCATCACCCCCCGGGGTCGGAGGCAAGTCTGGCTTCCACCCGAAGCCGAGGTGGTCAACATTGCACTCCGGATAGATGTACTTGAAATGAGACTTGGCTTGCTCATAAGCCTCGTCTTGCGCCGTCATAAGCGTATCCCCCAAGGCCGCCTCCAAGTCCGCCAGGGCCTTCTTCGCCTTCTCCTTCTCCGCAGTCTCGGCCGCGATCTTCTTCAGCAGGTCCTCTCGGTCCTGCTTGTGGATCTTGTCCAGAGACTCAATCTGGGCCTCGTGCACCACCACCATGTCCCGAGCCTCCTTAAAATCCTCCTTCGCCTTGGTCAATTCCCGAAGGAACTTCTCCTTCTGCTTCCGCTCGTATGTGATCTCCTTCTCCAGACACTTGTGGAAGTGCTGGCCGTGAAGCATCGACTGTCAAGAAAAATCAAACTTAGCAACAATTACAACAATTACAAGTTTACAAGACTATTTACCGGGTGGACTTCGGTCGACTTACCGAGAGGTTGGCTTGGGCCCAGCGCATGTAAGCCTGATCGGCCGTTTGCGCTGCCAAGGCCATTCCGTCCCGATCGGTGATGGCCTTCGAGACGAACTCCATCGATACGGGTCCGTCGAGGATGGAGTCGCCCTTCACGATCGACCAATCGGGTGCGAAGGGCATCGTCGCCATCCGGCCCACCAACTCCGCCGCACTCGGACGTACGGGGGGAAGCTGTTGTGCCGGGGCTTCAACTGTTTTCCCCGACCCTCCCGCTGGGTCTCGAGCCGACCGCGAAGGATGGTGGTGCTTCTTTTGCTTCTTCGATAAAGGCTGTTCCTCGGGCACCGGGGGAGGTACGGTGGAGGGCCCTCCGGCCTGCGAAGGATGGCCAGGAGTCTTCCGCTTCTCGGCGGCGAGGCGCTCCTGCTCTTCTTTCTTCTTCTTCTCTTGTCTCGCCTTCTCTGCGGCGGCGAGTAGGATCTGCTTGGCGTGTGCCTGTTGTGTCGTCATCCCTACAACAAGACAGAAAAGGGAGGCTAAACGTTAACACGAAGGCAGAAAGACGAAAAAATGAGGAAAGAAACATACTAGGGTCGGCGGGACTCAGTCCGGCCCTCGCTAGGTGAACCTCGGTCACCCGGCGCCATGCGATGCTGTCTCCCCGGAGTAAATGAGCAACCCTCCCCCACTCTTGGGCGGTTAACTCATTCCTCTTCGGGGGCTTGTGCTTCGGCTTCACGAAATTCCACTGGGTCGGAATGTCCCATTCCCCTTCGGTCTTCACAACGAAATACTTGTCTCTCCAATTCTTGATGGAGTCCGGGTGGCCGTGCACCACTTTCTTGTTCGGTCTCGGCGTAAAGAAGAACACGCCCTCGATATCCCCAAGCGAACCAATGCTGAAGATTGCGCGGAAGTATGAAAGCTTCGGCCTCACCCCTTTCTCTTGGCACTTCAGGATGAAGCAAATAAGATGCTTCCAAGAGTTGGGGCCATACTGCATGGGGGACAGGGTGGCCCAGTTCAGGACCGTCTTCACGAAGGGGTGCAGGGGGAACCTCAACCCCGAGATGAAAGCTTGCTCCGGAAATAAGCAGTAACCCGGAGCCAACACCGTCGTAGGTCGAATACCCGGGCTCGGCAGCAGAAGCTCGTACTCCCTCGGAATATAGTAAGCAGCCCTGATGATGTTCAGATACTCTGGCCTCAAGACGCTGGGGGTACTGTCCGCACGAATCTTCGTCCTTGTATTTTCTCCAGGTACAGGAGGGATCGGCTGGATGTCCTTCACATCATCGGGATACATCCGTATCGACACAGGATTTCGGAAGGTGACGGGCGGAACATCAAGACCCGTCCTCGGCACACCCTCGTCAGACGAGGAAGAACTTTGAGGCATGGCAAGAACTACCTTCTTCCTACGTGGCCGGGGCTTGCGCTCAGGCGACGGCGTCGACAGGGGGGGCAACGGAGGCAGATCCTCTACGTGGCCGGCATCCGGCGCACCAACGCCCTCCCCTTCCTCACTCTCCGTGTCGCCCTGCTCTCCTTCCTCCTCTTCATCACCAGCACCCGACTCCTCGTCCGACCCCTCGTTCGACTCCTCCTCCTCATCATCACTATCCTCGTCCACACCACCCTCTACCATCGGCTCCTTTCCTGGCCTCCGAACACTCAATGGTTGCACGATTAGAGCTACGTCACTGTCACCCTCGGAGCCGTGTTCGGAGAAAACCTCCTCTTTAACCTGGTACTTGCCCAGAGATGACGACGTTTCCAAATCTGACTCCATCTCCGAGTGACCAGACGTTGTAGCCTCGGAACCGGACTGAGTACGCGACATTCAGAAAAAAGGAGAATTACTAACCTGATTCTTTGGAAGTTACGCTTCTCAGCAAAGAATCCGCCAACAGCGATCGAAAAGCCTGCGCTAAAAACTGGAAAAATTGGGGATTATGAAACGATAAAGTGAAAAGAAATGAGGGGGGGTGGGGGTTTTATAAATAGACAGCGACTCCTCGATTTCCGCAAATGAGCATCTAGCCGTTAGATCTAATCTGACAAGATCAAGCGGCTAAAACAAACGTTGAAATTTGCGCCATCACGTCAGCAGAAAGGGAGAAATTCCAACGCTGCCCCTCCCTACTCACCCGGCAGGAATAACCTCCTACCATAAGGTGTGAAGCTGCGGCTAGTCTGAGATCTCGGAGGGAGATCTCGGAGGGAGTAGTGCGAAGTGTGGCCAAGCTACCTTCTCCTTCAGAGGGTGGGGCTCGACGCTCGGATGGAAGCTCGAACCAAACTACCTTCTCCTTCAAGGGGTGGGGCTCGACGCTCGGATGGAACCTCGAGCCAAGCTACTTTCCCTCTCACAGGGTGGGCTCGACGCTCGGATGGAAGCTCGAGCCAAGCTACCTTCTCCTTCAAGGGGTGGGGCTCGACGCTCGGATGGAAGCTCGAACCAAGCTACTTTCCCTCTCACAGGGTGGGCTCGACGTTCGGATGGAAACTCGAGCCAAGCTACCTTCTCCTTCAAGGGGTGGGGCTCGACGCTCGGATGGAAGCTCGAACCACGCTACTTTCTCCTCACAGGTTGGGCTCGACGTTCGGATGGAAACTCGAGCCAAGCTACGTTCCCTCTCACAGGGTGGGCTCGACGTTCGGATGGAAACTCGAGCCAAACTACCTTCCTCTTCATGGGGTGAGGCTCGACGCTCGGATGGAAGCTCGAGCCAAGCTACCTTCCCTCTCACAGGGTGGGCTCGACGTTCGGATGGAACCTCGAGCCAAGCTACCTTCTCCTTCAAGGGGTGGGGCTCGACGCTCGGATGGAAGCTCGAACCACGCTACTTTCTCCTCACAGGTTGGGCTCGACGTTCGGATGGAAACTCGAGCCAAGCTACGTTCCCTCTCACAGGGTGGGCTCGACGTTCGGATGGAAACTCGAGCCAAACTACCCTCCTCTTCATGGGGTGAGGCTCGACGCTCGGATGGAAGCTCGAGCCAAGCTACCTTCCTCTTCATGGGGTGAGGCTCGACGCTCGGATGGAAGCTCGAGCCAAGCTACCTTCCTCTTCATGGGGTGAGGCTCGACGCTCGGATGGAATCTCGAGCCAAACTACCTTCGCCTTCAAGGGGTGGGGCTCGACGCTCGGATGGAAGCTCGAGCCAAGCTACCTTCCTCTTCATGGGGTGAGGCTCGGCGCTCGGATGGAAACTCGAGCCAAGCTACCTTCTCCTTCAACAGGGTGGGCTCGACGGTCGGATGGAAGCTCGAGCCAAGCTACCTTCTCCTTCAGGGGGTGGGGCTCGACGCTCGGATGGAAGCTCGAGCCAAGCTACCTTCCTCTTCATGGGGTGAGGCTCGACGCTCGGATGGAAGCTCGAGCCAAGCTACCTTCCTCTTCATGGGGTGAGGCTCGACGCTCGGATGGAAACTCGAGCCAAACTACCTTCCCCTTCAAGGGGTGGGGCTCGACGCTCGGATGGAAGCTCGAGCCAAGCTACCTTCCTCTTCATGGGGTGAGGCTCGACGCTCGGATGGAAACTCGAGCCAAGCTACCTTCTCCTTCAACAGGGTGGGCTCGACGGTCGGATGGAAGCTCGAGCCAAGCTACCTTCTCCTTCAGGGGGTGGGGCTCGACGCTCGGATGGAAACTCGAGCCAAGCTACATCCCCTCTCACAGGTTGGGTTCGACGAGCGGATGAGAATTCGAGCCAAACCACATGTAGGGCTCGACGCTCGGATGGGAACTCGAGCCCAGCCACCTCTTTCAACAAATGGGGCTCTTGGTCTCGTCCGCCAACCCTCCTAGCCTCCTCCACCGACCATATGGGTCTCGTCCACCGACCCTATTGGGCTCGTCCACCGACCCTCTTGGCTCGTCCGCCGACCCCTGAGCTCGAGCCACCGAGTTCTGCTCTTAATATAGGTTCGGCGTTCGGATGAGAATTCGAGCCAAGCCACATCTCCTTCAACATGTGGGGCTCAACGCTCGGATGGGAACTCGAGCCAAGCCACCTCTTTCAACAAATGGGGCTCTTGGTCTCGTCCACCGACCCTCTTGGCTCGTCCACCGACCCTGTTGCCTCGTCCGCCGATCCCTGAACTCGAGCCAGGCTACCTCTGCTCTCAATACAGGTTCGGCGTTCGGATGAGAATTCGAGCCAAGCCACATCTCCTTCAACATGTGGGGCTCAACGCTCGGATGGGAACTCGAGCCAAGCCACCTCTTTCAACAAATGGGGCTCTTGGTCTCATCCGCCGGCCCTCTTGGCCTCGTCCACCGACCCTATTGGGCTCGTCCACCGACACTATTGGGCTCGTCCACCGACCCTCCTGGCCTCATACCCCGACCCCATAGGTCTCGTCCGTCGACCCTATTGGGCTCATCCACCGACCCTCTTGGCTCGTCCACCGACCCTGTTGCCTCGTCCGCCGACCCCTGAACTCGAGCCAGGCTACCTCTGCTCTCAATACAGGTTCGGCGTTCGGATGAGAATTCGAGCCAAGCCACATCTCCTTCAACATGTGGGGCTCAACGCTCGGATGGGAACTCGAGCCAAGCCACCTCTTTCAACAAATGGGGCTCTTGGTCTCATCCGCCGGCCCTCTTGGCCTCGTCCACCGACCCTATTGGGCTCGTCCACCGACCCTATTGGGCTCGTCCACCGACCCTCCTGGCCTCATACCCCGACCCTATGGGTCTCGTCCGTCGACCCTATTGGGCTCGTCCACCGACCCTCTTGGCTCGTCCACCGACCCTGTTGCCTCGTCCGCCGACCCCTGAACTCGAGCCAGGCTACCTCTGCTCTCAATACAGGTTCGGCGTTCGGATGAGAATTCGAGCCAAGCCACATCTCCTTCAACCTGCGGGGCTCAACGCTCGGATAGGAACTCAAGCCAAGCCACCTCTTTCAACAAATGGGGCTCTTGGTCTCATCCGCCGGCCCTCTTGGCCTCGTCCACCGACCCTATTGGGCTCGTCCACCGACCCTCTTGGCCTCATCCACCGACCCTATGGGTCTCGTCCGTCGACCCTATTGGGCTCGTCCACCAACCCTCTTGGTCTCGCCCGCCGACCTTATTGGTCTCGACCGCCGACCCTCTTGGTCCCGTCCGTCGACCCTCTTGGTCTCGTCCACCGACCCTATTTGCCTCGTCCGCCGACCCCCTGAACTCGAGCCAGACTACCCCAGCTCTCAATACGGGTTCGGCGTTCGGATGAGAATTCGAGCTGCACCACTGCCTCCTTTCGCAGGTCGAGCTCGACGCTCGAATAGGGATTCGAGCCATACTACCTCCTCCTTTCCCAGTACGAGCTCGGCGCTCGGATCAGAGTTCGAGTCTCACCCGTCCACTCTCCGAACTGGCCAGACGCTCGGATGACCGACCACAAGACCTCGGACGCCGTCCCAACAAAATGACCTGGACGACCCCCCGCTCTTCCAACTAGCGAGGCAGTCGTCCGCCGAGCCTTCCGGTCTCGTCCGCCGACCCCCCTGAGCTCAAGCCTGGCTGCCTCACCTCTCGATGCGGGCTCGGCGCTCGGATCGAAATCCGAATCAAACCCCTCTCCTCACTCTCTTAAAACTAACCAAGACACTCGTCCAGCCGACCTCGCGACCTCGTGTACAGACGAACCCCATCGAGCGGCCCGGACGACCTCTCGCTCTTCCAACTAGCGAATCGGTCCTCCGACCCCTGGAGGGTTCGTCCGCCGACCCATACGGGTTCGTCCGCCGAAACGAAGGATCGTCTGCCGACCCAAACTCGGCCACCGACCTAGTGAGCTCGGCATTCATACTACCGACTATCCCCTCCTAAGAACTTCACCCCACGCACATCCAAACGAAGAGTCCATTCCTCCTGCCCCTGGCCCTCATCGGGGAACAACAGACCCTACTTCTCACCCTGACGTCTGCCCTTCCCCCGAGGACCATGAATCACCCCCGCACTGCTGGATCACCCAACCCTGCGGGAGTGAGGGGCTTGTGATATGGGTCAGGAATAAAGCGTGGCTCACCCTGAGCCACCAGATCTCCTCAGGATACGCGTCCTTCCTGATCCTCCAGATCAGCCACGTCAGCACCGGAAAACCGCCCGGAGATCTGCCACGTCAGCCCGGAAACCACTCCGGCGCCTGCCACGTCAGCCCTATACCGCCCGACTTTCCACCGCTTCAGCCAATCGGGTAACCGGGTCCGGCCCAGCCCCAAACGGGTCTAGACCCGATTGGAAACTCCTATAAATACCAGGCCCTCTCCTTTCTTAAGAGGTAATCAATCTTTTCTCCCCTAAACCCTAGTTACTGTTGCTCTTATCTTAAAGTAACTGACTAGATCGTCGGAGGGTCTGCCACCGGGACCAACCCCGGTGTTTCGAGACCGTCTGCAGGTACACCAGACCTCGGATCCGAGCCACCTGATCCGAGCCCAGACATCCACCTCACTCCAGCCTGTCGCAGGTACCGCTCGGCCAGCCGAATGTCGCCTCTGAAGAAGCTTTCTCCTTCAATACAAATCGAGTAAGAACTCACACCTGGTGCATCCACACGTCTCCCAGAAACAAACCGCATCAGAAAGTATTTCCCAAATTGACCACTTTTGAAAGTATTTACCAATATGACCCACTCGCTATCTCAAATAATGGCTTTGGTGAAAATGATCGTGCTATTTGAGATAGCGAGTGTAGACTTAGTTGTTTGTACACAACTTGGAGAAAAAATATCAAAGTAAGACTCGCTGTGTGAAACAGCGAGCGTAGTTGTACCCCAATAGATGTTTCAGACAACGAGTCTTACTTTGAATTTTTTTGTCTCTTAATCAAAACTTGTGCAAAAAATAATTCTTGCACGAGGTGGGGTTCAAATGGTCTAGCATTCATGTCCGCAGGATATGCGTGCGCACACAAGCCGCATGTAATCGGTCGAAGATTTGCACCCCTGAGCATGCGAGATAAAGCCTTCTAGCTTGCTTTCTTACAATGCCTAGAAAATGTTTATTATATATACCTTTCTAATTCTTATGGCTTATCTGATATAGGACTAAAGTCCTTCAATCCATTTTCAAACATCAAGTGTCTCACTTTGGGAGATAATTTTTCATTCATCACATAACCGTTTTGAGTAAGTAAATATATGTTTTTGACAAATCTATAAAAATCTCTCACTAACTCATAGTGAATCTTACTAAAAAAAATTGTCTTAAAACTGGTTTTTAAAATGATGTTAAAACACTCATTTTCTAACATTATGTTTGTTTTATGTTTGTTTGATTGTTTGGTTGAGCTTTTAATTTGGTTGAGCTTCAAAATGTTCTTATCGGGTTTTAGTTATAAATCTCGCTGTTAAGTTTCTGAAATATCTCACTTAATTTAACTCATTACTGCGTTTATTCATGTCAATTTCATCAATGTTCTTCTGATGGTGGGTGTGTTAAAAACATGCAGTGGACCGTCCACTAATTAAAAAGAATTTTTACTACATGTAGCATATACGTGATCATAAAGCAAGATGAAAATGCTTTGCTTCTTGATCACTCATCTCATGTTAACTACATTATATATACATACCACAGAACAGAGCATTTGGTATAACAGAAATTGCTTCCTCTAGCTAACTACTCCCTAATACTAATGGTGGCACATCAACATGAAGAAGAAGAAGTAGTAGTAGCAGAAGTGTCATGGCTAGACCTCCTAGACGATCTCACCGAGAACATCCTCCAACGCCTCCCCGTCTCTGACTACATCCGTTTCGCTGCAGTCTGTCGTCGCTTTCACAGCATCCAATCCAACCACCGCCAGCGCTTCTTCCCGTCCCCTCCTCCCCTCCTGTCCCTCCCCTGGTTCATCTCCTTCGACCCCTCCATCAACCACCTCACTTCTGCCCTCTGCATGTCCCCCTGGGAATCCGTCAACAACCGTCGCAAACTCCTCTCCCTTCCCCCAACCTCCATCACCAAAACCTATGCTGCCTCCTCCCCTCATGGCTGGCTAATCTTGCTTGACCTCGAATCATCCACCCCACCTTCATTCCACTTCTCGCTGTTCAATCCGATATCTGCTACCGATATACCACTCCCTCCTATCCCTCTCCCCTCCTTCTCCTTCCCTCCAATCATCTCCCCTCCACCAAATTATACTGTCTACATCATAACAGAGGAATGCAAGCTCCTCTTCGTCCAACCTGGTAACGCAATTTGGAGCCAAATTCAACTACCCAAGCTCCCCTGTTCGGCCATTCCTTTCAACAACCTCCTCTACTGCATCTCATCCGATTGGGACCTCTTCTCTGTGAATACTTGTTCCACCCAAATCATCCAAATGGACAAGACCCAGATCGAGGGAGCCCATCTGCAGTGGCACGACGCAGTGTTGGTGGAGTCCAATGGGGAAGTTTTGATTGTTGCACGTGTTTACGATGAGGACAAGGAGTTGTATGTGAGGAATTTAAAAGGGTTTCTGGTGTTTAAGGCAGATTTGAGGAAGAAGATGTGGGTGAAGATGGAGGAGGGGTTAGGGGAGAGGGTGATCGTGATGGATGGAGGTTACTCTGTTTCGTTGAGAGGGGAAGGGGTTGGGAATGGGGTGAAAGGGAACTGCATCTATTTCTTTTTGAATCCTCGGAGAAGCAGCGACGGAGGAGGAGGAGGGATGAGTCAGTGGAAGGTGTTTGATTTGGGGAGTCGGCAACTGAGCGATGTGGAGAATCCGACGCAGTTTACTCATCGGATGTTTGTGCCCAGTTTGTGTTAAAATCCCCCCCTGTAAGCTTAACCTTTCAGTGTTTCTTTTTCTTCCCCAAGTTTGTTACCGATGTTTTAAATTAATAAGTTATCGTTGGCCTTCAACACTCCCAAATAATTTGCTTAATGTAGAATTCGATCCTTGGTTTTTCTGCATACAAGTGAGAGCATAAGAGCCATTGCAGTTTGCACCACCACATGCACTACTATTTGTAAGATGTTTGATTAATTAACCCAAAACTTCAGAGTTTTTGATTAAAAAGATGACCGAAGTCATCGCTTCATTAAAACGTACTTAACGAAACGAAAATAAGAAATACATAAAGCCCGCAAGCTAAAATCTCCAAAAGCATCTACTTCGGGCCTACTTCCCGAGCATCCAACAAAATACAAGAAAGTAAAATAGCATATAATACAACCGCCCTAAAACCGGATAACTACTGGCAACAGAATCTCGTCCCCCAGCTAGCAGGCTACTCTGCCCCATCTCCTGAACGCATCTTCTTCCTGGATCTGTTGAGGCCTGTCCATTCATAACGACAAAAGTAAATTTTTTGCAATAACGATGAAAGAGAATGACGGACACTATTGAAACAAAAATCGTTGCGGTCTAGCCATAGGTTCCACAGTACGGACGCGACAATAATTTTCCACTGTACTCTAATCTCTTTCGAACTCCTGTTCTTTCTAATAGCCCCCCAAACCTCAGCACTAGACCCCGGACATTGTAATACTCCAAACGCAATACCCACCTCCCCCCAGACCCATCTAGCTCTATGACAATTGAATAAAATATGATTCGTGTCTTCATCTTCGGACATACATGTGCTACATAATGCAGATTCCACTATACCCCTTTTTCTCAAATTAACCCTGGATAAAATAGCATCGTTCTCCACCAGCCATAGAAAAACTTTCACTCTCGAAGGAACGCTAGTGCCCCAAATGACCTCCGTGATCTCGTTTCTGATACCTCCATCATTCAGTCTTTTGTATAAAGAGGAAACCGAAAACCTCCCATTAGCCTCCCAGGCCCACCATCTTTCGTCCTCCGATTGTTGAGTGTAATTCCCTTCTATCCGAATGAAATTATTGACCATTTGCAATTGGAGAATCGCGTCCTGTTCCAGCGTATCCTTTACCTCTAATCTCAATTTGGAGTTCTTCCAAACATCGTAGACCAACGAGTCTATGTTCAGAACTGCTTCTGCCGCTGCTGGGAAAAGGCTCTTCAGCGAATTACTACCGCACCACTTGTCTTTCCAGAATCTTGTTTTCCTGCCATCTTTTACCCTACAAAGAGTATTGCTGTGGTACAGATCCCCCGTTCTGTAAACCCCTTTCCAAAAGAAAGATTTTCTACTCTGGATACCTTTTCCTCCAAATCTGAATTTCTTCCTAGTACGGTAATTAGTGAGAGACTTACACCACCAATTATTACGCTGATTGACCATCTTCCACCACTACTTGCTAAGAAGAGCCCTGTTCATGTCTCTGAGATTAGTAATACCCAAACCTCCGAACTCCTTCTTTTTGCAGATCCTTTCCCAGTTAACAAGATGAATCCCTTCCCCCCCCCCCTCCTCATTTGTTCCTTTCCATAAAAATCTTCTTCTAAGTCTGTCTATCTTGTGGATTACCCCTGCACATGGCTGAAGTAACTTTGTAGCCAGAAGTAACATTACTCATGAGGTGAATTGATTATACGAAGCAAAATATAAAAGGTAATTAAGTCAGCTAGGTAGATGTAGTTTCATATGGTTTTCAAGGATAGTATCGTGGTGTGTTCTCAAACTCTCATTTGAGATTTTTAGTTCATGAATTTGTCTATAGTACTGGGTTGTGTGTTGTTGTGGAATCTGTTCCAGAATGTACACTGCGTCCTCCGGTATACAAACAACGACATTTTTACGTTCTGTAGCCCCACAGCAACTTGGAAGTTGCAATTTGGAAGGTGTCTACGAGACCTGTAAACTTCACATCGTAATGCCTCCAATCCGAGAGCAACATAATATTTACCAAATCTAATGTCAATAAAATTCATCAATTGAAAATAGATCAAATGCCTAACAAAAATATTTAATTCATTGCAGAAGAAAATATAACTCGAATTCTTTAAGAAATGAGTCTCCTTAAATAGAATTTATTTTTTTTATAAGACACTTTTCGAAAATATTTGCCGAAAGATGACAGTTGCCTAAGTATTTGCGCTCATAGAATCAACAGCTAAACTCGTCGTTCCCAATGGCCAATTTAGTTGTTTCATCCTCGCTATTGGAAAATAGTGTGTTTAGTGCTAATTTTTAGTTTATAATTTTTAAAGAAAACTCGTTGTTCCCAACGGCGATGACATTTATACTAAATTCGCTGTTGGGAACAGCGAGTTTAGTTCAAAATTTTTAAAGAAGACTAGTTGTTCCCAGCGGCGATGACATTTACTGTAGACTCGTTGTTGGGAACGGCAAGGATGTAGAGAATTTTACAGAGAGTGAAATATTCTGTTGGACTTAGTGAATTTTCGAAAAAAACTTCATAGAATTTTTTTTTAACTGAACTCGCTATTCCAATAGTGAGTCTAGTGTAAATGTCCTCGCCGTTGGGAACAACGAGTCTTCTCTGAAAAATTTGAACGAAACTCGTTGTTCCCAACAGCGAGTCTAGTATAAATGTCCTCGTCGTTGGGAACAACGAGTCTTCTTTGAAAAATTTGAACTAAAAATTAGCACTAAACACGCTATTTCCCAATAGCGATGATGAAACATTTAAACTCGCCGTTTGGAAACTGCGAGTTTAGTTGTTGAGTCCATGAGCGCAAATACTTAGGCGAATGCCTCTTTCTGCAAATATTTTCGAAAAGTATCATATAAAAAAAATTCCCTTAAACATCAATAATATATTTTAAAACAATTTCAGAAAGGGTTATGCTACACCTACTACCAAATCTACTACATTTTTCTTGACTACCTTAGGCGATACTATTTGTGGAGGTTATTGTAGAGTATGTGGTAGAAACATCTAATAGTAATATGTCAAAGAAAAATGTAGTAGATTTGATAATATGTGTAATATTACCCTTTTCTCTAACTTCTTTTACAAATAAGTCATCATTTGTACTTTCACAAATAAGTCCTTAACAATATGTAAATTATATATGAATTTTACTTTATACAAAATCTCCTATATATCTTAATTAATAAAAGGCATCATATCCAAAACAAGTTATGCAACATAATTAATATTAATAATATTATTAATAAATATTCTGGGTTATTACACCCGGAGTGTAAGAATGCTTTAATGGTTGAGCTGAATTAGGTCTGCTTGAGCTTCGTGAGGTCAGATCTAAGCTTGGATTAATAGTTTGGATCCATGAAGAACCATGGTTCTAGATTTCGGAACTAAATCAGATCGGGTATAGTTTGAGTTTGTATAAACTATACCAACTTGCACCTCTGTTTTTTGTGGATAAAACCAGACATGCATAGTACAATTTTTGGTACATCCAAGAACAGTTTCGTCACATTTAAAAGAATCCCATGCTAGTTGCTCTCGAACTATTAGGAGATGCTTTTGTAGATTTCAAAAATATCTTAAAAAATATCTTAAGTAAAGGTTGATTTGTTTTCTTGAAAGTTATGATTAACCTACATTTATAATCTTATTATTAACCTACATAATTAAGGAAATTGCATGTATGTACAGTCATTTATCAGAGAATTTATACAAATATTAGGAAAGAAGATTACTTAAAACCAGTACTTCTCAGTATAACGTTGTTCGTGAAGTTGTTTGCAGTATTCATTGTAGAAGACGACGTTCCCACACTTCTGCAACAACCATTAAAACGTGCAAATGCCAACAATTCGATCGTGACAGCCACAAGGAAGCCTTGTAGATGGAAGACGTCCTGCGCTTCACAACATTTCATGCATTGAAAGGATGGTTTAGATGGTCTTTCTCTTGTTTAATGTGTTTCAAAAATATTATGGGATGTTATTATGTAAGGTAACAATATTTTCAAGATTTAAATTATGAATTTCTACAATTATGCACTACTGGTTGTTCCATTGCTTATATTATATATATATATATACACACACACACACACACAAATCATTCATTGATGCGTAGGAGGATTCAAATCGTGATATTATGGTAGTTGGCATTATATTTTTGGCCCAAAAGTTGACACCAAAAGTTGGCCCACATTTCAGCTTTTTATATCAGTTCGAAACGATTCGGGCATTTCTATAAGCGCAGACATCGTTTAGGATGATTGTTCTATTAGCTTAGTATTTTATTTCAGTACTCATATATTTGTTTTCGGCAATTATAGTCATATATACTAGTTTTACAATTTGCACCATTTATTTTATGTATTAGAATATTTTAGAGAATTGTATTGAGATTTATTTTGAGTCTATATATAGACCTTGAAAATATTGAGAATAGATGTTATTTTGATTTAAAAAATTATTGTGTGATTGAGTTTTGTTCTTCATTAATCTTTTTGTGTGAGACATTGAGATACAATTTTAGGATTTGTGATAAATTCTAAAACTACACCCAAATCAAATACAAATTTCAAACCCTAACCCCTTCATCATAGCCGCCATACCCTCTTACTTCTCCTTATCTTCTTCCTCCCTTCTTCTTGGCCGAAACCCATCGGCAGCTTCACCACGCCCCCGAAACCCACAAGTCGCCCCTACCACCATCCTTCGGCGCCAACTCACTTCACCACCTTCGACCACTTTGTTGCCTCTCCCTCACCGTTGACAAAACCCTAATCCCCCAAATCCCTTCAACATCTAAACTCAAGCCACCCCATCGTCTTCGCTCACCTACACGCATCTCGCTGCCTCTTCACCACCGCGATCATCACGTGCGCATCGCCGCAATAAGCACCGCACCACCACTGTGACCTCCGCTACCACCCGATGCTGCTACTCCTCTCGACCTTGCCGCTCACCGACCACAGCACCGCCACCGATCACCGCCAGCCTCTTTCACCACTCTTCCTTCACATCCCAGCACAGCCCCTTGCTACCTCGACCATCTTCCTCCACCACAGTACCCTATCCGCAACCTCGTAAACTCTTTCCATTTTTTGAATATTTGTGTTACTACTTTATTATCTCTGTAATATTATTTAATTTATCTTTCGTCCACAAATATTGAGAGTGGGTGCTTCTTCTTGCCTATTAGAGTAAATCATTATTGCATATTTTACTTGCTAAGAACGCTTCGGTATATAATTATTGATTGTTAGGAATGAATCTTTAATTGGGCTTGTTAAACTATTTCATATCTTGAAAATCTATCGAACCAATTAACTGTTTTAATTTCTAGCTTAATCTGCGTTACTTGTTGGTAAACTTACTCTTTTAAGATTCTTGAAAATTCTCTCATTAGGGTTAAGTTTACATCATTTTGGTATCAGAGCAAAGGTTTTAAAAAAACCTAGTTCTTGCATTATTTAGTCATAATTTTGCATTCATTTAAGATCGTTTTAGAGTCATTTATTTTTCTTTATTTCTTTTAGATTATTTTTTAAAAAAAAATAGGTGCACTTAGGACGCGTTTCCCCAAATTTTAGCAAACACACGTCCCCATGACCCCTAGTTGTCCACTGTTGGTGAATGCATCTTCGTAGCATCATCACGAATCCCGAAGAACCTTTCTTGTCCCTCCCAAACCACCCAATCAAGAACCGTAGAATTCAGCAAGCCCTCCTTACACTGAAATGGACAACTCTGATATTTTCACTACTCTCACTGCCATTCAATCAACTCTTGCCAATATCAATCAGAAGCTTGAAAAAGTGGAATTGAATCAAAGATTACCCTTGAGCTTCATCGTCAGATCCCTCAAGGGAATGATCGTGAAGACCGACGTCAAGATTGTGACCTTGACGAACAATACAAGACGAACGTTAAGGCTGTTATTCCCTACTTTGAAGGCTGTATGGAACCCCAAGCTTATCTCGATTGGATATGTGTCATGGACCACTACTTCGTGTGGTTTAACATGAACGAAGCCCTGAAGGTTAAATTTGCCACAATAAACTTGAATAAGATAGCTCAACAACACTGGACCAATCTTGAACACGCCCGCAGAGACCGAGGCCTGACACCCGTAGCCACTTGGGAGGTCATAAAAGAGAAGCTCACTGAGAGATATGTGCCACAATCTTTTCACACCTGAATGCTTAATTCGTGGAATCAACTCTATCAGGGAAGCAAATCCACCCAAGAGTATGTGGATAAGTTGACTTCCTCATTTGGTGTAATGGTTTAGGCAAGGAAAGCGAAGAAATCTCTAAGTTCAGGGCTGGACTACGAGCCGATCTTAGGAACAAGCTAATTCATAGAAATGTGGATTCATTGGTAGCAGCTTATGCCCTTGTCCTCGATATGAATTCCTGTAAGGTAAGTTCCCATTATAAGTCTAGCGATTCAAGAAATTATTCCTTTAGAATGACCTCCACTGATCCCTTTAGGCCTAAACCCTCATCTTTTCAGTCGCCCAATAAATCTTACCCCAGCAAGCCTAATTCAAATTTCTATCCACTTAGGAATGACAATAAGGGTAAGAACACATAAAAAGACTACTCTAAGATTGATTCTCTCACTAAGTGCTATAAATGTAAGGGATACAACCATGTTGCTGGCAACTGTCTCAGTCCAAGTAGGATCAATATTGTAAAGGGTACTGCTGTCATCGCTCATGATTCCGACAATAAGTTTTCCTATAAACCTAATGAAAGTGATGACTTCGGTGAAGAAAATGATAACCAGTATCTCCACTATATTCGTTCGATCCAGTCACCTCACTTGAATGTAGTCAGATGTGCTTTGGCCCAACCAAAAGAAGAAGATGATTGGAAGCGCACTGCTATATGTCACACATTTATGACAATAGGTGGCAAAAACTGCAAGGTGATTGTTGACAGTGGGAGTTGCGTCAATGTTGTCTCTTCTGCAGTCTTAGCCAAGACCGGACTTAAAGCTGAACCTCATCCATGCCCATACAAAGTATCTTGAATTGACACGACAGCCCTCCAAGCAACACATCGATGTTTGGTCCCTGTGGACTTCAAAGCCTATAAAGAGCAAATTTGGTGTGATGTGCTCAAAATGGATGTGGGTCAAGTAATTTTAGGGAGACCTTGGTTATACGACCACGATGTGACCATATATGGTCGATCCAAACAATGTGTGTTCCAGCAAGGCGGACTAAAAATAAAACTTATACCCGTGAGACCACGAACTGGTCCGGCTGAAATAACACCAACTCCCTTGAGAAAGGGCAAGGAAGTAGCGTATATGGGTAAAAATGAGCTCACGGAAGAGATCAACAAAGAGACGACATTTTTTCTACTCACAGCAAGAGAAGTCCCTAAAGAGCCTAAGCCATCCATCCCTCATCAAGTTACTCCTGTCCTTCACGAATTTGCAGATGTTTTTCCTGCTGACCTCCCCAATTAGTTGCCCCCTCTGCGTGACATCCAACACGTTATTGACCTGGTTCCGGGAGCGAGTCTTCCTAGCTTGCCACACTATCGGATGAATCCGATAGAACATGCTGAGTTGAAAAGGCAAGTTGAAGAGTTATTGGCAAAAGGCTTCATCAGAGAAAGATTAAGTCCTTGCGTTGTTCCCGCTCTGTTGACGCCAAAGAAATATGGAACCTAGCGTATGTGTGTGAACAACCGTACCATAAACAAGATCACGGTGAAGTACCATTTTCTCATTCCTTGTTTGAATGACATGTTGGACATTATGTCTAGTGCCACAATCTTTTCTAAGATTGATCTTAAAAGTACCTACCACCTACGTGTTCATCCTGGTGATGAATGGAAGACCACCTTCAAGGGAAAGTATGGCCTGTATGAATGGATGGTCATGCCGTTTGGATGGACGAGAGCACATTTATGAGAATCATGACACAAGTACTCCGTCCCTTTATGGGAAAGTTCCTTGTGGTGTACTTTGATGACATTCTCATTTATTGTCGATCCGTTGAGAAACACCTTGACCATTTGAGACAGGTCTGCGGTATTTTGAGGAAGGAAAAACTTTATGCAAATCCTATCAAATGTACTTTCCTCTCCGATCAAACTATCTTTCTGAGATTTATTGTCTCTGCTTTTGTAGCACCCCAGATCCCAGTTACCGAACATCCGTGACACAACCAGAATCTTTGCTTTCAAATGCATCTCAACACAGTAATAATACAGAAATTTAAAAACTTTTTATTGCCAAATAATTCATTACATCATTAATTATAACCAATATCTTGTTCTTGAACAAGGAGTACTAATCACATTAACTCATTACAACTTATTACAAAATATTTACAGACTCCACTTGCAAAGCTATCAGCTATCTTCCAGAATAATAATCGACTGATCACCGCCGAAACTCCGCTGAGTGGTCAATCTGCTTCCTTGGAACTTGCCCCTAGGCTTGAGTCTTCCGCTACGCGACTTTAATATTTCTGCACTTGCTCGAATGGTAGGACCGGTACCTAAAAGGTGGGGAACATCAGTAATTCTTTCTTGAAATCTAGTTCCACATTGAAATCGATGCATATCCTCCAGCTCTTGTTTAATCTCGTTGGCCCCGGCAACACAATTCCCTGCTTGCCACTTCTCCTAGCTTGGATTTCGTCCATCACCACGGCCCGCGTTCACCATCCAGTGGCTTGGATTCAACGGCACCAATCGGACGTCCAACGCCTCGGGGAAAGTTTCTAATCTTAGGGTCGATAGTCGTAGGGTATCACTCTACCCCAGTGACTAACTCAAGTCACTAACGTCCTCATCAGGAGTTAAACACCATAAGGTCAGTAATATCAGCAATTATCCCCGATAGTAGGTCTATTAACTCTTAATCACAAGAGAGGGGAAAGGTACTCCCAACACATAGTCAAAAACCATGACTAGCCTAACCATGTTGTTCTGCCTAAAACTTAGAAAGGTCATAACTCCCACAATACAACTCGGATTTGGGTGTTCCAGCCCATTCTGGAAAGCTAAGAATCTAGGCTACAACTCTCTAGTTGACCCTTACATTAGATTCATCCATCTAATTTCCCTAAAAGGCCTCATTATCATCAGCATGTGTACTTCCTGTATACTGGCTGCACCTTACCGATAGCATACAAAACAGTACTCGCTCTTCGGATTGACACAAATTCAGTTTCTATGAAAAACTGAGAATGTCCTATACAACTTTCTAGTTGATCACAAATACAAACTATTTCATTTGAATGCCGCAAAACAATCATGTTTCTCTGGTGTACAGAACCATACATAATGTACTACACAAACAGAGCCTATAGTTCAAAATCTGGTTTCTGTTCCAACTTGCAAAAATCTTATCTATCACTATACTTACGAGAATTTCTTGAAATAAGGCTTTTTGGAAATCTCAGGATTTCCTCTGTAACTTCCTAGTTGTACGCTTCCTCAAATTCTGCTCATACAGAGCCATAAAGTTACAATCTCATCAGGGTGTCGATTCTGACTAAGTTCTGCAAAGTACTCACTTAAAATCTCATAATAAATCACATGCATAACCAATGACTATCAAACTTGTATTTTAAGAAACTAGACATCATCATGTATAGCATGCACAAAAGATGACATCCTGATTCCAAGTATTCAATGAGTTCTGCCCATTTCAATCATGTATAAGAGTTCTACTGTTCATCAGTCACTATCATGAATACTCTTGCTTAAACATTTTTGAACATGCATCAAATGTCATCAAAATAATTTCAACCTTTTTCTGTAGGGTCTAGATTCATACAGGATACTACATTAAAAATTTCAGAGATAGATCATACTTCAGTTAATTCTAAAAATTCTTTCAAGTTCTGGTTCTACAAAAGACAGAACCAGTCTGTGCCTTACGACCCAGTCATCAAAAGTGATTTTATTAAAATACCAAATAATGCATTGTCCCTACCATATGAACACCATCAATATTCCAAACTCATGTTGCTTGAACCAACTTGAGTTTTAGAGGGGGTGTTAGATATTATGAGAGATATTAGTTTAGTCATCCCTTCTCATGGTGATGTAGCCAGAAGAGTGCCTTAATATATTTATCCACAACCCTAACCACCAACCTGTTATACTTATAATACCCTTTCTCTGCTAACAACTTGCTCATAACCTTCACCACAATCCCTTCACACAACCAATAATCCTTCTGATTACTCTGTTCTCCTTCTTCAATTTATTCCAAAGCCAACAACTCACAAACCACCAAACCCTTCCCCTTCTTCACACTCTTCTCCTTCCCTTCCATCTGAAACCCAGTCTTTTCCACAACAAGATTCAATTTTTAAGCAGCTCCCAAAGTGGGCTTCACAGCAAATGCAATCTTATCAACAGGTTTCATTAGCCAATCCTCATCAACATTACCATTAGCGTCAAGATTAGCATCTGAAGATAAAGGCAAAAGCGCAGCGACACGCTCAATCTGCGCAGTAATCACCCATTCATGCTGCACCTCCTCAACAAGATCTGACCTTTGTCTCTTATTCTTCATCTTCTCCTTAAACAAAGTTGTATCCGAATTGCGGTAATTTTCCAAATAAATCTAAAGGCAGATTTTCATTTTCTATGATCAAATTATTATTCAACAATTCTTGGTCAATAAACTCAGCCAGAAATTATCTTTTTTTATATGTCACAGTGTGGAAATTACTTAAAATGATGTATACTGATTAGTATTTGAAAAATTGCGGGACAAAGATGACATCGTTCTTTATTAAGAGATCTAATTGAAAATTACTTGTAACTTAAGTGGATAGACAATCATTGAGATTAAAGCGAGCAATGCATTAAAGCTTCAGATAGTGACCTTGATTTAGTTAGATACAAGAGAGACCATGTAATCTTGGTACTGAGACATGGTGAATTGCATAGCCCTCTTGGGATAAAAAGTGTAGTTCTCAAGAAAATCATTGGTCCCCCCGCTAATTACAATGATGGCATTGCTGATGATCTTTTGTGCTAACTAACTTTGTCAACTGGACCTTGTAATGTTTCATGTAGGCTATATGCCTTGGTAATGAAATTACACCCAGAGACTCGAAGGAAAAGAGAAAAAGATCAGATCAGATAAATAAAAAGCATAGATGAAACAAGGGAAAATGTAGTTCAAATATTTTTTTTGTTCTTTGGGTAAATTGTTGATAACACCCCTAAATTATATTGCCCCTGCGTACACAATTGTATGGGATTACAAAATATCGCATCTGTAATTTTGTATATTTGCATCGGCAAAAAATATGTATTGTATATGCTAGTTGGCACAAGATCACACAAGTAAAATCATAGAGGGGCACACATCTTTAAGAGATCCAATGACTCCATGACTTACAATTTATTAGGCTTTTTTTTTGCAAAATTAAGAAAAAGGGATATTTACTAATTGATCCATGACAAATCATTGAATGATAAGTTTATCTCTCACAATTCAGAAATTAATAGATATTCATTCTTAAGAATGGTAAGATCTTCACCTAGTTAACAACACTATAGACGCTTAGAGGTATTAGTTTTAGATCACTAAAAATATGTCATGGTTGTAGAGCACTAACTTGTCCAAGATGATTTACGAAAAAAATTAAAAATTAAAAATTAAAAAACTTGACTCTTTTTTTTATAGAAAAAAGGTGACCTCGTCACCGCTTCATTAATAGGAAATTAACGATGCAAGTAGTACAGAAATGTTTCATCTATCTGTTCCTAAACGGAACAGTAGAGAACAATTACACAGCTAAGCCTACATTCCTAACTAGTCCCTCTCTAGCTAAACTTGCAGACGCTGCTTCTGTACCTTGTTCTCCCACCTATCACTCCTAATAGTAATAAAGATTCCCCACAAGACTGATGTGGGATTCAAAAAACCTCCTAGAAATCACTCCACCCCTGAAACTCCCTCCGCATTCCCCCAAACGTCCACATTAGCAATAACCACATCCACCATCTCTTGCTGGCATACTACCTCCTCTCCCCACGACGTTGCTGTCGTGCATCCGCCAATCCAACCCCACCGCGATGCCGTCTTTCGATTGCGTCAAATCCAGCTCTCAACAGTATTCGTTGTTCTCAACTGAAACTGAGTCGCTTGAACTTACCGAGCACTCCACAAAATGTAATTTGAATTTCAACCGAACTAGTTTGAACTTCAAATTGCCCCAGAACAATCTCCTCACACTCCTTTCCTGAAATTTGAATTTCAAAAATCTATATTAAAATTCAAAAATCAAGGAATCTCCCCCTCCTCCACTCCTCCAATTCAAATTTGAATTTCGATACCCTAACTTTAAATTTAAATTTGAGCATCACAATCATAATTCAAAATTCAAATTTTGAATTTCAAAATTTGTCTTTCCGCTTACACCATCGTCGATTTCGTGTTCACCTCCACTCCTCCAAGAATTCTCGTCGGACGCATCCCATCGTCAGCTCTGCCGGATCTCCAATGATGCCACTCTTGACCTCACCAAAACGCGCCTCCCGACACAGCGACACTCTTTGCGCCCTATGTCCAAGGCCCAGCTCCGTACCTTATCGAGCCCAACTCTATTTGGGAACTCAGTAAGCTAAAGCACAACCTCCAATTAGCTACGCGATTGCGCCACTCCGACGAACCCTAGAACGAGCCTCGATGCGCTTTATCCCGACAATATCAGCCCCTAGTAGTAACTCCACTGACCCTCCTACCACTCCTTCCACTGAAGTTCGTAAGGAATTTCGAAATCTAAGTAGAAATTTCCTAATCAAATCAATTTTCCCTTCTGAATCCCCAAATCTCTTAGTAGATCTGGATTGAAGAACATCTCAAACCCTTGCCTCCTCTCCGACCACCCCCGGCCTCTGTCGCCCTCCTCCCCTCCTCGACCTTGCCATCAAACCCACCTACACTCCGGCTAACCCTCTCTGTCGCCCACCATCGGACGCTAACACCTTCAACCCCTATGAAAACCTTTACTGTCGCCGTCGGTTGCCCTCCACACCACCTCGACCACGCTCCACCCTCGATGCCACCGCTACGTCACCCTACACCGCAACACCCACAACTCGCCATCCACTTGGCACCGTGGGTTGCGTCGCGTCGGTTGCTTCAATGAGATCCGAACTCTCAAAACCCTAGACGGAGCTCTGCTGCCCACTACTTCGCTCCGATAACGGAGGTGGGGTGGGGGGAAAGGGGAGGAGGAAGAGGTGGCGAGAGACTCCTCCCCCCTCCCTGATCGACGACGCCGTCAGATCTGTAGTTTGTTTTTGTTTTTGGGAGTTTCTCTCTCTAGGGTTTTCTAGAGAGAGAAACTAAAAATTAAAAAACTTGTCCATGATACTACTTAGTCATGGGTCAATAACGAAGACTATGTAAGAATTGGTTTTGTAGGAGGATGGATATGTAGTTCAACAATTTATTTTGAAGAAATAGGTAATGATCCTCAGAGAGAATAAACCCTTTCGGCTTTAAAAAAAAGTTAAAAGAAAATTAAGCCAAAAAGAAATTTAAAAGTTAAAAGAAACATAATATTTTCCTTTAAAAAAAGATGGAAAGAAAAAAACAACAATTTGCTCATAAGAAGTCCCCAGTGTGCACAATCTTTCTATTCCGAATTCACTGCCAAATTCTCTGAAGATTGAAACATAGAACTGGTGGTAAATTTTCATTGACATTGCATACAGGTCGAGTACAGTTCATACATCTTAGTACAATTTACACACCTTATTACAACACCAGTGAACGAGCCTCTTCAAAAATATAGCAAACACGCAACTCTGCAACTTATTTTTATCAGACAAGTGAATGTCATTGTTCTTTTCAAATACGACCAGTAACCCTCGGCTTCATTTCATTCTGATCGCCTCTAAATACGAAGAGGCTATGTTGCGATAACTGAACAGTCCATCATAACTGTCTATGACCTTCTTGTGGTTGTCTCTTATGCTCCTTGGTGCACCTTGCCATATTAATTCACGCCTGTTTCACCCCACTTCCAGGCTCAAACTGAACTTCTTTGCTTCTTCCTCCTCACCCATGAATCACAAGAATGCCATGGACCCAGAAGCGGTACCCATGAGGATTGAGGCAAAGTGAAGAAAGTGAAGACAAAAGTGTTGGCCAAAACAATTTAAAACCTGCATTAAGCATATATGTTGTTATTTTATCACACAAAAAAGGTATACAAGACGCTCAGTAACTGGCAAAATGAATAGGAATAGTAGATAAGAATAATTTCCATGTACAATGGGGGCCGAGACAACACCCACAGGCCAGTCACCTTTGAATGTACTGTCAGTTGAAACAATATACTTTTTGATTGATTTCAATTAAACAAGACGAAAAAATCCATCAGCTTAGAAATTCTAAACTCAACATTTGTTTGTAATGTCAGTTGATACTTTCTCTGTGATTTCAATTTGTTATAGTGTTTTAAAAATATCTTGCCAAGCCTGCATGAGTTTAGAAATTTTTTGTTTCAATCTTTTATAACGTTTTAAACATATCTGGCCAAGCCAGCTGTCCAAGCTGCTGAATGATTTGAATGCTCTGCTCGGTCTTATTTTCACAGTAGATTCTTTGTACACAAGAAAACAAAAAATCACTATAATAAATGATTTATTAAAGAGAAACTTGACGATAGTCGGCAAGACATGGGGGGACTTGGATTTGAAACTCAGTATCGAGATTAGGCATCAATCTTTCATTTAACACTAATATTAGACTTATCATAGATATTGGTATGCATCAGTTTGTCAGTTAACTACAAATGACACTATTCTCTTTACGTCAAAAATAATGAGTATGTAATACAGATAGCATGAAATACTGTCAGTTGAGATACTTCAAATAAGAATGATACTGTACCAAATTCTTCCTAGTCTTTACTTTCTACAATAGATTGAAGTAAACAAAGTGACTAACAGTGAGCATCCAAGTGGCGTTCTCGACTTCACGAGAATTGGATTTTGCATAACGATGGTTAAATGTACAGCCATCATGCATATCAACTTTATGATCATTAATCAAGTGCTTTACGAGCAACGGAATGTCAGTGACAAGGCACTCAGATCCAGCATATGGACAATTATAGGGCCTAAACTGACACAGTTGTTCATGCTTCAGTTTTCCATAGTATGGAAATATTCCTGAGCATCCAAGGTTATGATATTTACAGGAAAACTCGAGTGACTCAGCATCTTTCTCAAGAGCTAAGCATCTGATGTCACCAAATTCATGTCAGCAAGTAGGACAGTGGTTGTGTACTCTGAGCAAAATTAAGCGCTATTCAATTCAAATATGAAATGTGAGAGTAACCTTGTAGTGGTTGGTTATAAATTGAACAAAGTTTTAAACATTTATGTACTATCATGTATTGCACTTTCTACCAGTATTTGGAGCAAACTATCGATGGCTATCTGAATTATAATGGATGTAATTGTATTACATTTAGCACACAAAAAAAGTAATTATATCAGGATTATAATGACGTACGGTTGTTGTATCTGAACCAAATTTATGCTGATAAGAGAAATATCTGCTGAAATTTCTGTTAAATGTTTAATTGCACAATCACGTACCTAATTTTTAGCTACTATATGCCCTTAGAAGTTTCAAAACAAAAATTTTAAGTACATACTTAATGCCTACAAGTAGTGTGGCAACTCTATGGACATACCTTAGAGCAGAGTCATACAAACCTAAAAAACCTGATATTAGTCTATTTATTCATAGCCTACAGAGTAAACTTAGGAAAATATTATCAAAGTAATTCAAAATATAGTATGTTTTGCATCATTTCGTCAAATGCTTTACGAACAATAATAATTTTGAAAAATAATCATATATGACATTTAGGTAGTCAGAAACTATAAGGTAAATTAAGATATACCGAAAAATATGAATCTAACCTATCTGGGAAGTAAAAACAATATTTTAAAACCATTTTTTTATAGTTGGAAAAAATGAGCGATATCTTCAAAAATGCTTCCACATCTTCTTGTTTGTTTTTCTTTCTTGCTAATTTTTAATGAAACCTTATGATAAATTGTATACATCAACAACTTTTAAATATCATTAAGAAAGATATAATTTGCATTCTTTAATTTTATTAGCTTCCCAAACACTTTGTTCTTTAGAATAATAAGCAAATAGTACATCTGAGAGAAGGGCAAGGGAAACAATTTTTTACCTGATTGAAAATTGCCTGCATTGAAACTTTTTAGGGCATCTTTGGACATTTGCAGTGCTAGCATTTTTTTTTCCTTTATTTCCCACACAGAATTTTTTTCTAAAGAAAATTTTTCAAAATTAATGTGTAAAAAGAATAAAAATTTGTTTGCATACAAAGACTGGAACAAATTATAAATTCGGCATGGGATAATGAGTTTTCATTAATGAGTATCAACAGTACCACTAAAAGTTTTATTTCATAAATAGTAACAAGAATGAAACTTACCCAAATTTGTGATACAATGATATCAGAAATCAATGTGAAATAGGGTTTTGTCCATTGATTGAAGGATTTAAGGATTCCAATGGATAATAACGAGACAAGGGATAAGGGAAATTGTACATGAAAACGAACCCTTTTCTCCTAGATTCAGTCTTCATAATAAACAATCAGAAAAGTCAGAGATAAGAGCATTTGTAGTCATTGAGTAAAAACCCAAAATTTTCAAAATTTAAGAAAAAAACACCCCGCAATCGTTGGCTAAAAGCCCAAATTTTGGGTATGAGAGAAACATTGCTCTTCTATATTTGATAAGCGATATAGAAATTTACAAAATATAGGAGACAAAACATGAAATTTAGTCAGTGGGGTTTTTTTTTTTGTGAAAAAATTGTCGGACGAAATATGAGATTTCGTCTAACAATTTTTTTAAAAAATTATTTGAACGGACGGAAGAACATCTTCCATCCATTCAAAATTATGGATAAGTGTTCTAAAAGTCGCTAGGCGGTAGTCGGGCGGCCGATGGGGGCCTAGCGCCTAGACCTTGTAAGCGGAGCCTAGGCGGCTAGGCTCTAGGCATTTATTTATTTATTTATTTTAGTTTAGTTTATTTTTGCCCCAATTTATCTTTTGGTTTTTTTTTTGTTGTCTCATCATGCATTATCACGCTCTTTATTACTCCTCATTCTTACTCTTGGTTTTTCTCCTTGCTATTGCAAAATGAGCTTTAGATAGTCTATAAAAGACACAATTGTATCAAGGTGCTGGTTTTGGGTAACAAATTTGGGTAGAACAATAATTTGTCAGGATAAGGTATTGCTTCCCATCAGAATTTTTAATGTCTTAATTAGATGCATCGAGAAAATAAACTATTATACTAGTTCTAGTCTATCTGTTTTGAAATATGGATTGAATTATCTTTTCATAATCAAAAGCATCGGTAGATTTGATATCTTAAGGGTAAACAGTGTTGTACTAGTGGTTTTCAGTGAATTCTAACTTACAATTTGTAAAGTTGGGTTGTGTGTTCTTCTATGAAAACAATTTTGGGGGAAAAATAAAGAAGTCATCTCTTCCTAATCTAATGATTGTCTAAATATGTAGTAGCTATATAAGTATATATATTTTTGAATATAGAAAGATTGTTGCCATCCTGTTTCATTGATAAGTTGATATCGGAACAATAATGCTAAATCCTCAAAATGAAAACAAACAACCATACCACACCTATTGCTACAAGTAAAAGACACCACCTAAGAACTATTACTACTACTACTACTAATATGAACCAAGTTTCTAACTGCTTCTAGACCCAGAAAATATTTTTAAACGGGTCCGGATTTGGTCAGATCGGGTTAAGCTCAATTTTATGATCCAGGTCCGCCTAGGCCGCCCAGATCCACCTAGGCCGCCCAGACCCGCCTAGGCGGCCAAACCCGCCTGGACCCGCCCAATAAGGCAAACCAATTTTTTCAAACGCCTAGAGCCTGGGTGAGTCTATTGATTGTTCAGAGTATCTAAATGAATAAATAATCTGAACACAAATTTAAAACCTCGCAAGTGTACGAATCGTTTACAGAAGCGTAGTGAAAAGCAAGAGTCGATCCCACAGAGATTGTAGTAAATAACTTACTAATCAATATAATAGAGTGCTTGGTATAAAGTCTCTTTTTTGTTTTTTTTTTTAAAAAACTATACAAATGAAAGGAAGAAGAGATTAAAATATAGATCATGAAGTACTCAAATTGGTTAATTTAAATCAAGAAATATCTATTGAATTAGTTGGGCTCGATTTCCACCTCTAGTCATGTATTCTAGATTCAACTTCTACACTACTCTGATTACTCGTGCTTGTTCATTTAAGAGTATGGTATCTACTCTTAAAATTAAACATGTCCCTAAGCTAAGAATTAGGCATGGTATCTACTCTAATTCCTTTCTCTCATTAAGTGTTTAGCATGATATCTACTAAGTTGCACTTGAAGAAAGCATAGAAATGGTGGGAATTGACAAACACTCAAAGATCTAAAAGTTGTCATCAATTCTAGACCTCTAAGTTGATTAAACCAAAGAACCTAGTTGATTCTTGTGTTACTAGTCATGAGCATAAGACTCGGTCATCTCAATTTACTCATATAACAGATTCAATTTTATAATATGCAAAACTTGATAACTCAACTTTGGTTTGTGTTAACCATGGCATATCAGAAGAGCATATTGATATATGAGTGTATATCAGTGTGCTCAAGTAGAGTGAGATAGAGTGTTCATCCATAAATAAGTTGAGTTAACAAACACTTGAATAGTAAGAATATCAAGCATCAAATATTGCATATCATAAATTTTGATCAAGAGCTACCAGGTTTAATCAATAAGTGATAGGAGTAGTGATTTAGTAGATTTGTAAACAATACATGACTAGGGTTTCAATCTGCCCAAATGAGTTTAGTTACACATAATCCAACTTTTATTGATTAACAAATTTGGATACATGACTCTAATAATTTAAACAACTCACGAAAAAAAAAATTAAGAGAAGAAGTAACACTGATTTGTGGTGATGATCAGCAGTGAGGCCAAATTGCCCTCCTCCTCTTCGAGTTGTATTCGATCTCCTCTGGCTCTCAGGTTCTCAATCCCTCTTTTTCCGATGCCTCTACAGTCTGTGTTTTCCCTTTTTTTATAGCTTCTTTTTCCCCCATCTGCAGATCTCTACCTTTTCCTCCTCCCCCATCTGTAATCTCCTCAATGTCGGGTATGGATTGAGTCAAAATCCCCTTTCATTAACTGCCAGAATCTGAGTTTGTAACAAAATTCTTTAGCCAACTAACTGGCTTGATTTTTGGGAAGTTGTTATTTGCAGCTGTACATTATTTGTTTCTCTGCAGACTTTCGGGAATGATCTGTATATGTACATTTTGCTGTACATGAGCTGTGTAGATGATCTGTACATGTACAGCTCACTCTTTAATTGTGGTTGCAGATTTATTTGTGGTAGAATTGTGTAGCTTAATGCATTTGCCTATGATGACACTTCTCAATACCTGGCTCCACACACATAATTCTTGCCTCTTGAATTGTAGCTTAACTGTGAAGAAGACTTTGCATCGAACCTTACATACTCATGTATCTGTGGTGCATATAGCTGATATATGCACAGCTCCTGCAGGAAGTCATTTTCCACTTCAATTGCAATCAGCTATTTGAAGTGGGAGTTAATATGAGGCTTGATTAATATGGAGCTTCAACCACCAGTAAGGTAACACCTGATAGGAAGTTAAAAAGGGGAGTTAGAGAGTGAAGAACTAGAGGTGTGTGAGCCTTGAAGTGGAAATTTCAAGTTTGCACAGCTGATACATGCACAGCTGATACTTGAGTTGTTTTGCCCTTCAACTACACTTCTTGTAATGGGCAGCTGCTGTTTGAGAAGCTTGCAACTTCATCTACAGTTTGGTTCGAAATTTTGAAAGCTTGCTTGAATTGAGGCTTGATCAACTTGAACTTTACCACTATTCTATTTACCAACTGATGTATAGCTGCACTTACTAGGAGATGAAGAAGGGAGTTGGAGGGTGAAGAAATGGAGATTGTAGGCATCTGAGGTGAAGATTTTGGGGTAGTGCTACTGGATGCACAGCTGATACATGTACACAGTGGCAGTGCAAGAGAGGGAGAATTTCACACCTCACATCTTCTTCTTGTAGAATTTAGCTCTTCATGTTTGAATCAAAAATCCCACACTTTCAACCTTGTTGACACAACTCTCCATCATGCTCCTACAAATGTTTTGATGCAAAATTAAGGTTCTTCATTCCAGTGCTTCATCCTCACAGTGGTATAAATTACCAAAGATAGAGAATTTAATTGTTAATTGTATTCAAATTATTGATCCAAAATGTGGACATTAACAAATTTATCAAATACCCCCAAACTTAGCTTTTGCTTGTCCTCAAGTAAAAATAAAAACTAAAACTATAAACATCGCAAGAACACTTTGACCCTTCCAATATTTACCTCAGAGAACTAGCTACTTTTAGTATCAAGATTAGAACAAGCATTAAGATAGGCCTAAAAAAAGATTTTATTCAAATGTTAATCACTATTCAAAGAAATACTCAACTTGAACATCAATAAGTAAGGTGGCCAATGCTTATGCAACATAATCATGATTAAGGTTAGCAAGCTCAACTATATTTCAACTCCAAAATCTCACCATGGCATACACTCCCAATAAAAATTTGGATTTCAAGGTTCACTCAAAAAAAATCGCTCACATTAACATGGGAAGTTCAAATTAGATCTCTTGACAAATATTCATTACTTGAATGAATGAAATGAAACCATATGCTTGTTCATGCTACTACATCTTCACATCATTGATTTGCACAATCCTTGGATCAAAAAGGTCTTATATAGGTTGTAATGGGGCCATGGGTGGAGGTTTAAGCAATTGATGGAAGAAGGGAATATAAAATTTCTAAAGAATTAGTAGAGCAACTTGTATTGTTCTAAGAGATTATATTTCCCTCCCCCCCCCCCCCCCCCCCCCCCCCTCCCCTCCTTTTTTTTTGTTTTGTTTTGTTTTTTAGTGATGAGGCCATATATCAAAGGCCTTTATTTCTACCAACTCAACCACCCACAACTCATTGAAAGGAATAACAATTTTCATTTATTTGATGAACAACTTTTCATATTTCTTATGACAATTCCTCCAACTTTTCTCTTTAAAATATTTCAATCCCCTCACCTTGACATATCACATCTCTTTTACAATTTTTGTTCTACTAACTCAATAGATATAGGTAAGGAAACCTATTTATCTAGGCATGGTTAAGGATGATGTGTCTTACAAAAAAAAGGCTTTTATAAGCTTCAAAGGGGCAACTAGTGAATAATTGATGTTGGGTAGGCTATTTGTCTTTGGTGATAGATTCTTAGGTGCCTTAATCATTTCCAAGTTTTCACGCAAAATCAAAAATAAGTTTCGAAAAGTAACAAAAGCAAGTTCTAGTTCATCTCAAGAATGTAAATATAAGCAGTCAACTAAATCATGAACACTGAGATCTTCAAATATGTGAGGCAAAATATAGAACTAGTGTATGACTCTCAAAAATATATGTTAGGCTCAAAACTCACAATTTGTGTATTTAAGTTTACACATAGTTGAACTTGCTATTCTTTTTCATAATTCGTCGAATTGACATGGCCAAGTGAGCATGATCCATTATTAACAAAATTTTTTTTAAGATAAAGACCACAATTAATACTTGTTCTCCACTCTCTACCTATAGTAACTGAGCTCATGTTCTCATCATTGTTGTTAGAAGGGTTTTTTTTTTCTTTCCAAAAGACTCTAAATGTGAATGCCCCCAAACTTAAATGGGACATTGTCCTCAATGTTTGAAACAAACACTTAAAGTATGCATGTGTCACCATCCCAGTTTGAAAAGAAATAAATAAAAAGAAAAGTGTAAGAACTTCCCTGACAATTGGGTTGCCTCCCAATAAGCGCTGCGTTTCTTGTCTTCAGCTAGACTTGACGAGTTATGCAATTATTGATTAGTTTGAAGAGTTATATCTTCCTCTCGCGGCTCAAAACTCATCTCAATATATGGTTTCGCCCTATGCCTGTTCACCTTGAATTTTTGATTTTTCTCTTTGCTATGAACCTCCAAAGCTCCATGTAGGAAAACTTTTGTAACAATGTACGGACCATACCAACTTGACATAAGCTTGCCCGGAAAGAGTCGTAATTTCGAGTTGTATATCAATACTTCCTGTCCTTCATGAAAATCCTTCCTTGCTAGCTGCTTATCATGATATATCTTGGTCTGTTCTTTGTACAACTTTGCATTCTCATTCGCATCATGCCTCAGTTCTTCGAGCTCTTTCAGCTACAATCGTCTTTTGTCACCTGCTTGTTTCATATCAAAATTGAACTTTTTAATAGCCCAATAATCTTTGTGTTCCAATTCCACCGGAAGGTGACATGCTTTTCCAAAGACCAAACAATATGGTGACATGCCAATGGGCGTCTTGTATGCAGTTCTATAAGCCCATAATGCATCATTCAAGCATAGCGACCAATCCCTTCTGCTTGTATTCACGGTCTTTTCCAAAATGTTCTTGATTTCTCTGTTGCTAATCTCCACTTGCCCACTGGTTTGAGGATGGTATGGAGTACCCACTTTATGTGTAATCCCATATTTCTTCATCAAAGAAGCTAATGGAAAATTATTGAAGTGGCTACCTCCATCACTAATTATTGCTCTTGGTGTACCGAACCTGGTGAAGATGTTATCCTGTAAAAACATGACAACAACTTTGTGATCATTAGTTTTTGAGGGGACAGCCTCGACCCATTTAGACACATAATCCACACCAACGAGAATATATAAATAACCAAGTGAGTTAGGAAAATGACCCATGAAGTCGATTCCCCATACATCAAAAAACTCGATTACTTGAATATTTTTCAGTGGCATTTGATTTCTAGAAGAGATGTTGCCTCTCCTCTGGCATCTATCACAAGTCTTGCAAAAAGAAAAAGCATCTTTGAATACATTAGGCCAATAAAAACGAGATTGTAATACCTTAAGTGCTGTTCTTTTTGTCCCAAAGTGTCCTCCACATGCAAATTGGTGGCAATGTTGCAGAATACTCATTTGCTCTTCTTCTGACACACACCTTCTTACAATTTGATCAGGGCAGAATTTGAATAAGTAAGGATCATCCCAATAATAGTGCTTACACATGGCCACCAATCGCTTTCTTTCTTGACTTGACATACCTGGAGGAAAAACATGAGCAGTGAGATAATTGACAATATCTACATACCATGGAAGTTGTATATTTATTTCAAATAAGTGTTCATCTGGAAAGTTTTCATTCAGTGGGGGCACATTTCTCTCTTCATCGTGCAGTAACCTGGACAAGTGATCTGCAACAACATTGTCGCTCCCCTTCTTGTCTCTAATTTCAAGATCAAACTCTTGAAGCAAAAGCACCCATCTGATCAACCTAGGCTTAACATCCTTTTTTGCAAACAAATATCTCAAAGCAGCATGGTCAGTGAAAACAATGACTTTAGATCCAATTAAATATGATCTAAACTTCTCTACAGAAAAAATGACAGCTAACATTTCTTTTTCAGTAGTGGAATAATTAAGCTGTGCATCATTTAAAGTTCGAGAAGCATAGTAAATAGCATGGGGTACCTTATTTATTCTCTGACCTAAAACAGCTCCCAAAGCATAATCACTTGCATCACACATAAGCTCGAAAGGACGGGTCCAATCTGGTGCCATGATGATGGGTGCAGAAATGAGAAGATTTTTCAATGTAACGAAAGCATTCGTGCACTCTTCTGTCCATGCAAACTCAACATCTTTAGCTAACAATCCACAAAGGGGTTTGGAGATTTTGGAAAAATCTTTTATAAATCTTCTATAGAACCCTGCATGTCCAAGAAAGCCCCTTACACCCTTGACTGTAGTAGGAGGGGGTAGCTTCGATATGATGTCAATTTTTGCCTTGTCCACCTCGATATCTTTTTTGGACACCACATGACCTAAGATAATGCCTTGTTGTACCATAAAATGGCACTTTTTCCAATTCAGCACTAAATTGCATTCTTCACATCTCTCAAGCACGAGCTGCAAATGGTTAAGGCATTCATCAAAACAAGATCCAAAAATACTAAAATCATCCATAAATACCTCGATGAACCTCTCCACCATGTCTGAAAATATACTCATCATGCATCACTGAAATGTAGCTGGTGCATTGCACAATCCAAAAGGCATCCTCCTGTATGCAAAAGTACCAAAAGGGCATGTAAAAGTGGTTTTTTCTTGATCTTCTGGAGAAATAGCAATTTGATTATAGCCACTATAATCATCTAAAAAACAATAATGACTATATCCTGCTAATCTTTCTAACATTTGATCAATAAAAGGAAGAGGGAAGTGATCTTTCCTGGTTTCGTTATTCAGCTTCCTGTAGTCAATGCAGACCCTCCAACCTATGGTCATCCTTGTAGGAATAAGCTCATTCTCATCATTCTTCACCACTGTGACTCCACTTTTCTTAGGCACTACATGTATAGGAATCACCCATTTGCTATCTGAGATAGGGTAGATGATGCCAACATCTAGTAGCTTAAGAACCTCTGTTCTCACAACTTCCTTCATGTGTGAATTAAGCCTTCTTTGTGCTTCCCTGCTAGGCTTTGCATTATCTTCAAGAAGTATTTTATGCATGCACTTGGATGGACTTATTTCCTTGATGTCTGCAATGGTCCACCCTAATGCACCCTTGTATTCTCGCAATACTCTCAACAGCTTCTCTTCTTCTTGCATACTGAAGTTTGCAGCTACTATCACAGGTAACGTTTGGTTTTCACCCAAGTATGCATACTTCAAGTGTTCAAGTAGCGGCTTTAGCTCCAAATCTGGTGTCCTGGTATCAGAAGAAACAAAAGTGTTATTAGACACAAGATTTTCAAACACAGGTACAAACTTACCTGAATATGAATTTGGAGTTTCAAGGTAGTGTACTGTCTCTTTAATCCACCAATTAGTATCATCATATTCCTGTTCAACTCGAGATAGTGTTAAAGAGTGTGTAATTGTGGCATGTAGTGGATCGACGTTATGTACCTGAAATGTTTGGTCAACAATCTCCTGAACCACATCAATATTATAACATTCATGATCATCATGTGGTAATTTTAGTGCATCAAACATTTTAAACTCAATCTTTTCACCGTTTATTTTCATACTTATAGTGCCATTTTTAACACAAATTTTTACATCAGCAGTACTCATAAAGGGTATACCTAAGATGATAGGTAAAGAAGATGGCATAGAAGAGTCTTCCATATCCAAAACAACAAAATCTGCAGGCAAAATAAAATCATTTACCTGAACTAAGACATCTTCTAAAATACCTCTAGGTCTCTTGATGCTACGATCAGCCAATTGCAAAGTGATTGATGTTGGTTTGAGTTCCCCCAATCCTAGTTCTTCGTAAACAGAGTAGGGAAGAAGATTTATGCTTTCCCCCAAATTTAGCAGTGCCTTTTCAAAAAGATGCTCACCAACCCTGCAAGGAATGGTAAAACTACCTGGATCCTTCAACTTAGGAGGTAATTTCCTCAACAATACCGCACTCACTTCCTCTGTTAGAGCAACATTCTCCCGAACCTGAAACGTTCTCTTGTGAGTACAGTATTCTTTAAAAAATTTGGCATAAGAAGGAATTTGTTTAATAGCATCAAGTAGGGGAATATTGATTTCTACCTTCCTGAGAGTTTCAAAGATATCAAGTAAATGTTGTTCTTTCTTTTGCTTGACTAACCTTTGAGGGAATGGTGGCAATACTACCCTTTCTTTGTCACTAATTACTTTGTTGGAAACCAAGGATTTTGCTGGTTGTGTGTCCCTGATTTCGATTTTGTCTGATTCTTCCGCATTTTTTCCAACCTTGCTGTCGATTATCTTACCACTTCTTAGGGTTGTCACCGATTTGAGTTGTTCTTGTCCTCTAGGGTTTGGTATGGTTTGTGATGGGAGCTCTCCTACCTTTCTTTCACTTAACTTCTTAGCGATTTGACCAATTTGCGTCTCCAATTTTTGAATGGCATGCCCTTGTTGGTTGCTTGTTTGATATTATTGTTGGAGCAATTGAAGAACAGTGGATTCAAAATCCAATTTCTTCTGTTCTTGAACTGGCCGATCAAAACTACTCCCAATCTGGAATTGCCGCGCATGCCCTTGTGCGATTTGAGTGCCTTGATTGTTTTGATTATTGTTCCATGAGAAATTTGGATGGTTTCTCCACCCTGGGTTGTATGTGTTCGAGAAGGGGTTGTTCTTGGGTGGGTACACTCCCTGTCCTACGTAGTTTGCGTGCTCCTGATCTGTGAAAGAAGACATTGGACATGCATCAGTTGTATGATCAGAATGGGAACAAATTGCACAAATTTCTTTTGCTTGGTTTTTTACGCCACCTAATGTCGAAATTGCATTAACAAGCATATCAATTTTTTTGTTCATGGTTACCATTTCTAATTGCATGTTATTACTAGTAAAAATTTCGTAAACTCCCTGTTTCTTCGAAAAACCCCTTCCCCTTGTTGAGAATTGTTGTGAGTTCTCACTGGGTTCTTCGAATAGCTCGATGGCCTCCTCACCACTCTTCCTCATCAAGATTCTATTGCAAGCTGAATCTACAATTGCTTTGTTCGTGTCATTTAAATCCTCATAGAACGCTTGTACCTGATCATCCTTAGGCATGTTGTGCGTAGGACACTTGAGAAGTTTGTTCTTAAAGTCCTTCCATGCCTCGAAGAACAAATCGCCATCTTTTTGTTGGAAGAGTTGAATTTCCCTTTTTAGTTGTTTGGTTTTTTGAGCTGGAAAAAATTCCTTCAAGAACTTTGTTGCCAATTGTTCCCATAACTGAATTGATCCTGGTTCCAAAGAATTATACCACAATTTAGCATTAAGTTTTAATGAAAATGGAAACAAAATTAACCTGATTTGTTCAGGAGTAAGCCCTTGGATGCTTTGCGTTCTGCAAAAATCAAAGAAATCTTGCAGGTGAAGATGAGGATCCTCGTCTAGCTTGCCACTAAAGTGGGGGACCATGCTGAGTAATTGAGGTGATAGGTGCATATTCCCCGTGACATTAGGTTGATAAGCTATGCAAGAAGGTTGCTCAATATTCTTAGGAGTGAATTTGTCTTGCATTGGTACTCGATTTGGTACTTCCTCACCCATTGTTGCTTTTGGAATGGTTCGTGGTTTTAGCTGTTGTTTTAGTTTGTGCAGAGTGTGCTCTATCTCTTGGTCAATAGGTAGTAGCTTGGGATAAAGTGATCGTCTCCCGTGCATACACCAAAGTCATGTAGCCTCTAATTTGATCGTACCTATAAGAAAAATATTCAGAGTTTTCAGTAAATAAGTATAAAAAAAAAAATTAAAATTGATTTGCAAGTTAAAATACTAAACAATCCCCTGCAACGGCGCCAAAAACTTGTTGATTGTTCAGAGTATCTAAATGAATAAATAATCTGAACACAAATTTAAAACCTCGCAAGTGTACGAATCGTTTACAGAAGCGTAGTGGAAAGCAAGGGTCGATCCCACAGAGATTGTAGTAAATAACTTACTAATCAATATAATAGAGTGCTTGGTATAAAGTCTCTTTTTGGTTTTTTTTTTTTTTTTAACTATATAAATGAAGGGAAGAAGAGATTAAAATATAGATCATGAAGTACTCAAATTGGTTAATTTAAATCAAGAAATATCTATTGAATTAGTTGGGCTCGATTTCCACCTCTAGTCATGTATTCTAGATTCAACTTCTACACTACTATGATTACTCGTGCTTGTTCATTTAAGAGTATGGTATCTACTCTTAAAATTAAACATGTCCCTAAGCTAAGAATTAGGCATGGTATCTACTCTAATTCCTTTCTCTCCTTAAGTGCTTAGCATGATATCTACTAAGTTGCACTTGAAGAAAGCATAGAAATGGTGGGAATTGACAAACACTCAAAGATCTAAAAGTTGTCATCAATTCTAGACCTCCAAGTTGATTAAACCAAAGAACCTAGTTGATTCTTGTGTTACTAGTCATGAGCATAAGACTCGGTCATCTCAATTTACTCATATAACAGATTCAATTTTATAATATGCAAAACTTGATAACTCAACTTTGGTTTGTGTTAACCATGGCATATCAGAAGAGCATATTGATATATGAGTGTATATCAGTGTGCTCAAGTAGAGTGAGATAGAGTGTTCATCCATAAATAAGTTGAGTTAACAAACACTTGAATAGTAAGAATATCAAGCATCAAATACTGCATATCATAAATTTTGATCAAGAGCTACCAGGTTTAATCAATAAGTGATAGGAGTAGTGCTTTAGTAGATTTGTAAACAATACATGACTAGGGTTTCAATCTGCCCAAATGAGTTTAGTTACACATAATCCAACTTTTATTGATTAACAAATTTGGATACATGACTAATAATTTAAACAACTCAAGAAAAAAAAAAATTAAGAGAAGAAGTAACACTGATTTGTGGTGATGATCAGCAGTGAGGCCAAATTGCCCTCCTCCTCTTCGAGTTGTATTCGATCTCCTCTGGTTCTTAGGTTCTCAATCCCTCTTTTTCCGATGCCTCTACAGTCTGTGTTTTCCCTTTTTTTATAACTTCCTTTTCCCCCATCTGCAGATCTCTAGCTCAAGATTGTAATCTACTCAATGTCGGGTATGGATTGAGTCAAAATCCCCTTCATTAACTGCCAGAATCTGAGTTTGTAACAAAATTCTTTAGCCAACTAACTGGCTTGATTTTTGGGAAGTTGTTATTTGCAATTGTACATTATTTGTTTCTCTGTAGATTTTCGGGAATGATCTGTATATGTACATTTTGCTGTACATGAGCTGTGTAGATGATCTGTACATGTACAGCTCACTCTTTAATTGTGGTTGCAGATTTATTTATGGTAGAGTTGTGCAGCTTAATGCATTTGCCTATGATAACACTTCTCAATACCTGGCTCCACACACAGAATTCTTGCCTCATGAATTGCAACTTAACTATGAAGAAGACTTTGCATCGAACCTTACATACTCATGTATCTGTGGTGCATATAGCTGATATATGCACAGCTCCTGCAGGAAGTCATTTTCCACTTCAATTGCAATCTGCTATTTGCAGTGGAGGTTAATATGAGGCTTGATCAATATGGAGCTTCAACCACCAGTAAGGTAACACCTGATAGGGAGTTTAAAAGGGGAGTTAGAGAGTGAAGAACTGGAGGTGTGTGAGCCTTGAAGTGGAAAATTCAAGTTTGCACAGCCAGGGGCGTAGCTGCCCCGGGCCCAGGGGGTGCAGCTGCGCCCCCTGAAATTTTAAAAAAATTTCAAATTTTTTTTTACTAAAATGAAACTTAATAAGGGTTTATATGTAAAATTCCCAACCCATTTAGTCATTTACAGATTTTACTTTACTCTTCTTCCACTCTCTTGTTTCCACTCTACTGAACCTAAACCCACTTCATAATGAATTTGTAAGAGGGATTAGAATCTACAAGTGATTAGTTGGGATTGTAGAGAGGGTCAGAAGAGAGAGCGCGATGAGTCGATCGATTCCAAATCCTATTGTAAGTAAAAAATTTTGTACATTTTGATAATTAGGGTTCATATTCTGAAATTTCGTGAATTCATATATGATAGGATAATTAGATTGCTAATTTCTGTTTCAGTGTTACTGATTTGTTTGAGAATGAACTGAATTAGTATGATATGTAATCAAATTAGAACCCAAATGGGTACAGATTATAGTGTTAGTTTTTGTCCCAATTTTGAGCTAATTTTCGAAATTTTTATTTTTAAACACATGGAGTTTAGAGTTGAATTTTTTATATGCGTATCTTATACATGGAGTTTAGAGTTGAATTCTAACCATTAGTTTTTACTCTTTCTATGCAATGATGCATATACTTATGAGATGAACATCTAATGCTTGATGCACTTAATTACTTTGAGGTAGACTGATGATTGAAGTTAGAAATAGAGAAGGTTTAACTACTGATTTATTTTAATGGTTCTAAGTTGTTGAAAATGCACGCCACTTGTTTAATGAAATGCCTAAGAATGATAAGGTTTAGCTTGCATGGGCATAGTTTTACTCTACCAAACCAGTGTTTTGATCAGCCACCTATTTCAGGAGGAGATAAAATGACTATAAGATAGTAATTCCACATATGGATGAATTAGTTGTACAACATGGAAGATCCCGTCGCAACTTTGAAGGAAAAACAAATCTTCATCATTATCGCGCGTATTGATTTGTTTTATGAAGTGATTGATTTGCAACTTCAGGAGTTGAACAATCGTTTTAATGAGGCAAATACGAAGTTGTTGTTGTGTATGACTTGTCTTGATCCAAGCAATTCATTTTCTGCTTATGATAAGAGAAAATTGCTTCGCTTTGCTGAATTTTATCCATCCGATTTCTCTAACATTAAGTTAATGCACCTTGACCGGCAACTTGATACCTACATTTTGGATGTGCGCTTTGATGACCGATTTTCTGAAGTTGCAGGGATTAGTGGGCTTGCTAGAAAGATGGTTCAGTTAAAAAAAACATCGTGCATATTCGTTGGTATATTTGCACTTGAAGTTGGCATTGCTATTACCCGTTGCAATCGCAACAGTAGAGAGAGTATTTTCTGTAATGAAAATCATCAAGACTTCATTACGAAAGCGATTGAGAGATGAGATGATGAATGATTGTTTGGTTGCATATATTGAAAGAGATGTATTGGATGCCATTGACAATGAAGATATCATTCAATATTTTCAGAATATGAAATCTCGAAGGGTTTTATTGCTAAAGAAAAATGCTATTTAGTGATTGTAATAGTTTGTGACATTTGATAGTAATATATGATATTTTGAGGCTTGCAAATGTGTTTATTATAATTTTTTTAATAGTAAGTGTCGCGCCCCCTAGATGAAATTCCTGGCTATGCCACTGTGCACAGCTGACATGCACAGCGGATACATGCACAACTGATACTGGAGTTGTTTTGCCCTTCAACTACACTTCTTGTAATGGGCAGCTGCTGTTTGAGAAGCTTGCAACTTCATCTATAGTTTGGTTCGAAATTCTGAAAGCTTGCTTGAATTGAGGCTTGATCAACATTGAACTTTACCACTCTTCTATTTACCAACTGATGTATAGCTGCACTTACTAGGAGATGAAGAAGGGAGTTGGAGGGTGAAGAAATGGAGATTGTAGGCATCTGAGGTGAAGATTTTGGGGTAGTGCTACTGGATGCACAGCTGATACATGTACACAGTGGCAATGCAAGAAAGGGAGAATTTCACACCTGCACATTTTCTTCTTGTAGAATTTAGCTCTTCATGTTTGAATCAAAAAACCCCACACTTTCAACCTTGTTGACACAACTCTCCATCATACTCCTACAAATGTTTTGATGCAAAATTAAGATTCTTCATTCCAGTGCTTCATCCTCACAGTGGTAGATTAGTCCTGAGTAAATCTTGAATCCACTCAATTTAGTTGCTTCTAGGCTCTTTCCTATAGAAAAGAGAAAAAAAGTATAAATTACCAAAGATAGAGAATTTAATTTTTAATTGTATTCAAATTATTGATCCAAAATGTGGACATTAACAGATTTATCAGAGTCGTATGGGGACCGCCTAGCACCTAGGCGTCGCCTAGGCGCCGCCTAGACCGATTTTTAGAACAGTGTTATGGATTGCTTAATTAGTTTCTTATACCATAACTTTTCTGCATTATCAATATATAATGAGGAATTAGATACATGGAGAATACAATTTGGAAGTAATGATATTGACACTAAACAACTTACGTTACCTTCTCAAGCGAGCTTCATATTCTTGCATACTCATATTTTTCATTTTCTAAAATCTATTGCAGTAAATATCCAACTACATGAAAATAAAACATGAGTCAAACATTCTAGTACAAAGGCGGTGGAGTTTTATAAAAGCCTTATTTCCATCAAACATGCTTAAAAAATTGATATGAGTTGATGTACACGACATTTGAGCGCAGTCACGTCATAAACCCTTTGTAGAAAAAAAAAACAAAAAAAGCAAGTTGTATAAACACTAGTTTCCTTCACTTCCATATCATAGCCACATAAATAATTTCTTGTTACTAAAATTTATAAAAAAACTTTTAGAAAATAAAATAAAAGTGGCTTCAAGTATCAAATAAGAAGCATATCTAAATCAGTGCAGAGCAATGAATTGGACTGCAGATAAGAAGAAACTATTTAGACATGAGGAAATTAAAAAGCAAACAATAGTAGCTTTCGTATTATAATAATTATCTATTAATTTATAGCAATAACCTTGTGGCTCTTTCCTTATTTATTTGCATATTCGTTGTTACTCTATCTAACATGTAGAAAAAATAAAAGTCACAAGTTTGAATGCAACAGAGAAATCAAAATCATTCACATATCCAAACGTAACTATAATCAAATTGGTAAAACAAAATAAATACATAAATAAATAGGCGGCCCTTCGATTGAGCATTACCTTTGTGAGCACTCGTCCTTCCGGCCATTGCATGAATAATCCAAACCGTTCACATTGATCTACACATTTAAATTAGTCTAAATATGTAAAATCAAGTCATTTGAAATTCATTTGCCCATCCATCATGTCATTATAAAAAAAATGATATTCAGCCATACAATTTTTGTAACACTTCAATGAATGAGCAAATGAATTTCAAATGACTTGATTTTACATATTTAGACTAATGTAGACGTTTAGATCAATGTGAACGGTTTGGATCATCCATACGATGGCTAGAAGGGTGAGTGCTCACGGAGTGCTCATGGAAAGGAGTGCTCAATGGAAGATTTTCCTAAATAAATAAATAATCAAAATTCTTCTAACATTAATCAATGATAAGCTCAGATCAAACTTATCACTAAACTCGTAAATCGGCAAAAACAAAAACAAAAACCGATCTTATTAAAACCCCCAATTTCCCCCTTGAACCCCTAACATGATCCAAATATTGGCCAAGACTCGAAACTGGTCAACTAAAACCCTAGATTCCACCTCGATCAAGAACAAAACAACTTGAACATGGATGCAAATGAAGAGATTTCCGAGATTCAACAGATCTTGATTGGTTGGAACAAGAAAAAGGCTGATTTGATCTGAATTTGAAAAGGGTTTTGAAAGGGGGAGAGCATACCTGAGGCTGAGAAAGAGAGAGGTCATGGTTTTCTTCTTCGTCTTCTTCGTTTTTTAGAGAGACAAATAGGGGGAAAGAAGGAGAGATTAGCGTTGATGGGGCAATGGAATTTGAGATGGGAGAAAGAAGACAGATGGTGGCTTGGGTATGGATTAAGAATTATAGAGTTTTACATAATTTGAATGGTCCAGATTAGACCTACGAATAAGATGTACGGTCCAGATCTGAAATACATAAAAGATTTCTATGGTTTAGCTACGATATAATCAGAATTAAATGAATGGTCCAGACCTGCTCTGGACAGATTTATTCTTATTGTTATAAAAGAAATAAATAGATAGATTTGAGATGCATTTTATGTGATGAACAATTAGTAATAGAAACTAATAAAAGGATAAATTTAACTAAAACCTTGCTCAAATTTCAGGCGTAGGCAGATAAATTTTTGTTTGATGACTTAGTAACAGAACTATTTTGTACTCTTCTTTATTAAAAACTGTTATAATTTTTCAAGTAAAGTAACTGTATTGCCATTCAATTTAAACTAAAGAAAATTTAGGAATTTTTTGGGGCAAAAACCAAAGTACCCCCCAATCATTTGGCCTAAGTACAATATGCCCATATAACGTTTGAAAAAGTACACTAAACTCATTTCTCCGTTAACTTAACCCCATTCGTTAAGTTATAATTATTAAATTGCTTTTTTACCCTTATCTTTTCATAATCAAATATCTTCTTCTTTCATGTTTGCACTCAAATTCACCACTTAAAGAACTTACCATTTCACCATTGGTGAGCAAAGTGACTTGAGGCGAGATCATAATGTAACATAGAAATTTGTTTAGCGAGAATGTGACATGATAAAAGTCCAGCAAGAGATCAAAAGTACAAACACATCCACAATTTACAGGAAAACAAGGAGCAGAGATAAAAGACTGTTGCAACATTAATTGACAGAATACAAACAAAATAAAATGTGTAGTCTAACAATAGAATGTGAAAAGATTCGGAACGTTTGGTATTTTTTCTCTCGTATGTTCGTTATCTATTTAATCCTTTGCAGCATGATTCTGTCTATCAACGACTACCAAATGGTTTAAAACATGGTTTCGATCCAAGAAGAAGTATCTCCCACATGGTTGGAATGATTTGTAGTCGTGTACTGTTGGAATTTCTCTTCTGGTTTCTATATAAAGTTTAGCTTAATTTGATTGCATTGTTAATGTTTAGCCTCCTCAGTCCTCTCCTATTTTCCTTGATCCGTCGATGGAGAGGGCAACAAAATGGGACTGGTTATGCTCAAATCCATCATACGAGGTCTATCAATCCTTTGATCACTTGAAGAAATCATTGTCAAAGAAATCATTGTTAATAAAGAAAAATGAAAGAAGAAAAAAGCAATGAAGAAAGGGAAGAATAGAGAAAAATGAAAGAAATGAAAAAAGGAATGAAGAGGGAGAAAGAAGACGAGATTGAATATGAAAAGGTAGGAATTAAAAAGTAATTTAATAATTATAACTTAACGAATGAGGTTAAGTTAACGGAGAAATAGGTTTAGTGTACTTTTTCAAATGTTATATGGACATGTTGTACTTAGGCCAAACGTTGGGGGGGGGGGATTACTTTGGTTTTTGCCCTTTTTTTTATATGCCACCTTTTGAAATTATTTGCAGAAAGTGAACAATCGTCAAAGTATTTGCGCTCGTGGACTCAACAACTAAACTCGCCGTTCTCAACGGTGAGTTTAATTGTTTCATGCTCGCCATTGGGACACGACGAGTTTAGTGCAAATTTGTTGAGAAACTTGTTGTTCCCAATGGCGAGTTCTATTCAAAAATTTCACTGTTGCCAACAGCGAAGGTCTTTGTACTATATTCGATGTTGGAAACGGCGAGTTCAGTTCAAAATTATCAAACAAGACTCGCCGTTCTCAATGGCGATGTTCTTTATACTAGACTCGCTGTTGAGAATGGCAAGGATATAGGAAATTTCACAGAGTGTTGTTGGACTTAGTGAATTTTCGAAAACAACTCCATAGATTATTATTTTTTTAACTAAACTCGCCGTTCTCAATAGTGGGTCTAGTACAAAGAACCTCGCTTTGGGGACCAACGAGTTTTCTTTGAAAATGCTGAACTAAACTCGCCGTTGGGAACGGCAGGTTTCTAAAAAAATAATAAATAATACACTCGCCGTGTCCCAGCGGCGAGCATGAAACAACTAAACTCGTTTTTGGAATCGGTGAATTTAGTTGTTGAGTCCAGGAGCGGAAATATTTTGACAGTTGTCCACTTTCTGCAAATAATTTTGAAATGTGGCATATTAAAAAAAAAATCAAAATTTAGTGTCATAATTTTAGACTGTTCTTCTAATAGGCATAAATGACACTTCAGCTTGGAAATAAACACGGTTAACTCAACAGACAAAAGATTAGGTCGATAAGTTAACGGTTCGTTTGTTTTGTTATTTAGAAAAGAGTTTTCTAAATAAAGTTTTCTGAAAACTGTATTCTGAATAGAGTTATTCTGAAAATGAGTTTAAAAGCTGTTTGGTTATATTATTTTATGAAAACTGTATTCTGAAAGCTGTTTATCTGAAAAAGAGAGTTTAGAAGCTGTTCTGTTATATTTCTAGCTGAAAACTGTTATCTGAAAGCTGTTTTTCTGAAAAAACGAGTTTAAAATCTGTTCTGTTATATTTCTTGTTGAAAACTGTTATCTGAAAGCTATTTTTCTGAAAAAAGAGAGTTTAAAAGCTATTCGGTTATATTTCTTGCTGAAAACTGTTATCTGAAAGCTGTTTTTCTGAAAAAACGAGTTCAAAAGCTGTTCGGTTATATTTCTAGCTGAAAACTGTTATCTGAAAGCTATTTTTCTGAAAAAACGAGTTTAAAAGCTGTTCTGTTATATTTCTTGCTGAAAACTGTTATCTGAAAGCTGTTCTTCTGAAAAAGAGAGTTTAAAAGCTGTTCGGTTATATTTCTTGCTGAAAACTATTATCTGAAAGCTGTTTTTCTGAAAAAGAGAGTTTAAAAGCTGTGCTGTTATATTTCTAGCTGAAAACTGTTATCTGAAAGCTATTTTTCTGAAAAAACGAGTTTAAAAGCTGTTCTGTAATATTTCTTGCTGAAAACTGTTATCTGAAAGCTGTTTTTCTGAAAAAGAGAGTTTAAAAGCTGTTCGGTTATATTTCTTGCTGAAAACTGTTATCTGAATGCTGTTTTTCTGAAAAAACGAGTTCAAAAGCTGTTCGGTTATATTTGTAGCTGAAAACTGTTATCTGAAAGCTATTTTTATGAAAAAAATGAGTTTAAAAGCTGTTCGGTTATATTTCTAGCTGAAAACTGATATCTGAAAGCTGTTTTCCTGAAAAAGACAGTTTAAAAGCTGTTCGGTTATATTTCTAGCTGAAAACTGTTATCTGAAAGCTGTTTTTCTGAAAAAGAGAGTTTAAAAGCTGTTCTGTTATATTTCTTGCTGAAAACTGTTATCTGAAAGCTGTTTTTCTGAAAAAATGAGTTTAAAAGCTGTTCTGTTATATTTCTTGCTGAAAACTGTTATTTGAAAGCTGTTTTTCTGAAAAAACGAGTTTAAAAGCTGTTCGGTTATATTTCTAGCTGAAAACTGATATCTGAAAGCTGTTTTCCTGAAAAAGAGAGTTTAAAAGCTGTTCGGTTATATTTCTAGCTGAAAACTGTTATCTGAAAGCTGTTTTTTCTGAAAAAGAGAGTTTAAAAGCTGTGCTGTTATATTTGTAGCTGAAAACTGTTATCTGAAAGCTGTTTTTCTGAAAAAACGAGTTTAAAAGCTGTTCGGTTATATTTCTAGCTGAAAACTGATATCTGAAAGCTGTTTTCCTGAAAAAGACAGTTTAAAAGCTGTTCAGTTATATTTCTAGCTGAAAACTGTTATCTGAAAGCTGTTTTTCTGAAAAAGAGAGTTTAAAAGCTGTTCTGTTATATTTCTTGCTGAAAACTGTTATCTGAAAGCTGTTTTTCTGAAAAAACGAGTTTAAAAGCTGTTCTGTAATATTTCTTGCTGAAAACTGTTATTTGAAAGCGGTTTTTCTGGAAAAACGAGTTTAAAAGCTGTTCGGTTATATTTCTTGCTGAAAACTGTATTATCAAAGCTGTTTTTCTGAAAAGGCCAGTTTAAATGCTGTTCGGTTAAATTTCTAGCTGAAAACTGTTATCTGAAAGCTGTTTTTATGAAAAAGAGAGTTTAAAACCTGTTCGGTTATATTTCTAGCTAAAAACTGTTATTTGAAATCTGTTTTGCTGAAAAAGAGAGTTTAAAAACTGTTCTGTTATATTTCTAACAATTTTGTATACCAATTTGCATTTATCATTTGCTGATAATTTTTTAATTGCTGCAGTTAGATTGCAATGTTGTACAAGTATGAGAACAAGAAACCTGAGCAGCATGTGAATCGAAAAAAAATAAGCCGCCATCAGATTTCCACGGCTGATCCTTCACGTTAGAGTACAAAATTTGTTGCAAAATCTTGTATGTACATAATATAGATTCAGTGAGGTTTTGTGAAGCAACAAATCGCAGTTCATGTATCAGTTATTCTATTTGGATCAATGTTTTGCTTTTATCATTGCCTTTTTTGGTAATTACAGTTCTTCAATCCTAAATGAGGATTATTTTTTAGTTTGTTTTGTTGAGCTTGCATGTGAGAGGAAGTAGTAGCAGTAGTCGGACAGAAGATTGCACGTGAGATCAAAATAAAAAGTATTCAAAAATCATTGCTTCGACCAATTTATTCAAGAAAACAAGCTTACTTCAATACATATATTCTGAAGAAAAATGGCCCGGGATCAATACATATATTCTGAACAAAGGTTCTACAATTTTTTATTCTGAATCAATACAAAATTGTCACAAAAAAGCTTGTAAACAAAATGCTCCATGTGTCTGCTGCTGCCTGGAGCTACTGCTGTTGCTTCTTAACTTCTTGTGCAAATTTGTACCGGTAGTCAATATAAGAAACTTGTACCTGTAGTCAATACAAAAGCTATATTAATCACATTGGATAAAAAGGAAAACAAAAACAAAAAGTTAGCAAGAAGATTAACCAAAGATTTGCAGCAACCCTCTTTTGAGAACAATCAGCTAAGAAAGCCCCCAGTTGCCCTCTTTGTTTTGCAAACTGAGACCTAAACATGAGAAGACTTGAAAGCATTCTGACTGCAGATAATGTAGATAAAATACGGGAAGCATAGACTACAAAATAATCATAAGGGATCAGAAACCATCATTTCCCACTTTGTTACGTCCCTCCACAAAAATATTGATTATTAATACAGGTACTAATACCCCCCACTATATTGAGCCAAAAAGCTCAATTGCAATATCAGAGAACAAAGTAGGTCCATCTGAATACAAATGCAATTCAGCAGAACAAATCAGATACTTCATAATGTGAGGATACCATGCTGGTATGTTTGTTCCAGCTTCATTTTTTTTCAAATTCCTGAAGAAATATCACAAGTTGGCCTTTGTATTAAGTGGAATTCAGATAATACTATTCAGAATACTGATACCCCCCACTATATTGAGCCAAAAAGCTCCAGCAATTCCATCTTTTTTCACATAATATAGATTCACAAATCCTGGTGCATCATAATACAAAGTGCAATATCAGAGAACAAAATAGGTCATTCTGAATACAACTGCAATTCAGCTGAACAAATCTGATGCTTCATAATCCATGAAACCATGCTGGCATGTTTGTTCCAGCTTCATTTTTTTCCAATTTCCTGAAGAAATATCACAAGTTGGCCTCTGTTTTAAGTGTTTTTTTGGAAAAACTATTCAGAATACTGATACCCCCCACTATATTGAGCCAAAAAACTCCAGCAATTCCTTCCTTTTTCACATAATATAGATTCACAAATCGTGATGCATCATAATACAAAGTGCAATATCAGAGAACAAAATAGGTCATTCTGAATACAACTGCAATTCAGCTGAACAAATCTGATGCTTCATAATACATGAAACCATGTTGGTCTGTTAGTTCCAGCTTCATTTTTTTCCAAATTCCTGAAGAAATATCACAAGTTGGCCTTTGTATTAAGTGGAATTCAGCTAATACTATTCAGAATACTGATACCCCCCCACTATATTGAGCCAAAAAGCTCCAGCAATTCCTTTTATTTTATCACATAATATAGATTCATACCATCCTGATGCATCAAAATACAAAGTGCAATATCAGAGAACAAAATAGGTCATTCTGAATACAACTGCAATTCAGCTGAACAAATCTGGAGCTTCATAATACATGAAACCATGCTGGTCTGTTTGTTCCAGCTTAATTTTTTTTCAAATTCCTGAAGATTTTGTCACAAGTTGGCCTTTGTATTAAGTGGAATTCAGCTATTACTATTCAGAATACTGATACCCCCCACTATATTGAGCCAAAAAGCTCCAGCAATTCCTTCTTTTTTCATTTTGAATATAGATTCATACCATCCTGATGCATCATAATACAAAGTGCAATATCAGATAACAAAATAGGTCAATCTGAATACAACTGCAATTCAGCTGAACAAATCTGATGCTTCATAATACATGAAACCATGCTGGCATGTTTGTTTCAGCTTCATTTTTTTTCCAATTTCCTGAAGAAATATCACAAGTTTGTTCCCTGTTTTAAGTGTTTTTTTGGAAAAACTATTCAGAATACTGATACCCCCTACTCTGTTTTGTAGCAAAAAACAGGTTTGGGTTAAGAACATATTAGCAGCACCCCCAAAACTCTTAAAACAACATAATGCTAGGAAAATACAAACTAGTCGCAGTCTTAGATTCATCATGCTCAATTATAAAAACTCCATACTAGAGCTGCATTTTTTACAATGCCACGCCCACTAGTACAAAGCACTGCTCTTGAAAATCCGTTCATCATTGACTATAACGACATCATCTTCCTTATGTTTAAAAAACAAATGTGTTCGCTTATTGCTCTTGAAGTATTCTGAATAGTTTTTCCAAAAAAACACTTAAAACAGGGAACAAACTTGTGATATTTCTTCAGGAAATTGAAAAAAAATGAAGCTGGAAAAAACAGACCAGCATGGTTTCATGTATTATGAAGCATCAGATTTGTTCGGCTGAATTGCAGTTGTATTCAGATTGACCTATTTTGTTCTCTGATATTGCACTTTGTATTATGATGCATCAGGATATGTGAATCTAGATGATATTCGCTGTTGCAGAAAAAGAAAATCATATTTGTCGTAGGCTCAGATTGTTCAATTCAATGATAAAAAATTCAGGACAAGACTGCATCTTTACAATGCCACGCATACTGCCACTGAGTACAATGTTCACCCCCCCTACCCCCTTCCCACTTTGCCGTCAACAATAATTGAATTCATCATCATTGTTTACCACAATGGATTCATTCTTACTTAACCTTTCATTCCAAACATCAACCACAGATCAGTTTAAAGGGTATTATACATCATTTCAGTGGTTATTCAATCATATACCCCAATCTCAATATCCGTTGCTTGACGATACAATCAAGCAGAAAGCGGGAACGGGGTGGGGGAGGGACACATTCCACATTGAATGAAAACCTATCATCATTGCCTATTACGACATCATCTTTGTTAGGTTTTCAAAAATTGAATTTGGATTATTTACTGCTACCGACAATTCCATCCATTTTTCGGACCAATCATGTGCACGACATTGAATCCGTGCCCAATACCTGTTCATCCAAAAATTTCCAAGATGAAAGCACACACCATGCAGATAAAATTACATTCGTTAAACAGTTCGGAAAAAGAATACAATGAAACAATATTACATTCAAATAACATTAGTGTGTAGCATTCCACATTGCCATGGCAATATCATCTCTTTTCCTATTCATGTGTCTCAATTGGGAAGATGATAAATCCAACCCCTGCGATGTGGATGCGATATCTTCGGTGTGTTGGTGATGTGCTAATTGTTCATCATCGAGTTTCTCTAAAAATGCATCGTTTTGTGAGTGCAGACATATAAAATTGTGGAGTGCACTACATGCTGTGACCATCATAACTTGATTTGTAAACAGGTAGTTTGGCATGTTCTCGAAGATGGCAAACCTCTTCTTGAATACACCGAACGTTCTCTCAATCACATTCCGTAACCTAGCATGCTGTTTATTAAAAAGTTGTCTAGGTTGGGTTGGTGCATGGTTGGCCCCTTGAAAGTCCTGTAAGTGGTATGGCTCACCACGGTATGGCGCCAAAAAACCAGGCATATTGGTATAACCACAATCTACTAAGTAGTATCTATCGTTCGGTGGGATTGGCAACAGTTTTTGTGCTAATGCAGTATGCATTACACGGGAATCGTTCGCACTGCCTTCCCATCCCGCGTAAACAAATGTAAACAGCATGTTAAAATCGCATACTGCCAATACATTTTGACTTACAATACCCTTTCGAGAGCGAAAGCGTTGCTTCGAACAGCAGGAACTGTAGCTTTGATTAACGTGCCATCAGCAGCACCAATAGCTCCCTACATTAATGAATTCGAATAATAAATATCACAAATCCAAACTAGGAAAAAACTTTAATAATACATGACGCAATCAGGGTGACGTAATACCTGAAACCACGGGTAAAAGTCTTCAGAATTAGCGATTCTGTGATGTACAAGTGTATAATCAGGGGGTTTGATAAGGAATGTTGCTGCTCTTGCCAGACCTTTCAATACAATTGTAAAGTGCTTTTGGATTGTTTTAGTTGAGTGGTTAAACGTATTACCGGCTAGTCGCATTCTTGAACTATGACCGACAATATACAGGAAAATTGCCACGCTTTCCTCGAAAGACAATCGTTTATGACTTGAAGACTCCGCTGTTTCCTCGCAATAGTTCCCATTTTGCAGGAAAGCACACAAGGCCATAAAACAATCTTGGTTCATACGGAATATTCCATGAAACTCGGCCTGGGAACCCTCTAACATATTATCCAAATATTCACGTCCTGTTTGCTTTTTATTAGTGGACCTTGTACGGTCAAGTTCTTCACATAATTCAGTTAGCAAGATTATGTTCATCACCTCTTCGAGATCGTCACTACTGGATGAAGAAGTATCCATAACAGAGGATGCACTTGCAGTAGTAACTCACTTTAAACAAGAAGATAGAAATCATTTTGAGAAAATCCCATATCAAGTGCACACACATTTAATAATACGACTATATGTAACGAGATTTACGGAATCACAAAATAACATATTGAGAGATGGTAGAATTCCACAAGCTCTAGCATTGAAAAAAGATAACAAGGTATACTACTACTAGCAAATCTATTTTAGGAAAAAATAACATTATAAATTTAAATTAAATCAAATAAGCAATTTGTTCACCGTCAAGCCGTCATACTACAATCAACCTCAAGCAAATACGGAAATAATCACGTAAAATTGTCTACAACATGATTTGTTTATCCCATTAGGCCGAATGGGATGACTACAGGGTGGCATAAAAACGAACCGCCAACTCCTGCTGTTCTCGAGACATACGGAGGAAAGCATGACAAATGCGAGGATTTTGAAATAGGTAGTGTACTGCTTTTAAAGCTACAATTGGATCAAGTCCTGTCATCGCACTTATTATATCTTGGCATTGATCCTGTTCAGCCAAAGCAGGGTTAATCGAGACATCACTGTCCACCTCATTTTTATTCTTCCACCTGCTTCTTTTGACCTCTTGAGTTTGCTTACAGACATCAAGATATTCTTTCACCATTGACATCGCTGATCCGCGGCCACTTGATGCACTAGATTTTCTCTTACGTGATCCCGACCCCGAACCCATTGGCACATCATCAGCCTCATCAATCACATTTACGTGTGATTGATGGGAGTGGCCAAACTCATAGTTCATCCTCCGCGCCTCCTCATCCTCGAACCCCCTTTGTGTGGAAGCCCTTGCCACATTGCCCTGGGCTACAGATTCCTCCATTATTTTTGTCAAAGCATCAAAATGTGGCAACCCCTTATGTTGGTATTTCTTTGCAGCAGGATGTATCTATTCACAGAATATGTTGTTACTATGCAAGTATTAGAGCGAAGATGAAGTATAATAAAAAGGATTCACAAACAAAAATCAAAGTTTGAGATTATATATATTAACCTTAACATATTGTTCCCAAACCGGTAACTCGCAAGTAACGGTTTCGTTGGCTTCATCCCAACCAAAACCGCTCTGTTTCCTCATATTAGCAAACACCTTCCATTCTGATTTAAGTCGGTTATATTTTGACTTCAGTTGTGTTACCGAGAATGAACGGCCACACAGCTGTTGCATTTGTAGCGCAAAATTACTCCAGGTTTTAGCCTCGAATGTGTTGCTTTTTAGGTAACCATTGTCAACTGCAGCCTCCATAAGGTTGACAAAATATTTCACAATATGGGGAGGCCACAACCCATAATCCTCCTCCACTGCCTTCTCCTTCCCCCTACCCATATTACTCATCTATATTGTACAAATACCAATAAAAATAAAAAAAAATTGCCAAATTCCTTCAATTAGTTTAAAAGCTGATCGGATAACCCTAGGTTGCAAGTAGCCACCGATTACACCAAAAAATGGTAACTTTGAATACGGCTTACAGTGTGCAGTCTGGACCGTTATTCAAAAAAAATTTCGGTGCAAAAGCGTATTAAAAATTGGCGCAAATTGGTAAAGAAAAACAACCAAATAAAGAATACAATCGCGGTTCATACCTTTGATTGGATTTTAACAAGGAAGAAATTGTCAGCACAGGATTCAACCTTGCGTTGCTCTTTAATTCGATTTGCCCTTCGTTCCCTAGCTCTTCTCCGATATGCAGCACGGGTAGTGCAAACCATTAACCCCCAACCAAAACTCCTCAACCCCTCACCAATTCGACAGACAAATAGATAGGTATCGAAGTCGCCAGCGAGAGAATCACACGTTTCCGCTCGATTTCACAGTAGAATCGTTCGGAAAAACGTTGATTTGGGGGGGGGAGGGGGGAGATCAGATCTGGGTTCAAAAAAGAAAGTAGAAGACAACGAAGGCGACCAGATCTCGTGAGTGAGAAGAGAGAGAGAGCTCGTGTGTGAGAAGAGAGAGAGAGCTCGTGAGTGAGAAGAGAGGAGAGATGGGTTGGGGAGACACGGTTTGGAAGAGACCGTAGCCAAAGAGGGGGGGAAGGTAGAAGACAACGAATGCAGAACCAGATCTCGTGAGTGAGGAGAGAGAGAGAGCTCGTGAGTGAGAAGAGAGGAGAGATGGGTTGGGGAGACGCGGTTTGGAAGAGACCGTAGCCAAAGAGGGGGGGAAGGTAGAAGACAACGAATGCAGAACCAGATCTCGTGAGTGAGGAGAGAGAGAGAGCTCGTGAGTGAGAAGAGAGGAGAGATGGGTTGGGAATATCGAAAATAAGGGGTATCAGTATTCTCAATAGTGTTTTGAGAAAACACTCTAAACAAACGCCAACTCCCAATAGAATATTGAGAATAGAGGGTCCTCAATATTGAAACAAACGCACTCTTATTTTTTGAAGTTAGAGAGATTTATATGCCAAAGCATGAAAACTGGAGGGTTTTAGTGAAATTTAACCAACTAAAAAGGAGAAAACTATATAAACAAATTCAAGATTCAAAGCGGGCGAAAATAAAAATTGCAGAAAAGGCCCGCTTTTGCATTCAATATCTCAAATTACGACTCAGAAAGCCATGAAATCGTCGGCGGTGATCACTGCAGCGATCCTGCTCTTCCTATCTTGCCTCCTTCCTTCATCAATCGCCGTTCAATTGCGGTAACTCGATCCCACCTTCTCTTTCTCTCTCTAAAACCCTAACTTTTGCGGTATGTCTTGAAATTTGTGAAATTTTGGGGGTTTGATATGCAAAACATGGCAGGGCCGGCGAGGGGCACACCATCACCGGTCGGGTGAAGTTGGAAGGTAATTTACTGATCGATGCTTTTTTTTAATTTGTGTGATTTGGTGTTGATTTTAGTGTTAAAGATTGAGTTTTTGGTCAGATTTGAAGTTGATTTGCAATATAGGGATAAAGATTGAAGTTTGTGTTTTTTGGAGGAAAAAGGAGTAAACTTTGTGCAGGATTGGTAGGAATTTAGGAGAAGAAAGATGGGTTTTTGGCTAGAAGGAGGTTGGAGCCTTGGAGGTGTTGGAAAAGAGATGTAATGGCTGTATTGGATGTGGAACTTTGAAGCTCATATTCTGAAATTTTTGAGAAGTTATGAAGTGATTAAGAAGGTTTATAATAAGAACGGAACTTGTCTGGAGGAAAAAGGACTGAACTTTGTTTAGAATTGGTAGGAATTTAGAAGGAACTTGGGGGTTTCATTAGAGCAAGGTTTGATGTATTGGGGGATTTTGAGATGTAAATATGTAATGTTATGAGTTTTTAGTCCACTGGTTTGAGGAGGTTGCGAAGGGACGAAGAAGGTTAATCAGAGGGAAATAGAAGAGTTGGTAGAGATTGGACACTGAATCAATTTTATCTGTGTCTTTTCTTGTGTATGTGTTTGTGTTGGAGAGAGGGGAAGGGGTTTGGGCTTACGCTTGAGTTACGTGGAATATGGTAGAAGTTGAAATTTTTTGCAACCTGAAATCCATGTTTTGAAGGTTTATGAAAGCCTGGATTTAGGGTTGTAAATATTGTTTAAAGATCTATGACCTTGAATGGTGAAATTTGACAAATCACGAATGAGATATTGGTTTCTGAAATTAGTGAAGGGGTTTGGCACTTATAGCTTATTAATGTTATTATTATTATTATTGTAAAATGGGGCCTCATTGAGTATTATGATAAAATTAGAGAACTTGTAACAGGAACCGTCCTTTGTGTACATGTGAAATCTGATATCTTTGAAACTTATAAATATCTATGCTCCGTGAAGTTAAGTCGTGGCCAAAAGAACCATTCTGCATGGGCAGGGAGATATATAACCTACATTAGGCACTTGCCTAATCTCAAATTTCCTAAACCCCATAGAGATCATTAGGTGACTCATGGTTGTGCCAAATCTAATCCCAACTAAATGCCCAATCTATGCTCACTTAATTACCCATGATTAATTCACCATGCAAAATCATCCTTCAATTATGTGGATTTGACTTCAAGTAGATCTTCGAAACATATGTATTTTCTCATTCAAAATTGAATTATGTAGGATCCTAACCAAATCTTACATTTAAGGAGGTGTTTGGTTTCATTACAAGTTCTCAGACCTAGTGAGTTCCACTTGGCTCTAGTGGTAACTGGTAAGCATGTTTGTGATGAGGACATCGGTTCGAGACAATTCGAGCGCTTAAGCGCAAGCATCGTCTATGATGGTTGTTCTATTAGCCTAATATTTTATTTCAGTACTCATATTTGTTTTTGGCAATTATAGCAATATGTGGTAGTTTTGCGATTTGCACCATTTATTTAATGCATTAGAATATTTTGAAAATTTGTATTAGGCCTCTAGATTAATAAAAATAATAAAGCTTTTGATTGACTAAAAAAATTATTGTAACTGAGTTTTGCTCTTCATTCATCTTTTTGTGCGAGACATTGAGATAAAATTTTAGGGTTTGTGATAAATTCTAAAACTACACCCAAATTCAATACAAATTCCAAACTCTAACCCCCAATTTTACAACTGCCACTTCTCTCCTTCCTTCTTCTCTTCCTCTCTCCTTGTTCTCAATCGAACCCATTTCCCCCCTTTCTGGAATCCATTAAAACCTCGACGGCCACCTCCTGCCATCGTCCCTGCAACCACCACCATCAAAACCCCGACAACCTTGCCCCTCCCTTCATCCTCTTCCTTCTTCATCCCACAACCCAACCCCGACTCCTTTTCCACCCCGCTGCTTCTTCCCGTCACCTCTACTTCTCGAAGCCCCACAACCACCCCGACTCCTTTTCCACCCCGCTGCTTCTTCCCGTCGCCTCTACTTCTCGAAGCCCCACAACCACCCCGACTCCTTTTCCACCCCGCTGCTTCTTCCCGTCGCCTCTACTTCTCGAAGCCCCACAACCACCCCGACTCCTTTTCCACCCCGCTGCTTCTTCCCGTCGCCTCTACTTCTCGAAGCCCCACAACCACCCCGACTTCCCCTCTTTTACCTAACCCAACACCACACCTTGAGATCCCTCCTCCCCGCCGACGCTAACACTGAACACCGCCACCCTGGCACCGGCACCGCCACGAGCCACCGGCGCACCCCCACCGCAAGCTTGCGGCCCCGACATTGATCTTCTTCTCTTTTCTCCCGAGCACACAACAACATTAGTCAGATCTGATTTTTTTATTGGTAGATATTGGTGTTTGGTGTTTGGGTAAGATCCAGATTAAAATCCAACAACATCGTAACACTGTCTCCCAACCGAGTAACTTCTTTCCACTTCTCATATATTTGTGATACCGCTTTATCATCTCTAGACTATTATCTGAATTATCTGTCGTCCATAAATATTGAGTGTGTGCTTCTACTTGCTAATTAGAGTACAAATCATTAGTGCATATTTTACTTTTTAAGAACGCTTATGATGAGACATCGGTTCTATTTTGTTTTATTTTGAGATTTTGTCATATGTAGTAGTTTTGCAATTTGTACCCTTTATTTTCTACATTAGAATATTTTGGAGATTTTGAGATTTTGTTTTGAGCCTATATATGTCTTGAGAATAATGAGAAGGTATGCTATTATTCATTAAAAAAATTACTGTGTTGAGTTATTGCTCTGCATTTTTTCTTGTATGTGTGATACCAGAAGAAATTATTAGGGTTTGTGAAAATTTCTAAAAAAATATTAGGGTTTGTGAGAAGCTCTAATTACACCTCAAATACCCCATTAATCAAAATCCTAAAATACACCTCTCACCTCCTTCACCATCACAGTCGCCACTACCCCCTCTCTTCTTCCTCTCCTTCGTCGTTTTCGAAACCCAACATGACGCCACCTCAGCATCACTTCGACTCGACCACCTCCAAAACCCACCGACGGCCTCACCTTCTTCTTCCTCTCCTTGTTCCCGACCAAAATCCAAGCTCCTCTCAAATTGACAGCACCATCGGCCAACTCCTTCACCTCGTCGTCACCTCTACCTTCGAACCGCCACCGTCCTCCTCCACCCCACTCCCTCCTCTTGAACCCAACAATCCGACGCCCTTGCTCCTTCCTCGTCGCCCAAATCCCCTTGCCGCCGTCAACCGCCACCACTGCTTCCCCTCTTCCCCGTCGCATCCCGACGGCGACAGTCAGCCACCACCACTTGTCGTCTTCTCAACTTTGGTGGATTGCAGTGCTTCAACTCAGATCCAAGGCACTTTCTTCGCACCAATAACTTCTTTCCTTTCTCCATTATTTGTGTGATACTGCTTTATCATCTCTAGATTATTATCTGAATTTTCTGTCGTCTACAATTATTGAGTGTGTGTGTTTTTACTTGTTAAGTAGGGTACAAATCTTTATTGAATATGTTAATGGCTAAGAATGTGTAAGTATAATTGTTGATTGTTAAACTTGACTCTTGAATTGGGACTGTGAACGTATTCAATTGCTTGAAAATTCATCAAACCAATTATTAGTTTAAATTTCTAACATAATCCGCATTACATGTTGGTAAACTTAATATTTTAATATTCTTGGAAATTCTCTACTTAGGGTTAAGTTTACATCAGCTTAGGTATATAATTATTGATTGTTAGGATTGAATCTTTAATTAGGCTTGTTAAACTATTTCATATTTTAAAAATCCATCAAACTAATTATTAGTTTTAATTTCTAACTTAATCGGCATTGCATGTTGGTAAACTTAATCTTTTGATATTCTTCAAAAATTCTCTGTTTAGGGTTAAGTTTACATCAGTTTGGTATTAAGCAAGAGGTCTTTGATTGATTCCTGTTTCACCCAGTCTCTTATTATGGGAAAAGATCAAGTTTGTGTGGCTATTACCTCAGATTATAATAATATATAATAATAAAATCCTAGACCTTCTGCAGTGGAAAATGTGGAATTTTTTAGAACAGTTGTAATTTGAAAAACATTTATCATGATACCTCAACTTAGGTGTTTTAACTTTTTTTTTAAAAAAAAAATTAATGTAATTTTATTTTGCAGATGATTTTTTTCTTTTTAATTTTATACTGTGTCATGCTTGAGTTCCCAAGTTACAAAGAATCCGGGTTCCGCCCCTATAATGAAACTACTAAAGGAACATGCTCACCCTCCTGCAATCAGAATGTTGTCTTGTCTTGCCTTCATGCTTTTACTATCTTCCCACAACTAGGTAAAGTAAAGGATTCTATGAGCTACAGAGGAAACATCTCTTTCATTGAGACGAAAGCACCCTATCCCTTGCAGAACGCCGGGGTAGGGGCCTAGGGGTTGAATTTTAGAAGTCAGTCAGTCACCCAATGGTGGTGGAGTTTGGGAATAATAGTTTAAAATACCATCATTCATTTTGGGCTTGTGTCTGCAGGTGTGTGCAAGTACTTTCTCTCTCTTTTTAATTGGATGGGGAGTGATTGAGGAGGATCTCTGATTGTAATATATTTATAGTGATTTTTATATTGTAGGAGAGATTTTAAAATACTGCTATATCATTAAGGTTGGCATCCTACAGAAGGTACTAGAGGTTAAACTTAGCGTGGATAAATCTATCAAAAAGCATAAACCCCTGTTGAACTCTTACACTTTATCATCTATATAATAAAACACAAAGAAAGCTATCAAGTGGCTCTCCTTCAATCTCCCAAAAATTAAAGGCCCAGATCTAACCTCACAAAACACATTCCCCCCCCCCCCCCCCCCCCCCCCCCAAAACAACTCATTTATTTATCTCTCTCTCTCTCTCATTTATTTATCTCTCTCTCTCTCTCTCTCTCTCTCTCTCTCTATATATATATATATATATATATATGGAAATTTATAATTATTTTTCACCATATACTAATAGAAACATGGACTTTTATTTACAACTAATTATTGTCATACTATTCAAACTTCAGCTACATAATTGTTGATTTACTGTTTACAAGGCTTTTCATATGCTGTTTACAAGGCTTTTCATATGCTGTATCATTTTGACGACGTGCCGTAGGCACGTGGCCACGGGCAAAACTAGTTCTTGGATATGTGCCCAACTTTACAAGTGACTGGACACATCAAAATACTTTTCAATTGTGTCCTTAAACTGACAATATAATTTTGAGTACTCGTGGGCACTGATTTGATGCATTTTGGACGATATGTGAGCATGTGTATGCACTAATCTTGTAGAGTCAATTGTATTTGTGATTTGGGAACTGAGGTTTATACCTACATAATCTTTGTAAATGTACACTATAGTTACTTACGGGAGTAATATGACATATCTCTTGTATGCATATGGCTATGCTACCTAATAGGCTAACAAACTTGTTTTGGAGTAATTGATTGTGAAATCACGATTAATAATTATCCATATTAGCAGTATAGGAGTATCTTTGTGGTTTATTACCTTGTACATTGTTGATTTCAAACCATAAAGAGATAACTTAGTTACTGAACCCCCATTTGTTCCTTTTGAAGGGACATCCTTATTTGATTGAGTATCCAATACATGCCGAATTGAGTTTACTCAATTTAATTAATGATTGTTCTGTCATTTAAAGTTAATTCTCTTATGGAGATTACGATTATAAGTCTGTTGTTTTTCCTGCAATTGGAGTACGCTTACAGCATTATTTATATTCATAATATAATCTTTCTACAAAAGCCCTGTGGTTTATTTAAAATATAAGTACCTTCATATACCTAATTTTTGCCTTTTTCAAGCAGGTGTAGGTTCGAAAGGATTGGGTCTCCCAGCAAAGATATCTAACATCAAAGTGATACTTAATGGTGGTCAAATAGTTTCTTTTGTTAGACCAGATGGTTATTTTTCATTGTATCCTTCACACTTAATCATTTATCTCTGCATTCAAATTTACCTTACATAACCTTCATTTGTGCATTCTGTAATTTTGTTCTAAGGAGATGGTAATATCACAGTAGATGTTGCTTTGTTTCTGCAATAGATCTTACTGTGTGTACGAATGAACAATCTTACTGAAAGTGTAAAGAATGTGGTATACAACATTTGTCTCCCCACATGCCTCGTACTTTGACCCATTGGTCACATACCACTTTTATCAACTCTTAGGTCTACTCCAGTTGTCAATTGTTACAAGTCGAAATGGGCTAAATTTTTGCGTAAGTTTATGATTCATGTAGGGATTAGAATTTTTCAATGAGTTGGTTTAGGATAAAATTTACTTGTTGCTACTTTGAAATTCTTATGCATAAGCTACAACGTACCAGCTGGGACTCATCTGATCGAAGTGGCTGCCCTTGGTTATTTCTTTTCACCAGTATAATCTCTTTTTCTCCCTCTGACTGTTTTTTCTATAAAATTCTTAGATATATCCTTACTTCTCTACATCTGTTCTGTCAGGTTCGTGTGGATATCAGTGCAAGAAACCCTGGTAAAGTTCAGGCAGCATTGACAGAGAATAGGAGGGCTCTGCAAGAACTGGTTTTAGAACCTTTACGAGAAGAACAATATTATGAGGTAGTCTAAAATTCGGTTATGTTCTTGTTTAGCTTCAATGGTGTTGCTTGAAAGTTTATTTTTCCATTTTCCTATTCTCATTTGTAGATAAGGGAACCATTTTCAATAATGTCTCTTGTGAAGAGTCCTATGGGGCTGATGGTCGGTTTCATGCTAATTATGGTGTTCCTCATGCCAAAACTCATGGAAAATATGGGTATGAAATTGATCTTTCAATATTTGATTTCTATCTTAATATAGCATATAGATGAGAGATAAATGCAATTCTCTATAAGCAGATCTATCACTATTACTCCCATTCTCTTAATTGTCTATGTTCTTTATACTCTCGGAGGATTATAAATCACTGTTACCCCCATTCTCTTAATTGTCTATGTTCTTTATACTCTCGAAGGATTGTACATGGTTGTTTCTTGGTTTTATGTGCTTAGGCTGCAGTGTTAAGTAAGCTCCTTTTCTTTTCCTGTCAACTTGCGTTATTAGGTAGGTTGGAAACACCCACGCTTGGTTATAGTTTCCTTTAACAAGGCTTTGGCTTAAAACCTTGAGGGTTGTGAGATAGTTCAAATCTCTCCCAATCTGTTGTAGGTAGCCACTCACAATAAGGTTGCGCTGAGAAAACATACTATAATGAGCTGCAGGGTAGCTCGCTGCTCCCTGATTTGGGGTTGTATGAGCTGGAGGCCATTAGACATTTCATGGTAAGAATGATCCACGTCAGTTTCCATAAGTACGTACATGTCCTAATAATTTAACCAATACACCATTTCTTGCTTGCTTCTACATTAAATAGACTCCGGTTACACAAAAAAATTCTCGCTCAACAAAACTCCTTTGGAGGTTTTTATGACTCATAAATATGGGTTGCAAGGCTGTGGTAATATGCCTTTGTAGTGCTATTTACTGTGTAGTGTCCTTGAAACTATCTTTGATCTATTTGTCTATTGATTTCATTTGTGACATCAGTATGTTATCTTAGTTCTCACCCTTTTCACACACAAAAAAAGAAAAAAAAGAAAAAATAAATAAAGAAGAGAAACTTAGGTTCTCACTATTTACTATTGAACCTTTTACTAGCTCACATGGTTTTATTTGAATTGTTTGTCTATCTATTTGAACTACTACCACCCCTACTACTTTGTGAAAAATCTACATTTTCTCATATTTCTGGCTAGGTCAGTTTTTTTCCTCAAACCAACCAATCCGAACCAATCCAAACCGAGCTTAATCGGCTTGGATGAAAACCGATCCAATAAAGGTTCGGATTGGTTGCGGATGAAAAATGTAAAAACCGATCTTCATTGGATCGGTTGTTGGATGAGCCATATTAGGTCGGATACCGACCGATGCCCACCCCTAGTTCTCACCTAGGCAAACCTACATTTTAGTATATAGTTGGCGAAACTTCTGGAGAATGTCTCACACCTGATGCAGCTGAGAGTCTGTTCAAGTTAAAAGTCTGCTTTAGGTATATCTGAAACTGAATGCATATTAATTGTTAAAAATGGAGTCTCACATACTTGACTTGTAAGGTAATTCATTATGGGAGTATGCTGAAAATAGCTGCTGTCTAACTTCACTTTAAATTCCATCTTGTATTGACGTACATCTGTGCAACACTAGTTTGAACTTTGAAGTAGTCCAAAGACCGAGTAATTTTGATCTCGGTTCCACTAATTTTGCTGGATTCTAACTAATTGTAATCTGACTTGCGGACTTGGTCTATCCATAGTCCAACCGTGATCAATTATAAGTTTATAACTAATTGGAATCTGTCTTGTGGACTTGCTCTGTTCATAGACTGACCATGATCGATTCAACCTAGCACACCTAGAGTGCATTTAAATTCCAACCTGTCTAAGTGCATTTAAGTCCCAACCTAGCTAAAATCTAGTCTTGACATACGCGCAAAATTGCTTAACTGTTTGGCTCTGTTGTTTAGCACTTGCCACTTTCTACCAAATAATTGATTAGACAGCGCGTTTCTGTGTTTTGCTTCACTAATGCAATTACTCACTACTAAGAATTCACCATTGATCTATACTGGTGTATAATGTATGAATTCCAGAATATTCTTATCAGAACTTTTTGGTCAAATTTTCTATTGACTATGGGGCAGAAAATCTCAATTCTATTGGTTCGTAAGAAAGTTTCAAAAGTTTTTCTCCCCCCCCCCCCCCCCCCCCCCTCTCTCTCTCTCTCTCTCTCTCTCTCTCTCTCTGAGAGAGGATCATATCTCTCTAATGTAGTAAGATAAATATCTACCCTTTTATTTGTGCGGATAAAACTAGTAAAAAATGTATGTGACCCTTTTTATGTCGGCCTCAGATCCGGAAGAAATAAAACGAGCCCAGGAAGAGATGAGGAGCCAAGGAGGCCTAGCTGGCATGCTAACTGGTGGAGGAGCTGGAAGGAGTAGTAGTTAAACCAGAGAAGCTTATCTGATCTGAAGTACTCCCGACAAGCTACAGGTTGGCCGTCATATCCAAATTGGAAACTGTAGTCCTGATTCCTTGATGAACATAACTTACTTCTTTAAATTTTGTTCGCTTCCTTTCTGGACCATGTTCAGCACAACATGAGTGCTTTGTTTATCAGGTTCAATGATGAGATATTGCAAGTTGGATTATTTTTATATTTATCTACTGGAAGTTGGATTGTTTCTACATATTTTTGTTATAGTACCAGCTTGCCTCGCCTTGTTCGTTTTTTTTTATTGTCATTCTTCTACATTTGTTTTAGTTAAATGAGCAGCGAGTGATGAATCAGTCCCCTTGACGAACTTCTACCTATTACCTGATTGATAGCACATTAAGCTAATAGACTTGCACTTGCTGCATAGAATTGAATTATATTTGGTTGACGTACAAGTCAGTGTAGTTTCTAACTTAAACATATACTTAGGTTATACTTACGTTTTTGTTAGGCCAGTTAGCTCTGGCAGTGACTCAAACGAAAGAGACTTGGACTAAAATTTTAAACCAAATACTAGACATAAAGGGCCTTCTCAACTGAGAAGCACATGTCCTTTGATGTAGACACGAACGGTATGTTAACAACGAAGTATAATTTTTCCCTATAAGTGAAAACTAAATTTGTTTGCCTGTGTTTTCACATGTTTCATTTCCCACATTTAAGCAATATACTGAATTGGTCACAATTATTTGAGTAGGGGCCACAACGATAATGAATGACTTTGAATGTATACTTTGGAGAACTTGTTCTGCATAGATTGGTTCCCTTTCTCCTATGCTCCAATGCTAATTGTACTACAAGTTTGGGATTACTTTCGTACCAATAATTTATTAGTAATTAATGAGGGTGGTGGACCCTCGCATGTTGTGTCTTGTAGTACAGCTTATGTACCATGATTTATGAAGATGATATTAAACATTTATAACAATTTGACACAGATCTGAATAAGATTTCATCCCCATATTTTTCTCCATGTCACTGTGGTGGCTCTCTATGTTTCTGGCCTTTATTTAATTTTGTGTTTAATTTTCATCGTTCACGTAATCATTTTTCTATAATATAAAGTTGTTCGTTGTTACTTCTCTATTAGATCCCAGTTTGTTTATTTCCATTTGGTGCCTGTCTACTTCACATCCCACTTCGCATGTATTAGTATTTAGTAGTAGTAGAACTAGATTCTCCTGGTCACCACTAGAACAACTTTAACCTCGTCTAAATCCTCATGATTATGACTTGTGCTTAAAACTTGAGAAAGGTTATATTGCTTGTTGTTGACCAAATTGGCTTTAGAAACTCAAAAAAAACTTGTGCTTACAACTTGAAGAAGTTTCAATTATATGAAAAAAACTTGAAAACAATGCGTAAACACATACACTGTGATATAAGTTGTATGGAAAAAGTTCTTCAAAGCTTTTGAAAAGAGGCATAATTACACACTTGGGAGGGAGAGCAGTCGATCTTGTTCCTTGATCAAGAACTATTAATGGGACTTTCTGAGGAATAAAAACTAATTTTCTATGAAGGAATTTACAAGAAAGTATGATCGTCGAAGTAACCTGAATGTTATACGGGTGAAATACCTTTATTGCCCTTTATGTAAATGTATTAGAGTTTCCAGCATGATATTTTGATTGCAGGTGTCAACATGCCATTGCTACTTGGTAACAAGAGGATGGCCTGTCAGTTGTCACCAAAGTAATACAGTTCACAAGTCACATACAAGATATTACAACCCTTTAGTTGGATTCTGTCATTGAAAACCTTGAAAGGAGGAAATTTGGAGGGTTGTTGAAATGGCAGTGACAGTGCATGGACAAGTTGAAATGCAAGATGTTAGCCATCTCACACAAGGGATAAGACTTCCATATTACAACATACATAAATACGGCATAAAATACATAATGAATAAATTGTGGCACCATATTTTGCTTCCATCAACAATGAAATCTTAGCCTGAAAAGAAACAAACTTTGAAACAAAAAGAAAGAAGGCAGCTAAAGTGTCCACTCTGTATGGATAACAGCAGGATAACTGCATCCACTGCCTTCATAGATTGGACCACCCCGTTCCCTTGGTTACAACTTCACTCTCTGTCTTTTTTTTTTTTTTTTTAGTTGAAAGGTGGGATAACACCACCCTGTTTCATTAATAAGAAATTAATAAACACCCCGCATAACCGGGAACAGTACAGAACAGGAAATAAACATAAACCCCCAACAGAGCCCTGGGGGGTGGGCTTCATCATCTAAACCTCATAGATCAGGACAACAAAACATAAACCCCCAACAAATCCCTGGGGGATGGGTTTCTACATCTAACCCTCTCACACAACCAAAATACATAGAAGTGAGCTAACCAAAAGGACACAATGGGAGCCACTGGATCAACTGTAAGGTGTGCTGGGAGCACCCCTCACTCCATAGTCGGCCCGAACTCTATCTCCTCATCGTCATATTCTTCCACCTGGAAGACTCGTGCGATCCTCCCTCTCGCTCCTGATGCCGCTGCTGTAGCCCAAAAAGAGATTAGATGCATAATATGGGTTAGGTTACCAGAAATAGAATTACATGCAGCACGGAAATAAAAATTATTCCTATCTAGCCATAGCACCCATGTGGTTGCCGCAATGGCAATGTACCACGCGTCCTTCATGTCGTGTCGGATCGATGCAAATCTGGGACCTACCCAAAGTTCCTCATACTCTCTTGGGTAGTCACTTGTACCCAAGGCACTAAGGACCTCAACCATGGTAGCTTTACTCCTCGTACAGCCAATAAATAGGTGGTTGAGATCTTCTGCGTGTGTGTTGCAGAAACCACAACTGGTCTCCATGTGCGGTTGTCTCTTGGCTAGGTTCTCTCTGGTGAGAATAGCATTGTTAAGCACTAGCCAGAGGAATACTCTGACTTTAAGAGGTGTTTTTGCCTTCCATAACACCGTTGCCCATCTGGGCGTGCATCCACGAAAGTGAATTCTGTGGTAAAGGGATCTAACCGAAAACACTCCTTTCTTCTCAAGTCCCCACCGCAACTGGTCTGGGCCTTGGGCACAGAGCACTCCAGAGTGTGCAATTAACGTCTGTAGTTCACGCAGCTGCTGGAGTAAACCTGTTGAGAGCCTTCCTTGGAACGAGGGTTTCCAAGTCCCTCTTTTCCAGGCTTCTGCCACCGACATATTCGGGCGATTCGCTTTTTCAAACAGCTCTGGGAAACTGTCCTTAAGAGCCTGTGGACCACACCATTTGTCCCACCAAAACCTAGTGGACCGCCCATTACCGATAATAGACGTCACTGCTGAATTGAACGGTCCGCTAGCCTTTGTAATGCCTTTCCAGAATCTGGAGGTTTTAGATCCCACTCGGAAGCCTAAACTCCTCGTACCTTTTCCTCGAAGGTAGGGTTGAATGAAGTCCTGCCATCCTTCGCCACACTGGTGAAACACCTTCCACCACCATTTCCCTAGCAGAGCAAGGTTCATATCTCTAAGGTCAATGATACCTAGCCCTCCATGTTTCCTCTTCATGCAGGCGATATTCCACTTAATAAGGTGATAGCCGCCCTTATTTGAGTCTGCCCCTTTCCAGAGGAATCTTTTACGGATTCGGTCAATCCTCTGTCTAACCAAAAATCATTCTTCAACCAAATTGTCAAGAATGATCAGTTTAGTCCTTTTTAGTCCCTTGTCAAACAAGAGTAGTGCTACAGATAATTTATAACGTTTCCACTAATAAAATTGATGTGTTAGATTCCATCACGGAATCCAATTGGCACAAACAGTTATGGTGTATATCAGTATATCATCAGCTAATCAAATTTTGTTAAGGTTAATTTTTATTTATTTATTTATTATACGTACAATAGCAGTTTGTGGCAATTGGATTCTATATAAGAATACAATACATCGACTAAAATATTGGGCACAACTAATAGTACTCTCGTAGCATTTTTTGTCAGACAATATCTGAAAGTTTTTGCGTAGTTTAATTAACTAGTATTTTACACGTGCTATGCACGTGGGGGAAATTTTGGGGGAAAAAAATTGAAAAGGAAAAAAGAAAAGAAGAAAAAATGAATTACACTGTAGACTCGACTCATCAGTCATCACCCCTTTCCTATTATATATGTAGAGATATATGAAGACTGAAGAGATAGAGATAGACGTGCGTTGCATGGATTGGGATATGGATAAATTACAGTAAGGCCTTCTCCCATTATAGTAGTAGAGATATGTTAAATTAAATTTAATAATAATAGAGAAAGATAATAGAGGAGCTCAACATGTCTTTGTCATGACAACCCAATGCAAATTGGCTTTCCTGAAGATCTGCAACAGAAAATATATAGCTTAAGGCCTAAAATTGCTCCTAGTTTTTGGAGATTAATAAGTTAGAAAGTCGGTGTTTGTAACATTCTCCTCTGTCTAAACAATGAACTGAATTGAAATAGTTTGTATTTGAACTATAATCAATCAAGAATACCACAACAAATTAAACAAGTAACTCTAGTAATTAGAACATGTTTTGTGCTTGTGAACTACCCTTTATTAATGTCTTTATTGACTATTTTAATGTGAATATTCTGTAATGGATTCTATGCAATGAATATACCAGATCTAGAACTTGAATATTCCAATAATTAGTATATCCTTGGACTGTTTGAAGGTCATTTTACTGGTTGGTACAACTATTTTTGTCATCAATAATTAGCATTATTAATACTCCAGGTATGGGTTACAGACAAATTTATCAATTGAGTACTTTATTATTTTCTAGTCATTTTGGGTATAAATATATGCGTCATGATAGTTTTTTTCTTAGGAACTGAGCATCCATTCGCATGCTCACAAATCTCCTGCACCCTACCATTGGGGATGGCAAATGAGTTCACGGGCCAGGCACTGTACCAGGCAGGTTCTGATTTCGGTTCGTGTCAGAACCAGTCCGGGCTGGTCCGATTCCAAGAGGGAAGGATGCGAGCTCGGACCGGCCTGCCAGCCTGGTCTCGGGCTGGTTTTTTTTCTTACTTAATCTATATAAAAAAAAACAAATAATATTGAAAAACACTTTACTAATTATTATTATTGTAAAAAGTTACAATTGTTTTTTTTTTGTTTGATAAAAAAATGACACTTGTCATCGTTTCATTAATGATGATTAACGAAACAAAGTAGTACTAAGTTACAATTGTTGTTAATAGAAATTTAAAGTTTGAGTGAGTTTACAAGAAATTTAAAGTTTACAATAGATCATTAATCTTCGGGAGTTAGTGAGATTTTGTCTTCTTACTTGGAGAATTCTTGAGATGTGGTCCTCGTTCCTTAGAGTTTTTGAGATTTCATTTTCACTCTTCGGGAATGTCGCTACTACTTGAGTCTTCTTGTATTCTTTGAGTTTTAATTTTTGCTTTCATCCAAATCTTTCGAGCACACAAGAATTTGCTAAGTCTGATTAAAACGATTCATTTTCTTGTTTAATATCCTGTCACCAGAAGAAAAGCACTTTCTGATGCGACGGTGGACATTGGGGATATAGTAGATCGCGTGAATAGATCGCATGATATAGAATAGGATATGAACCTTCATTATTTTTCCACAATGTTAAAATATCAATGTTGTTATCACTATGCAGTATAGGTTGTGCATTATATCATTTTAATTCATTTGGTACATCTGTCTTTGGTTGTTTTAAATGTAATATGACTCCATATAGATGATGATGATGCAATCGAGTGGGATTTGGGCAAGGAAGGGGGAGCAGGGGTTTGGGGGATTTGGGAGATGAAGGTTTTTTTGTGTTTTTTTTTTTGTTTTGATTATTTTGATTTATTGATTGAAAAGTATGGTTTGTACGTGTTATGGTATGTGTAGATTTCTACTTTTGCTCTTCTTTTTTCATTTCAAAATGGAGAAAGGAGAGAGAGGGTAAACCTATTAGCTTAAGATATAGTATAATATGACTCCATATAGATGATGATGATGCAATGCATTTACCTTTGAATGAAGATGATGTTGTATTTTGACCACTATATGCAAATTTTCTATCATACGTATCATATAAAGTATCTAATATTGACTCAAATTTTAATATATATTCATCATAATCATAATTTAAGTTTTCAACCAAATTATAAAGAGTCTGGTATTCACCCCCCGTTTTCTAGCTCACCCCCCATTCTTAAGTTGCCCTTTATAAATTAAAATTTCTAGACATATCCTTTTTAAGTTGTGGGGGGTAAACTGTTTGCTCACCCCACCTTCCCTCCCAATTTTTTGGTTCCGCTCCCCCCATCTGCTCCCCCCCATCCAAAACTAACAATTCCCATCCATCCACCCCCAAAAAAAATTTCATCTTTCTCCCCCCTATTGTTTTTTCTCCTCACTTGGACTCTTCATTTTCATGCAACTCTCTAATGGAAGAAGTGGAAGAAGAAGAGGCAATGAGAAAAAACCCTAATTTAACTTAGAAAAACAGAAGAAAAAAAATGTTGAATCACTTGCTCAAACAACAGCCAAAAATTCTTAATTTAACTAAATCAAAACCTAAAACCTATCGAAATCTACGTATTAAACTCTGAATTGAGTAGATAGCAAGAAAAACACATTTTTTCATCTAATTCGAACAAATAGACAAATAAAAACTAGGAAGAAAGAACAAGAATCGATACAAGTGAAAATAAAATAAAACTTACATGTGAAGATGAAGATGTCTTGAAAAATGTGGAATTAGGGAAACTAATGGGAAAGAAGAATTAGTGGGAACCTGATTTTGAGACCAGAGATGACAGTAAAAGAGGGTTTCAACGGTTGGGGAAGATGGGTTTTGAGATCAGAAAGAATGACAGAATTGATAAAGAAAATTTTCTTTTATACGGAGTGCGTTACCAATGGGGTGCGCGCTCCAGATTTTCTGTTTTCTTACGGGGGTGAGAACCAAATGGGGGGAGCGGCTAGAAAACGGGGGGTGAATACCAGGACTCATTATGAACTTTTCAATCAAACCCTTCACACCATCTAACTTGATACGAGGATCGATTACACTTGCAATACAATATAACATAGGATGATGATGAAAATGTTTTCCATGAATTTTGCGTAAGCGGGAATAACAGTTGTGCTAATCAAATGTTCAAATTCAATTTCTTGAAAAGTTTGCATCATACTAACTATAGTAATTAAAGCACAACTAGAAGCAGACTTATAAAAACTTGAAAAATGAAGAGTTGCATATTGAAAAGGTTTTAAAAATTTTAACAAACTTTCGACATAATTTCGATACCCTTGATTCATGCAAAAGTTTGTCATGTGTTTTGGAATACAAAAATCATCTATAACCTCTATGTATAAACTAACAATGTAATTAGTTTTTAAGTAGAACTCCATCTGATTTTAATATTTTTAGGGAATCTTCTAAATTTTATTTAACTAAGACCATTGTGAGAATTCTTGAAGATTATGACCACTCGTATCAATAAAATACACACAATCTTTTATTGCATTAACATATGGTTCGACTATCTTCAATGCATCTTGCACACATAAGTTGATGATATGACATGCACATTTAATATGAAATATTTCAGAAACTCGAGGCATAAGCGCATCAATTAATGAAGGGATCGCTTTTTTATTATTGGCGGCATTATCAAAGCTAATAGAAATAATTTTATCTTTAATCCCAAAAATATTACATGCTTCTTAAAATTGTGAGGCGATAGTCGCACCATTATAGGGATACATCAAATAACCAAATTGTATGATCTTTTTTTAAGGATCCAATCATTATCAATCCAATGGCAAGTTGTGCACAAAACGAGAATATCATTACAAACATTTCCAACAATAGTTAATGCAACTTTTGAAAGTAAAGAAGACAAAGTAGCAACTAAAGTATTTAGAGCATCCACAGTCGTTTGCTATCATATAATAAAACACAAAGCAAGCTATCAAATGGCTTTCCTTCAATCCCCCCAAAATCAAAGGCTTAGATCTAACCTCATAAACCCCCCAGTTTCTCCCCAAAACTCAAATTCAAATCCCCCCAAAACAACTCTTTTATTTATTTAATTCTCTCTCTCTCTCTCTCTCTCTCTCTCTCTCTCTCTCTCTCCCTCTATATATATATATATATATATATATATATATATATATATATATATACAAAATAAAACACAAAGAAAGCTATCAAGTGGCTCTCATTCAATAAGGTTGAAATCAATGGTCCAGATTTAACCGCACAAAAACATATTTTTCCGCCCAAAAGTTTTTCCTCGAAACTCAAATTCAAATCCCCTCAAAACAACTCCTTTATTTATTTATTTACTTATTTATTTTTTTCTCCCACTCTCTCACTCTCTCTCTCTATTTACTCAGAAATTTATATTTTCAAATTTCAAGTTTGTAAATTTTCAGATTTTTTATGCATTTTTTTATTACTCATGTTATATTGTAAATAACAAATATCTCATCAATAAATTTCATCATTTTTCACACTCAAAGTTCTAAGAAGTTGGACCACCCCCATTTATAATTATTTTTCAACATATACTAATGGAAACATGAATTTTTATTTACAACTAATTATTGTTTTACTATTCAAACTTGAGCTACATAATTATTGTTTTACTGTTTACAAGACTTTCATATGTTGTATCGTTTCGAAGACGTGTCGTAGGCACGTGCCCACAGGTGGGTGTGTGTGTGTGTGTGTGTATAAACATGAACTTTTATTTACAACCAATTATTGTCATACTATTCAAACTTGAGATACATAATTGTTGATTTACTATTTACAAGGCTTTTCATATGTTGTATCGTTCTGAAGATGTGCCCATGGGCAAATCTAGTATTTCCATAAAATGCATATTTTAGCAATTTCAAATCTGCAGCCGTTTGCTATTTATATTTTGGCAAAATCGCTACATAAGATTGCTATATTTGAGAGGCAATATAGGAATATGCATATTATACAAGACGAAACTTCATGTCTCGTCCTAAAAATTTTTGATTTTTTAATTGACTTGACGAAACTAGAAGTTTCGTCCCAAATACTGCACAGTATTTTTTGTGATCGGACGAAAAGTTTCAATAAAATACTGCACAGTACTTCAATAAAATTCGATTTTTTTTTATAAAAAAACCCAGAAAAAGTTGGAAAAAACAACGGATGGAACTTCAAGTTCCGTCCCGTCCAGTTGGTTTTTTTTTTCAAAATTTTGGCTTTTTTTAGGATTCTATGCATTGGAATGTATATGGTTTCTTATGGATTTTTTATTGGCACCATTGAATTTTCTATGGATTATTGATTGACTCATATGATTTTCTATGGGATTATAACATTTCACGACAGCAGGAAATCACACTTTGCTATATGTATAAGGCTAAATATAAAAAAAGTACACAAAGTTTTGTGCCGGTTTAAAAAAAAGTACACCAAAGTTTTTTTTTTCATAAAAAGGACACAATGTTTTAAAAAACTCCACTGGGTTAGTTAGGGTTAGGGATGGGTTAGGATAGGGTTTAAAAAAACCACTTTCATCTTTCATTTATGTTTTAAAAAACCACATTCATCTTCTATTTGTGTTTAAAAAAACATCACTTAACTAATCAGATATTTAAATAACCCCCCCCCCCCCCCCCCCCCCCCCTCCCCTCCCCCCCTAACCCTAACCAACCAAGTGGAGGTTTTTTAAACATTGTGTCCTTTTAAAAAAAAACTTTAGCGTACTTTTTTTTAAACTGGCAGAAAACTTTGTGTACTTTTTTTTATATTTAGCCTATGTATAATATACATTTTGCTATTTTTACCTTTGACGATTGTAGATGCTCTTACAAGCACATTATATATTTTAAAACAGTCGGATTTAATAGTGTTTTTTGGAATTTTTTTTGAAATGAGGGTTTAGAGTGAGTTGAGTAAACATTTCTAAGTTTTTACTTTCCGATTAAGTAAATGGTAACTCTTTCTTTATAACAAACTTAGTCATTTTTCTACGTACAATTTCATAATCATAACTAAAATTATCTACTTGACCGGTCTTAGGGTTTATTTTTTGTTGGGTAAGATCTTGTTGTGTTTCCTTGTGCTTTTGTTTCAGGTGGCGCTTAAGTGTACATGCGCTCCCACCAACTTTCGATTTGTAAGTCATTTGACAAACACATCAGAAGTCTTTTCTATCGTCTAAATGAATTTCATTATCATTGTCGGGAAGGCAGGAAAAATTAAAATCGGAAATGTTTGTGCTATTCAATTCTATAACCTCATTGGTATCTAAATGCGTAACATAAATATGGTGAGATGCATTAGTAGACTCTTGTACACATTGACTACGTGATGATGCCATAATTGTATGCAAAATATAAAATTAATATTAAACAAGTAAAAAAAATTAAAAAGTAACAAATATTGAATTATAAACAAGTTATCGCATTAGAAGAATTCTCAAAGTTGTGTTGTGAATGCTTCTTGAAAGTTGATTGATTCCAAAAGAACTTCAGGACTATACTTCCAATTCAAACTTTGAGAATCCACAAATTGCAAGAATTTTTGTATGTAATGTAATTATATTTGTAAAATAAATTAAGAGAATTGAGAGAATTGTTTGGAAGGAACGGAGTGCCATACCTAAATTTGGATGGCCGCCATGGCCTAAATTAGGCAGGCCGGCCTGTGACCGAAACTTTACAGCAGTGGTCCAGTCCAGTTTCGGGTCAAACCGGCATGTTTTCCATCTCGATACAATTCCTACCAGCCCTATGCCTAAAAAGGGAAAAGTAGGGTTTTTCCCCATTAGTTTACTACAAATTAATGATTTATTTATTACCTCTTGTAAACCTTCGCTTTCATATTAGTTCAAGATTCATACATTATAGGTAATTTCTATAGCTAGTTTTCATATCATATTATGTCTTCAGAAGAACTATCGAATCATTATTGTGTTATTCCTGCTAATTTATAAATCCAAGATCTGTTAATTTTGTTAGGAGGCAGGGTCGGGCCCTAGTGGAGGCCAGGGATGCAGCGCCTCGGACCCCCAATTTTTTTGTAAATTTAGGGGCCCCTAATTTTTTTTCCCTTATACATATAGTTATGTATTATGCGTGTAAAATAAAATTACACTATGTGTAATTGTTATTATGGGCCCCCAAATTTTATTATCTGGGCTTTTAGAATTTTCTATTATTATTTGAGCTTGGTCTAGTGATGTTTGAATTTGAGTTTGCTGCTTGAATTTGGGGAAACAAATCCATCTTCAAACCCAATCTGCACCCGCATTACCCACCCGACCCGCACTCACACCTGAGACTTGACACTCCACTTCAATACCCTACCCTCCATTCTCCAAATCCAATCCATCTCCAACCCGTTTCTTTCTACCCAAATCCCACTCTCACAATTCCTTTTGCTGAAAAATCTCTAATCTAAATCCCCTAATTCCTAAACTCTAATCTAAATCCCCAAACCTCTGACTGAGGCTCTGACTCTGTCTCCAAAATTCGGCTTCATTCTCCTCCGACTTCCTTCTCCATCTCCTAACCCCTGAAGTCTTAAGTTAAGTCCAAATTTCTAAACCCTAACTCTAATTTCTAAATCCCAAATTAGAGATTGATTGGATTTGGAGGTGACTTGGGTGTTGTTGTTGATCTTGTTGAATGCTGAGTTGCTTTTGTTGTTGTTGTTGCTGACTTTCTCTTGTTATTGTTGAGCTGCTCTTATTGAGCTGCTACTTGCTCTTGTCGCTTGCCGGTTCTATTTGGTAGTTATTTCTTAACCGATTTTACTTTTCAGCATGTTCGACTGTTTCATTGTTTCATTGTCAAATTAGTCAATGGTTTGTCACATTAATAGATTATGGTATTGTTTTATATATATGTATGTGTGTGTGTTTTTTTTGTAATAATAAAATATCTTATTTTTCTTGAACAATGTGCAAATTTTATATATATATATATATATGTTTTTAAAAAAAATTATGTATAAAGGCCCCATTTCGGGAGTTCGCCTCGGGGCCCGTGAACTCAGGTTTGGCCATGTTAGAGCATCCACTATCGTTTCTTCTAAATTTTATACTTTTAGCAATTAGGATTTAGAAACTATATATGGGTATCACTATCGTTACTGCTATTGTTATTGCTAAAAGTGAAAGAATTTTTTTTTTCCAAATAGGATGGATGATGATCCTCCGTTTGATTTTTTTTTTAATTTTTATTTTTCCTGAAACGTCGGACGGATGTTCTTCATCGGTCTTGACAATTATTTAAATTTTTTTTTTTCTAAACTGGGCCTAAAACAGAGGAGAAAAGGTCAAACGATGTTTGTGCCCTTTTTCCCTTATTTTTTAATTTTTATTATGGAAAATTACTTGTCTGCTCACTAGCGTAATAACGTGAGGGGGTAAATAAGTCATTAAAAATAATTTAATAAAGGAAAAGTGAGAGACGGATAGCCTATTTAATTTTTTAACGACAGACGGGTTATTTTCATCCGTCCGTTCTTAAAAATTCTCAAACGGATGAACATCGTTCGTCTTCTTTATTTAGCAATTGGCTAAAGCGGCTGCTAAGTTTAGCGAAGCACTGTTCATTCCTATTCCAATCTTTGGGTTTTTAGCAAACGACTGGGAGCGATTTTTTTATTTCGATTGCTAAATTTTGAGTAATTAGAACTATCGTTTTCTATGTCCATTGCTAAATATAGAGCATTTAGAAATAGCAATAGAAGGATCACGCTGCAATCGTCCAAGTCTAAAAACAGAAGCGACGGATGAACATCATCCGTCTTTGTATTTTTATTTATTTATTTATTTTTTGTATTCGGTGATTTTAAACAAAAAAATAAAAAAAAGTCAAAAACTGGTGAGTTTTTTAATTTTAATTTTTTTTGGGTTCTTTTTTATGGTTTAAAATCATAAAAAAAATCAATAAAAATCAAAAAAAAAAACACACATACACACACACCAAACGGATGAACATCAGCAGTCTGGGTGTTTTTCGATTTTTTTAAAAAAAAATTTAAAAAAAAACACACCAGACGGAACACCTTCATCCGTCTGGCGTGTTTTCAGTGTTTTTAAAAAAAAAAATTTGTTTTCGACGAGAGACGGAAGATCTTCATCCGTCTCTCATTTTTTTTAATTTTTATTTAACTAGACGGCATATCTTCATCCGTCCCTTTCGTCAAACAGATGAATATCGTCCGTCTCCTATATTTAGCAACTGTCTAAAGGCGCTGCTAAATTTAGCAGAGTACTGTTCATTTCTATTCTAAATTATGGGTTTTTAGCAAAGCGACTGTGAGCCTATTGCTATTTTTTGAGTTTTTAGAAAACGACAGTGGATGCTCTTAGGCATAACATATGTCATATCTCAAGTCGTATTTTTCGTATGATTTCCTTAGTTTCTTGGACAATTTCCTTCGTCTGTCTTAAATAGACAGATCTACCTCCTATGGTGCAAATAAGCACCAAATATAGTATATTTTTGTTCCTGTAAGTTAGAATGTTATAAACTTTGTCTTAACAACTAGTAGGTACTCAAAAGTGTACTTAATTATACAACAATTATAGCAGCCAGGATAACCATCATCGACATCAACCTGATGGATTACTTTGCACCAGAAAACCTCTGATTGGAATTTTAAGCTCTGTATCTTCCACTTACCTTCTGTTTCGTTTACGTATACTTAATTAACTGTCCATGATGTTTGTTTACTAAGATTTTACATAATATCCGGCCGGATTAGTAGACCGACGGCTGAGAAGAGCAGACGAGTTCCATGGAGGTTGGTTTCTTAATCGATCGATTAATTAGTTTACTGCTTCTTTCTTAACTCTTGACCAAATTATTGTATAAACCTTTCGGTTGGCAGAATCCTTCAGAATTAATGAATGACATCAATTGCCAGAGCATATCTGTAAATACTTAATCATTCTATACTTAATCATTATATATATCATTGTCCTCATTCACTCTTTTGGATGATGTCTGTGTGAGTCCTTTCTTACTGGGAAGATGAAAATGTTACGATTAAATCTCTACCTTCACAAAGTGTGAAGATAGTGATATGATAACATACAAAACACATCATTTTTTATATATACATATATATATATATATATATATATATATATATATATATATATATATATATATATCTACTATTTTAATGGGAGAGTTGGGGTAGTAAACAAACAAACCCTAATTTTGTAACCGAGCAAACCCGTGTAATATACGTCCAAATTAAATTCAATTAATAGAAATATTTGTAGACAAACAAATCCGTGTGTTGCCCGTGCTTATCTAATCTAATATAAAGGAAGTATTAGATTTAAGGCTAGACTACATTAAAGTTTTTACTATTAATAAAAATATATTTATTTAGACGTGCATCGCACGTGGAAATTACTAGTATATATATATATATAGAGAGAGAGAGAGAGAGAGAGAGAGAGAGAGAGAGAGAGAGAGAGAGAGAGAGAGAGTCTATTAAGAGCTAGGAAGCTGAGATTCTTATGGAGAGCTGGGATTCTTAGCCGCATGATTGCGATCCGATGGTCAAGATTTGATCCGACCATCAACTGATATGTAGAAGGGCAAAACAGTCATTTCTAAGCTCTCCTCTTTCTCATCTGAGCTACTCTCTCCCGTTCTCTCTCTTTCTCTCCTTGACGAATCCGAAATAATCTCAAGCTCTCCCGTTCAAAACCCTAGCTTCGATTAAGAGCTCATCTCACCCGTTCTCTCTCTTTTTCTTCGATGCGTCGCTCATCTCTCCTGTTCTCTCTCTCTCTTAGCTGCGTCGCTCATCTCCCTTCCTGAGCATTTCGAAGCTAGGGTTTTTCATTTTGGTCCATTTTAATGGCAAATGGAGTGTTGGGGTTTTGAGGGGTTTGGCTGCTATCGAAACCCACCCGATCGAATCTCTCTCTCTCTTTTCGATGCGTCGCTCATCTCTCCCATTCTCTCTCTTTTTCGAAGCTAGTGTTTTTGGTTTTTGGTTTTTGATTTTGGTCCATTGAGGGGTTTGGCTGCTATCGAAACCTACCCGATCGAAACCCTAACTCCACCATTCTTCTCTACCCCGACATCTTCGAATCAGGTATATTTTGTGAACATTTTTTTTCCAATTTTTTTTTCTTTTTCAAATCCCTTATTTTGTAAATTAATTGCTTGCTTTGAAAATTAATTTTTCAGGTAATGTTTGCATCTCAAGAATAGTGTGTGGAACAAGATGATCAGCTACAATATGTGAGGGAAGTATTCGAACCCCATTTATCCATTTTGGGGTTTGGTCTTTCTATATTTTCGGTTTGATTGCTGATAGTTCGATTGGTGGTGGTTCACAATGTGAGACAAATCAGTATCATTCTATTTTATGTTTGGTTTACTGTTAACCATGATTTTATTATGCTATAGTAGTATATTAGTCGGTTATATTCATGTGATTGTGAGTTCGCTTCTTCGTTGGATAACTTGGATTCTTGTTTTACAAATGATGATGAGATGGATTATGTTTCTGAAATTGCACACTATGAATCATTTATTTAATGATTTGTAGGAGTGACTAGTGATGAATTAATCCTATCTGAGCTTTATTTTTCCTCATTGGTTATAAGTGATGATGAGATGGATTATGTTTCTGAAGTTGTACACTATGATTTAATGATTAATAGAAGTGAGTCTAGTGATGAAACAATCCTATTTGAGCTTTACGATTGTTACTTCAAATGACTGTTTTTGCGGGAGAGCTGAGATTTTTTCGGATTCGTCAAGGAGAGAGAGAGAGAACGGGAGAGAGTAGCTCAGATGAGAAAGATTTGAGCTAAGAAATGAACAACAGAAAGTGAACAACAGAAACTGAACATGAAGTTCAAAATGTTTAAGCTCAGAACAACAGAAAATATATTTTTTGTAACTCACGTTGGATGCGTATGTGTTGGATACTCATTTAAGCCTTTTGGGGTTTGATTCTCTCCTTCAGTGTGTTGGTGTAGGCAGTGATGCGAAACACTTTATGATCTAAATAAAATTTTCAGCTTCTTGTATTTATGCTTGATTATTTATCTATCATATTCTAGTTGGCATGGCACCCCAATGCAGCCCTAGTTTTGAATAGTGTGTTCTGTGCCTGCTGGTTTTTTTTAATCTATATATATACATGAGTATGTCTATTATGAGAGGAGGTCGATTGATCGTGAGTAGAGGTGGACATGCAAAAAGAAAACTTCTTGCTTGATTTATTAGTAAGCAGTGATGAAAAGTTTATGCATGATTTTTTTTTGGTAAACTAGTAGGCATGGCTTAATAAAGCAGCCCTAGTGACAAACTCAAATTTGTGCATTTGACTCACTTATACTTGATTTATTAGTAGGCAATGATGAAAAGTTTATGCATGATTTTGTTTATTCATGATTTTTCCCTTTTAGAGTGTGTAGGCAGTGATGAAAAGTTTGTACAAGACAAGTAAAATGATTTTTTTTTTTTGCACCCTCCTACCAAGTTAGTGTGCAAGTCATTTCAGCTTCATGTTTAGTTTCTATTTTTGGCAATTGGTATACAAATTTTTTTTGGCGGTGTTCAGCTTCATGTTCAGTTTATGTTGTTCTGAGCTGGGGAGTTGGTAAAATGTTTTGGGGGTGTTCATCTTTTTGTTCAATTTCTGTTGTTCTGAGCTTACACATTTTGAACTTCATATTCAAATTCTCTTGTACTGAGCTTACACATTTTGAACTTCATGTTCAGTTTATGGTGGTGTTATTCTGAGCCTACAAATTTTTGCATCTCTTGTTGTTGTTCTGAACCTGCAGATTATTTTGCAGAATAGTGTGTTCTGAGCCTACAGTTTTCTTTGCTGTTGTTGTTGTTCTGAGCCTACACATTTTTTTGCTGAAATTTTTTGTTGTTGTTCAAATACCTGTCTATCCTGAATTTTATAATACATATATTTACGTAGTTGCTTCTAATATTTTTGGGTGAATCACAATGTTCAGGAATTCAAGAGGAAGAACAAGAAGGATGTTAGTGGAGAACCCGAGAGCCATGAGAACATTCTCTTCGATTGCCCATTTTTTACCAATTAAGAATGTTTCGACTGCGAGGAAGTTTAAATGTCTTTTAGTGTGTTGGTCATGTATGGATTGTAAGGGAAATAATGGAAGTTGAAAGTTAAAACTAGTTTGTGGTTACAAATCTGTTTTTAATCCTTTTGTATAATCTCCATTTGGTTTCCAATATTTTCGGCAATTGGTGTACACATTGGTTGGTGGTTGGTGGTGTTCAGTTTGTGTTGTTCTGAGCTTACACATTTTTAACTTCATGTTTTGTTTCTTTTGTTCTGAGCTTACACATTTTGAACTTCATGTTCAGTTTATGTTGTTGTGAGCTTACACATTTTGATCTTCATCTTCAGTTTATGTTGTTCTGAGCTTACACATTTTGAACTTCATGTTCAGTTTGTGTTGTTCTGAGCTTACACATTTTGAACTTCATCTTCAGTTTATGCTGTTTTGAGCTTACACATTTTGAACTTCATGTTCAGTTTGTGTTGTTCTGAGCTTACACATTTTGAACTTCCGGTTCAGTTTCTGCTGTTCTGAGCTTACACAATTTGAACTTCATGTTCAGTTTCTGCTAATCTGAGCTTACACATTTTGAACTTCATGTTCAGTTTGTGTTGTTCTGACCTTACACATTTTCAACTTCATGTTCAGTTTATGTTGTTCTGAGCTTACACATTTTGAACTTCATGTTCAGTTTCTGCTGTTTGTGTTGGTCATGTATGGATTGTAAGGGAAATAATGAAAGTTGAAAGTTAAAACTAGTTTGTGGTTACAAATCTGTTTTTAATCCTTTTGTATAATCTCCATTTGGTTTCCAATATTTTCGGCAATTGGTGTACACATTGGTTGGTGGTTGGTGGTGTTCAGTTTGTGTTGTTCTGAGCTTACACATTTTTAACTTCATGTTTTGTTTCTTTTGTTCTGAGCTTACACATTTTGAACTTCATGTTCAGTTTATGTTGTTGTGAGCTTACACATTTTGATCTTCATCTTCAGTTTATGTTGTTCTGAGCTTACACATTTTGAACTTCATGTTCAGTTTGTGTTGTTCTGAGCTTACACATTTTGAACTTCATCTTCAGTTTATGTTGTTCTGAGCTTACACATTTTGAACTTCATGTTCAGTTTGTGTTGTTCTGAGCTTACACATTTTGAACTTCATGTTCAGTTTATGCTGTTCAGAGATTACACATTTTGAACTTCATGTTCAGTTTGTGTTGTTCTGAGCTTACACATTTTGAACTTCCGGTTCAGTTTCTGCTGTTCTGAGCTTACACATTTTGAACTTCATGTTCAGTTTCTGCTATTCTGAGCTTACACATTTTGAACTTCATGTTCAGTTTGTGTTGTTCTGAGCTTACACATTTTCAACATCATGTTCAGTTTATGTTGTTCTAAGCTTACACATTTTGAACTTCATGTTCTGTTTTTGCTGTTCTGAGCTTACACATTTTGAACTTCATGTTCACTTTGTGTTGTTCTGAGCTTACGCATTTTGAACTTCATGTTCAGTTTATGTTGTTATGAGCTTACACATTTTGAACTTCATGTTCACTTTGTGTTGTTCAGAGCTTACACATTTTCAACTTCATGTTCAGTTTCTGCTGTTCTGAGCTTACACATTTTGAACTTCATGTTCAGTTTATGTTGTTCTGAGCTTACACATTTTGAACTTCATGTTCACTTTGTGTTGTTCGGAGCTTACACATTTTCAACTTCATGTTCAGTTTCTGCTGTTCTGAGCTTACACATTTTCAACTTCATGTTCAGTTTGTGTTGTTCTGATATTTTGAACTTCATCTTCAGTTTATGTTGTTCTGAGCTTACACATTTTCAACTTCATGTTCAGTTTATGTTGTTCTGAGCTTACACATTTTGAACTTCATGTCCAGTTTCTGCTGTTCTGAGCTTACACATTTTGAACTTCATGTTCAGTTTCTGCTGTTCTGAGCTTACACATTTTGAACTTCATGTTCAGTTTCTGCTGTTCTGAGCTTACACATTTTGAACTTCATGTTCACTTTGTGTTGTTCTGAGCTTACACATTTTCAACTTCATGTTCAGTTTCTGCTGTTCTGAGCTTACACATTTTGAACTTCATGTCGATATGGAAAAAAAAAATTGGAAATTTTTTTTTCACAAAATATACCTGATTCGAACATGTCGGGGTGGAGAAGAATAGTGGAGTTAGGGTTTCTATCCGGTGGGTTTCGATAGCAGCCAAACCCCTCAATGGACCAAAATAATAAACCAAAAACCAAAAACACTAGCTTCGAAAGAGAGGGAGAGAACGGGAGAGATGAGCGACGCATCGAAGAGAGAGAGAGATTTGATCGGGTGGGTTTCGATAGCAGCCAAACCCCTCAAAACCCCAACACTCCATTTGCCATTAAAATGGACTAAAATAAAAAAACCCTAGCTTCGAAATGCTTAGGAAGGGATATGGGCAACGCAGCTAAGAGAGAGAGAGAGAACAGGAGAGATGAGCGACGCATCGAAGAGAGAGAGAGAGAACGGGTCAGATGAGCTCTTAATCGAAGCTAGGGTTTTGAACGGGAGAGCTTGAGATTATTTCGAATTCGTCAAGGAGAGAAAGAGAGAGAACGGGAGAGAGTAGCTCAGATGAGAAAGAGGAGAGCTTAGAAATGACTGTTTTGCCCTTCAACATTTCAGTTGATGGTCAGATCAAATCTTGACCATCGGATCGCAATCATGCGGCTGGGAATCCCAGCTCTCCATAAGAATCTCAGCTTCCCAGCTCTTAATAGACTCACTATATATATATATTCGAATATCTGATTTTGTATTATTATTAATTACTATTAAAGAGTAATGAAATGTTAATTTGATTTGGTGATGGCACTAATGATGTCCAACCTATTTCTGGCTTGTGACTACCGACAAACATTCCTACTTTCTTTGAAAACTAATGGATAAATTTCAGTTAACCCTACTAAAATTTTATTCTTTTAGTAGTTTACACTACTGAAGTTTTTTTGTTTGTTAATTAATCGTACTGAAGTTTGTTTTCCGTTAAGTGCACCCTAATCTAACTGACGTTGTTAACTTTTGTGTAAAATACCTAAAATATCCATGTTGGTTCAGATTAATTACTAAATTTTCAAGTCCATCAACACCATCCATCATCTTCTTCTTCTTTTTCATCTTCATTCATCATCATTAATTTTAAACGTATGATTAGTTTTAATCACATCATTAATTTAAATTTTAAACTCATCTTTAATTTTAATTATATACAATAATTTTAATTTCATAATTAGATTAATTTTAATTTTAATTACATTATTAATTATTTCAATAATATTCACTGCAACCACCACCACCACCACCACCGACTCCTCCTCCTCCCTCAAATCTCTCACCTCCCCCTCCTCTACCCCCCCTCCGACCAACCACCACCACCACCTTCTCTTACATCAAATCATTCACCTTCTTCTCCTTCCCTCACAAGGGCGGATCTGGGCCCAAGCAGCACAAGCAACTACTTTGGGCCCCCAATTTTATAGGGCCCCATATTTTTAAGTATTTACAATGTTAAAAAGTAAAATGTAATATTTTTTAATATAATTACATTATATTAACAATTAGTTTATTAGCTCAGTTGGTTAGAGTGTTGTGCTAATAATGTGAAGGTTACAGGTTCAAAACTTGCATATGCCAATTAAATTTTCAAACATTTTTATTTTTAAAACTAATTATTTTTCGCATAGCCATACATATGCCATTTTATCATTTTATGAATTCGATATTATTTTTCACTTAGCCCATGTATGTCACTCTATGATATTTTTTCAATGTTCTATAGTATATCATATTTACCTGTTTATGATAAATTTCTAACCAAATTGTAACCCCTGTTTCAATAAATGCGTATTTTTCAAGTATTTTTCTGTAATTTAAATTCTTGGTATCTTATAATTATCCTTCTTAATTAATTATATTATTTAAACTATTTTATGGAACCCAATGTACAAATTATTCAATTGTTCAATATTTAGCTCAAGCCCAATTGTTTAATTGTTGATTATAAGCCAAATTTCGTACTTTGATTTTATTATCTATTAATCTGAGCCCAGTTGTTATTTTAAGCCCAATTCCATATTTTGATTGTATTATTTATTTATATATTTGATCTGAGCCCAAAATTTAGCCCAATACCCTGATTGTTTTATTTAGTATTTTGAGCCCATGAGCTAAGCTCAAACCCACTAACCCAGAACCCATATAGTTGTACAGATTTATCCTGCACCCCTACCCGTATACAATTCTTTCACGTATCCCCACTTTTCAATTCTCGTACTCCAACTCCGTCTCCTTCTTTCTCCCGCCCTCTCTTTTTCTCTTCTTCCAAACTCCGAAACACAAAGCAACTCACTGTCTTCCTCCCTCCCTCCCTCAAGTCACACCGCCATTGTTGCCGCTCATCTCCTCGCTGTCGCTCGTCATCGCCCTCCTCTATCGACACCCCCGCCATCTTGCCATTCTCCTCCTCACCACCTCGATCCTCGCCTCCTCTAGAGCTTCACCCTCGAGCTCGTCGACAACCGCAACCCCACTGAAGCCACCGCCTCGTCTTTAACCTCAGCATCCTCCTGCCTCTTCCTCGTCGAGCCCCCTCGATGCCGCTGCCGCCCTCCGCCAGCCCGTCGCCACCCCGAAGCATCACCTGCCTCCGATCCGCCTTTGCTCGAGCATCCTATCATCTTCCTCCTCGCACGACTTTGCCTTCTGCCTTGCCTGCCTCCATTGCAGCACCCCCTCCGCTTCGTCTTCACTTAGAGCTCGACCACCACCTCTCCCGTCGCGCCCTCCTCCTTCCTCTCACCGCACCCCGTGCGCCATCGCTCTCCTGAGTGCCCCCGCTATAGCCGCTCGACCCACTGCCGCTCTCGTCCTTCCGCCATTGTCGAACTCAGCCATCACCGAAGTGTCGCTGTGCCCTTGTGCCACCACCGTTCCTCTTCCTCCCATCGTCGCTCCGCCATTACCGAGTCCTCATCGCTCCAACCACAGTCGCGAATCCCCAAGCTTCTCCGCCACCTTCCTCTGTTCCCATCCCGAAGCAGAGCGCCGTCCCCATCGAGCCGCCTCTTCACCTTTTTCTCCAGCCCGTAGCCTCCAGTCGCGATGCCCAGTCATCACGTCGCCCATGCCCGGCTGCAGCTCTCACTTCCATCGCTCTCTCTCCCCCCTCTCTGTCGAAGTAGAAGAAGCCAGAGTGTGGGTTTTATTGGTGTTGCTGTTGTGGGATTTGGGGATTGAATTAGATTGTTGCTGTTGGTGTTGGTGTATTGGTGTTTGGTGTTTGTGGGGTAGGGGGGATTGTGAAGGAGTTGTTGCTGTTTTGGAGTTTGCTTTGTTGCTATTGGGTGTTTGTAAGGAGGATCCGATCCAGTGTGGTATTTTGTGTGGAGAAGTGGAGTTTGTTGTTTGCTATTTTGGTGTGGCTGCCCTGTATCTTGCACGTGCATCGCTGCCCAGAATTCTGATCCCGTTGTTCTGGTGTTCTATATCATCGTCGTCGATTAATAGGCAAGTATCTCTTGTACAATCCGTTTGTTCTTGTACAAGCTTTCTTTGCAAAATACCGTAGGTGTATTCCTTGACTCTAATTCGTATTATACATAATCCGTCGATCCCGTATTCGTACATGATCACGAATACTTTGTTGCCATATTCATTGCATGAACACGATACACATATATATACTCTTAGAACTATACAGGATGTTGTGCATGAATTGCTTGACTTGTTACTAGTTTGCATGTTGTTATGATATCTAGTTATTCTTGATTAAGTTTTGCACATGCCATTGATCACATCATAGTTACAACATGTTTTATAAACCCTGAAATATGTTTTCCTGCACTGCATAAGTCTTGATACTCGATCCTGTCATGTTACCCGTTTTTGTTGTTGCATGTAGATGTTTATCGAATCAGTTATTGTTCATGTTTAATTGTAATAAAAAAATAACAAGCCGGGGCATAAGGGGAAAGGTTTAGAGTAGACAATATAGAAGAGCGTACTCGGACGGAAGTTCGTGGTTTCCCGATGCAAGTTGCAAGTTTACAAAATTATAGGTTTACATGTTCACGTTACAAGTTCACACTACATGTTCCACATTGCACGTATCTTGATACAAGATATACTTGACATGTTTTCCCGGGTATGTGACCTATAGAATCCACCACTAGTCTAAACGTTCACTGATTGTATGTAGCAACCATGTGGTATGAGACGCATGAAGTGCTACCTAGATAGAGTTAATAAAAGACATGTGATTAACACGTACACTTGCATGATCCAGTTACATGTTACATGTTCATGTTGACTCGTTTACTTGCTTACTTGTTTACATGTTACATGTTCCTATTGATTTATTTATTTGTTTACATGCATGCCACTTATTCCATAATGTCTTGTTTATGACCCTGTTTGCATGTTGTATTTCTCCTATTATATGATTCTTGATTCCTTGCTCTTCCCCTACTTTTGTTTTGTTTTATAATTGTCTCGTTAGCTTGTACCACTTACGGCCCGTGACTTGCATTAACGGGTACCTCCTTATTTCTTCTTTTTGTAATAATATACTTGCAGGCCCAGATGGAGAATTACCCGAAGGTGTTGCTGAGCAATTATTTTAGTCTTGTTTATTTTTATGTTATCTTTAGTTCATATTTTATTCATGTACTCTTTATAGTAATCCGGACGTATTTGACCCGTAACTACTTTGTATTTTCCAGTTGTTGGTCATGTTATGTACTATATCATGTACTTTTGTTATCCTATTGTGATTTTACATGCTTGCGTGGTTGATATTGTTATCCTGTTGTTGAGTTAACTGTACAGCTTATGAATGGTGTATTCGCAACATTCGCTGGGCCTCAGTCATGAACTCATATTTCTGTATTTTTGGGAAGCAGGGCGTGACACAAATCTTCAAGTGCATATGGTTATTCTACATTTTAAGCTTCTAACTAGTAATCGCATATACATATATTCATCATCATTTAATTCTAATCGTGTTCTCTAATATATCATATTTACTTCTTTGAGATAACATATTTCGTTTTTGTTGTTAGAGTTTGTCCGAGTTTCTTTTGACCACGAGGCATTTCATATAAAAAATGTATGTTATCAATTAAATCTTTTTGTAAGCATATATATAAATTTATTTTCATTTAAATGGTTTGTTCTCTAATGCTCCAATTTTGTTTGCATTTAAATAATTGTCATTATCATTTTATCAACTTGCAAAAAGCCCAATTTAAGAATTTGCTTAGGGTCCCCTGAAATTCAGATACGCCTCTGTTCCCTCAATTCCAACCCACCACCACCACCACCTCCTCCTCCCTCGAATCCCTCACCTACCAACTATATCCGGCCAATCACCACCACCACCCCCTCCTCCTCCTCCTCCTCCTCCTCCCCCCTCAAATCGCTCACCTCTCCCCGCCTCCGACCAACTCACCACCACCCTCTCTCTCTCCTCTCTCAATTCAATCAAATTAGGATATTCATTTCCTAATTATATCCTAATAAATAATAATAATAATAATAATAATAATAATAATAATAATAATAAATAAATAAATAAATAAGGGTAATTTGGTCATTGCAAAATGAAACAACGGCACGTGCTCGAAAAAATTACTCAAAACAGGTGGAGTATGCCAAAACGCCAAAAAAATCTAATGGCGTTTGAGTAATTGCCAAAGTAAACTGCTAACAGTATAAACTTCAGTATGGTTACCTGAAATTTATCCATAACTAATTACTATCACAACTTGATGGCTTGGATTATTGAACAATCATTCAGATGGTTTCCCTAATGGTGTACTACAAGGTCGTGAGAGCAACCACAACGGTTGTTGCTATTTTTTGGCAAAATGGCAAATGAGGATTTCTTTGCAGTGGTAATTTGCCAAAATATGAGAAACACAAAAATTTTTGATCGGACGGCCTTTTTAAATTTTTTTTAATACAATTAAAATAGTATTAGTTATCATAATATTATTAGTGATTTAACTAGTTATTAAATTAACACTAAATTCCAATTTAAATTAATAATCCAAATGATTAGTGGATTAAATATATACTATTATTAAGCAAAGCCCCATTTTGACGGTTTTTTACTATCGTGCCCTCATATACATAAAAGGCTAAAAAATAATATAGGGTTAATTCTGTCAATTTTTGTCCCTGATCCCTCCACAATCAAAGGTCAAAAATGTAATTTTCACTTCACATTTATCATGCCCCACGTACATATGAAAACAACTCTCCAACTTCTCATCAATTTAAAAAGTTGCTAATATTTAAAACACCTTTTCAATAGTACGTTTTATTTTAATTATTCCTCTTTCGTCTCGATCCTCCTCCTATTCTTCCGCCTCAACCTAATCTCCCCTCCCTCTCATTTTCTCAAAAAAAAGGAAAGAAGGGAAAAAGAAATATAGGGTTAGGGTTTTGAGATGGCGACGACTTCTTGATTTCGAGATCCGATTGATGGGATGCATCCTCAGGAAAGGCGTTGAGACGCCCTCCCATCTCCCCTTCCTCGCCATGTGTCGTCCTCACGGAGATCACAGTCCTCAGCGGCCAAGGTTGAGGCCGGTGCTGACGTGGCGGACGTTGTCGCTGTTGTTGTTGCTGAAGATGCAGATGATGAAGCGATGTCGGCGGTGGCGGCGGAGGTGGTGGAGGAGAAGCCAAGGAGGAGGAGGAGTAGTGGAAAGCACGTGGGGAGTAGTATTCCGATGCACGTAAGAGGGGAGCAGGTGGCGGCGGGGTGGCCGGCGTGGCTGTCAGCAGTGGCTGGAGAGGCTGTCAGCGGGTGGACCCCACGGCAGGCCGATACGTTCGAGAAGATTGATAAGGTAACGTGAAATATCAACACCATTATGTTCTCTCTTTCTTGTGATCTTTCATTCTTGATTATTTGAACAAGTTTAGAATTTTGGATCATCATTAAAAATGGAAATCATTAGACGATGAATGAGAATGAAGAAAAATGGTCAAGAGATGAGCAATGCGTCGTCAACGGATACGATTTTGGTATTATGTTTTTGAAGTTGATTATGCAAGACGAAAAGTTTTGAGATTGTATCGTGGTTGTGAAGTACAATACTCCGTATATTTTTTTTTTTTGAAAGATTTTGATATATTTTTAGTTTTTGTTTTTAATGCTAGGTTATGAACGTATTACTAATCTATATGAAATTCTGATATCGAGGAACAATTGGGAATGTTTATATGGAGTCTTATTTTTATATTATGTTAGTTATGTACTACCGAGAAAACCAAAAGGTGGAGCAAAGCAAACAAATTATGTGGCTGAGGGGCGGGGCAAGTGTTTGAGGAATAATTAAAATAAGATCGGTTTGGAATTGTTGAAAAAAGAGGTTGCCAGTGGAACTTGTTCTGTTCCTAGATATTAAAAAACATAAAAATAAAACGTGCATCGCATGTGCAGATTACTAGTTAATACTTAAACCAAGTGTTTAATTAACTTTGAAAGCGACATTTGTACAAACAGTTTCTCATATTTTTGAGCTTGTCCCGTCCGATGCCTATTCTCCTTTTTTTTTATGGAACATGTTCCGTCCGATTTTTTTTTTATATATAAAAATTTAAAAATTCGGGGCAACACAACTTGTTTCGTCCGATCATATATAAAAATATATATATATGGACGGAACAACATATTTTGTCTCCTATATTTTGAGAATCGTCAAATCGTTTCTCATATATGATAAGCTGATGTTCCTACTTTTTAAAAAAATAACAAAATAAAAAACCTTTGTGGATAAGTTTTTGCCAAAATATGACAAAAATGAACATTTAGCAAACCATTGTAGATGATCTGAACAACATGTATTTATATACTATAGTTTTCTTGACCAAGAGCTAACGAAATTATATAATAGTATTTTGACAACGAAGATGTTACAGGGCAATCTTCCTCTTTCTTATGAACTTATCCACGATTGAGTTTCTCGCTTCCTTGTAATCAAAGGGATATAAGTAGGGGTGTCAAAAAGTACCATATTACCGTACCATACCGTTACCATACCTTATATTACCGAAATTTCGGTAATACCATACCGAAATTTCTGTATTGTACCATACCGAAATTATATGGTATGGTACTGGTACCCAATACTGATACCATGGTATACCGTACCATACCAAGTAATTAATACATATTTAATTTATTTTTTATATTTAAAAACTCAAGCCAACACCTAGGTCCAAGCCCATTTTTCTTATTTTCTTTTTCAATTTTCCACCCCAGTTGTACTGCTACTTCAATTATTATTCCTTTTTCCCTACTTCCTTTTTTTCTTCATTGAATCTAGGGCACACGCACTAACTGACCGACGCACTACGCTGTCGAAGCACCACGCTGTCGCCACGCCACCTACCTTCTTCAGCCCCGATCGGTACGGTATTTTTGGAAGATTTTTTCGACTAATTAGGGAAACTTTAGAGTTTAGTTAGTGTATTAATATAAGATCCATCTTCTTCTTTATCTTGTTGGATTTTTTTGAGATCTTATGTATTATTATTCACAAGTAATTAGGAATTTAGGATGTAAAAGATCTTCTGATTTGATTTATCAAATTAATTTTTGTGATTTTTTAGGAGTTAATATAGGTGAAATCTTTTTATGTATTATATTTGTATCATAATCCTGAAATTGGTTTATATATGAATCTTCTAAATGAGATACATACTTAAAAAAAGGAGTAGAAAAATACACAGAAATGAAAGAACCATCAAATATTATGAATGTTATGAAAGAAAAAGCACAATACTGTTGTCATTCTTTACACATGAATCTTCTTAATTTCAGGTATTGTTGTCATTCTTTCTCTATATGCTGAAGCTATCCCATTATGTCTAATCAAGCATATTGCAGAATGCTGAATCTAATAGAGCAGCATATTGAATCAATCATATTGCAGAATGTTGAAACTAATTTTCATACATAAAGATACATTATATTGAAACTTATACATCTCTGAAATTGTACAACAATAAAGTCTACAACCCTGATTTGTTGTTGGCCTGGGTGAATTAAGGATTGGGCAGAAAAGGTCTTTAGCTAATTCTTTTATTGAGGGTTAAACTATTTAGGAGATGAGAAGGCGATGTTGATGTTTTTTATCCATGAGCTTAAATTTTGTGTCGATTCTTTATCACTATATCAGGTGATGTATGTTTGTTTGTGAGGATAATTTTTTTATGTGAATATGTTTCCAGTTAATCAGTTGAATTGTAGGTTTCTGTATACTATTCGTGCTGGTGTTTCTCTGTCCTGTATGTGTTTAATTTGTTTTGAGTGAGAATTCTAGAGCTTTTTGAAAGGAATATGCCTGAAGATATTAGTTATTTCAATGGAGTTTTGTAATGATTTCTTCCTTCATTGTTAAACAGAAACTTATATTATTTGGTACTGCTGGTGATTGGGCTCTGGAAACACAGATGTTAGACTAAATTATGGACCGTTAGTTGAGTCTTGTTTGATAATTGACATTGGCTGATTATTGGAACTTCTTCATATATATATATATATATATATATATATATAGAGAGAGAGAGAGAGAGAGAGAGAGAGAGAGAGAGAGAGAGAGAGAGAGAGAGAGAAATCTTCGGTTGCACACTACTTTGGTGAGCACTCACGAAATATAGCACCTATGACAAATCCGAACCGCTCATATTGTTCTATATACCTTAGATAGCCTAACAATAAAAAGTCAAGTAATTTGAAGTTCATTTGCCCATGATTTATATCATTACAAAATTGTATGGCTGAAAATTCGAACAACATGATGGATGGGCAAATGAACTTCAAATTACTTGATTTTTTATTGTTAGGCTATCTAAGGTATATAGAACAATATGAGCGGTTCGGATTTGTCATAGGTGTTCTATTTCATGAGTGCTCACGGAGTGCTCACCAAAAGTAGTGTGCAACCGAAGGGGACTCTATATATATATATATATATATATATATATATAGGGAAAACTTTGGTTGAGCACTACTCTAGTGCTCAAAGCTTCGGTTGAGCACTACTCTAGAGCACTAGAGCACTAGCGTAGTGCTCAACCGAAGCTTTCCCTATATATATATAGGGAAAGCTTCGGTTGAGCACTACTCTAGTGCTCACCGCGTGAACACTAGGCCTTCGGGCGTTCATATCAAAAATTCGAACCGTTCACATTGATCTACACATCTAAATTAGTCTAAATATGTAAAATCAAATCATTTGAAAATCATTTGCCCATTCATTGAAGTGTTACAAAATTGTATGGCTGAAAATCATTGTTTTTCTAGTCACATGATGGTTGGGCAAATGAATTTCAAATGATTTGATTTTACATATTTAGACTAATTTAGATGTGTAGATCAATGTGAACGGTTTGGATTTTCGATATGAACGCCCGAAGGCCTAGTGTTCACGCGGTGAGCACTAGAATAGTGCTCAATCGAAACTTTCCATATATATATATATAATTATTTATGTTGAAACTTCTTCATATATATCTTTATGTTGAGCTTATTTATCCTTCTTTTGCCATTTATATGAATGTTAATTTTTTAAGCTAATTGATGTCCGGTAGTACCATGGTATTACCAATACCGTACCAATATTCCGGCAGTACCGAACTCGGTAGTACCAAAATCTTGGCACGGTAATGGTAGGAAAATTTGTGTACCAAGTATTCCGATACGGTAGACGGTAGAGTAATGATGATACGGTACGGTACGGTATACCACCCCTAGATACAAGAAAGGCCGTTTTGAGTTTTATCACACCTCATAAGCAAGATATTGTATGTGTTTTTGTCAAAGTAATGCACACTCTATTGATACATAAAGAAACAATTCTACAAACTCACTTAACGAGAACCTGTTCCTCATATAATGCAAATCCTAGGTGCTTCCTATACGTCATTTCATGGAGAAAAGTGTGCTTCTCAAAACTGAAAGTTCATGAGATGGCATCAAAATAATATCTTTTGATGCCTCAGTTGATCTTGTTGCCATAGATATGCTAAGATAATGAGATGGTAAAAGTAGGGCTTGATAAACAATAAGATTGGAGATCCGCTTTACCGATCCATCCGATCCTCTTCCTTCCTTCATTAATTTTGTCCCTTTCTCTCTTCTCCTCACACCCTTTTCGTGGATTTGGTTCTCACTCGGTTGCGCCCGTTGCTCCCTCTTCCCTCCTCTCGTCGCTGTGAGGTGGTCCCTGTAGCTACTCAAGCCCCGCGCCCTCCTGTTATGTGTTTTGGCGTCGCCCCTAGCTTCCCCTTTGGCTTCCTCTTCGGATCCACCGTGCTTCAGGCAGTCGCTCGGCGGATTTTGGCTTTATCTCTCTGCCCTAGTGCGGTTCAGTAGTCTTCTCAAGAGGTATTTTACACCGAAGCACTGTAAGTTTACTCTCAACTCACCTATTTCATTTTGTTTTCTTTTCTATACTGGGTGGTTTGTCGCCTGGTTATGCTCTTCTTGTTGAGCGATCAGCATTGCCCTGTGGTAGTATTGATCGTCTTCCTCTTTGTTACCCGGAACTTTTATTTGTATTGGGAGATTTTCTATCTCCTATTGAGTTGCATGTGTGCAGGCTCTCTTGCTGCATCGATTTCATCTTACTTAGATGCTCTCTCTTTCTTGCTTTCTTTTTCTGAGGTGTTATTTCTTCCCTATTGAGCTGGTTTCTTTCAGCGTTCTGGGGTGTGGATTCTTTCCCCACCTTGTTATTCAGGACTCCGTCGATTACGATCGGCGTTGTAGCGCTCTCGACCCTTATCTTCTACAGGGTCTCATCTCTTTGACCTTTCCCCTCTCTGTTTTTCTGTTTGGTGGGCCGTTTTTATAGAGGCCCATGGACCAATCTTGGGTGGAGGTTGTCAAAAAGAAAAGAAATAAAATTTCTCAAAAAAATTTCTTGCCGCTCTCGCCCTCTCATGGGCCTTTGGAGCTGGCAGGATTTAGGCCCTCTTTCACGAAGCTTCCTTCTGGCTTCTCTTATCCCATCTCCCGCTCTTCTACACTACCTTATCCATCTCTGTCCCTCAATTCTCTTCCCCATCACCGTAGATTCTCGCCAGTTTGTTTTCGTTGCCTTCTGAGGGGTCATCTTAAGCTTGATTGCCCTAATAAGATGAAATGCCTCTTTTGCAACAAGTCTGGTCATGCCAAACAGCGATGTTTTGCACTGCAAAAAATTCTTGGGCTCCCCATAGGAGTTCCTATCTCTGAGCAGATCATTAATGCGGTGGATCTTGCTTCTCTTCGCAGTCAGTTGCAATCATCCAAACCTCCCAAACCCCAGAAGCAGCCTCCCTTTGCTAATCCCCCTCTGCTTCCCACCCCCTCTTCAGAGCTGCATTTGTCTGTCAGTCCTCCCCCCCCTCCGGACTCTTCGTCTCAGCCTTCACGCCCTGTCAAGCTTCCGATTACTCAGGTTTTCCTTCCCAAATCTGAGTTATCAGATCGTTTAGCTTATTTCGGGAACTTTGGAGCGATTTCTTTTTCGGGAGGTACGGTCCCTTTCTACACATTGAACTCCTTCCTTAGCAACTACTGCAATGTAAGTGATTGGGATTGGGTGCTCTATAACTGTTCTAATGGTGATTTGGTCATTCATTGCCCCTCTCTTAAGATTCTGGAAGATCTTATAGCGAATCATTCGCTGACCATTGGTACCATCTCTCTGGCGGTGCGTCAATGGGTTAAGATCCCTTCTTCTTCTACGGAGCTTGGTACTACTGATACTAAGGTCTCTCTTGTTGGTCTTCCCCCGTTCTGCGATACCCTTCGACTTGTTGGAGAAATGGCCAAGTGTGTTGGTGAAATAGTTAGCATTTCGTCTAAGTCCAGATTGGCCTCTGGTTGTCTTCAGATAGAAGCAATATTTCGTTGTCGCTGCCCTACTGATCGTATTGATGCTTTTTGTCTTACGGATGGTATTTCTTCTTTTTCCGTTTCTGTGCTGTATCATGACGTCAAGTCTGTTAGTCTTTGCCCTCCTAAACCGCGCCCCGGTTCCAAGTCTTCGTCCTTCGAAGCAGATCCTTCCTCTTCTTTCCATCCAGGTGTTTCTTCATCTTCAAAGCCCAAAGCACCTAAAATGAAACTTACTGGTGTCGGGGCTTCTCACAGCAAACTTCCTTCTCCTTACAGGTTGCCGGCACACCCTCCCATTCCCAAAATTTCACCCTCGAAATCCCCCAACCTGGTTTGGATCAACCCTGATCGCTAGGTTACTAAAGGGGGCACAAATGCTTCGTCATCAGTCTCTCCTTCTCCCTCCGCTGCTCCTCAGCCCATTTTCTCCAAAACCGCATCTGCGGTGGAGTCGTCTCCTCCCTCTGTTAAGGAAAAGAAATCCTCTTCTCAACGGTCGGCTTGGGAAGTTAACCCGAACTTTAAGTCGGATTGGGAGCGATTCCAACAGCTCGCACACTTTCCCACTCTGAAGAAGTCGGACCCTGCTTTCTCTTCCTCCAAGCCTCCCCTTTCCCTTTCTTCCAAAGATTCAGGTTGGATTGAGCAGGACTCCCTCTTAACGGAGGAAGAAGCGGAACTGGCTAGTGGCCCTTCAAATAAGGTACACCATGTCTTTATTTACCAGCACTCTCGTCATTATGTTTACTTAATTTCGGTTAGTGTTTTCAAGCTTGCTCGTTTGGGTTTTGTGGGCTTCTATCGCTCGTTTTTACTTTGTTATCGGCATAGATTTTGGTATGCATCATCTATTCACGCTTCCCTTATGTGGACTTCCAAATCTCTCGCGGCGAAAGCCCGGGATATTCTGGAGTCCTCTCCTCTCTCTCTATCTGTGTCTGTTAATCGCATTTCCACAATTTCTGTTGGAACGGTTAAGGACTCTGCCCTCTCATCTTCTTCTATCGATTTGGAGGATTCGCTCGGGCGATTCTCTCCCAATCAGGAGAAGGATGTCCCCCCTCCTATGTGATCCATTCGGCTCGCTTAAATCAACGTTTTATTAGGTCGAGCGCGCGACTTAGGGCTAAAAAATCTCGTCTTTCCGGGTTATCGGAGTCGCCAGTTCAATATAGTAATCCCAGTGTCGAACAGCGTCTATCGCCGTTTGCACACTCTTCCCTTACCCCTACATATCAGTTAGGTTCCATTTTCGTCCCCATTTTTGACTCGCTCTCCAACGCTGAGCTAGCTTCTTCTGCTCAAGATCTTGGGTTTCTGATTGACCCAGTGGACTCTCCCCGTATCCTTTCTCTTAGGAGGAAGGAATATTCTAGAGTCTTGGAGTTCCGTTCTTTTAATGATTAGTGTATCCTGGAATATCTGCGGTTTACACTGTCCTACTAAGCGTAGGGCGATTTTCGATTTAATTTTTTCGTCTCACTGTGACCTTATTTCCATCCAAGAATCTAAATTGGAATCTCCCTCTCCTGCGATCTTTCGCTCCTTAGGGGGATCCATTATCTCGAAATGGATTTCACTGGATGCGATTGGATCTAGAGGAGGTATCCTCTTTGGATTCAAGGAGGCAATTTTCTCTCTTATTTCAGTTCAACGACTGAATTTTTTCTTAATTGTCAGGCTCCATTGGTCTACTTTCAATTGTCCGCTTACCATCATTTGGGTCTATGCCCCCTCCTCCTCTGATAGACGTCCTTTATTTTGGAACGAGTTCTATTCGTTACAACAGTGCGTCTCAGATCTCTGTTTCTTTTGCGGGGATTTTAATGTCACCCGTTTTGTTTCCGAAAGATCGAATCAGGTCTTTTCCATATCACAATCTTGTAGTTTTAATGATTGTATCCGTGACCTACAATTATCGGACCTTCCTATCTCCGGTAGGGCATTCACTTGGTTTAATCAACGTGATTTCCCGACATTGGCCAAACTTGACCGTTTTTTAGTCTCGCAAAACTGGTTGACGAGATTTCATCAATCTTTCGTCCAGGCTCTCCCTAATCCTTCATCTGATCATATTCCAATTTTACTCCATTCTAATTTCCGTTTCAACTCCCAGTACAAATTCCGCTTTGAAAAGCTTTGGCTGCAAGATCAGATGTTCGTTAATCTTGTATCTGAATGCCTTACTTCAGTTACCGGTTCATCCGGGTTAGGAAACATCCTGCTTAAGCTTCACGCCATTAAGCACGGTTGCAAAATATGGCATTCTGATAGACAAAGAAACACCATCTTCCTTAAAAATTTTCTTTTGCAAACGATTGCTTCCATTGATAAGTTGGAAGAGGAAGGCCCTTTATCCGACTCTTGTAGATCGGAACGTCGATCTTGCAAGCAAGAATATGCGGACATCCTTCACCAGGACCATATTAAATGGGCTCAAAGAGCTCGTGTCAACTGGTTCAAGGAGGGTGATGCGAATACTGCTTTCTTTCATAACTTCGCATCCCATAGACAACGTTGCAACCGCATTTCTTCCATCTCTGCGCAGGGTGTGGATCTGACTTCCGATGATTCCATTCATCGGGAATTTCTTTCCTTCTACAAAAATCTTATTGGCACGAAGAAGCATCGATTGATTGAGCTAGATTGGGTCCAACTTTATGGTCACCAACATCATGATCTCTCTTCCCTCGAAGCCCCTTTCTCCCTTGAGGAGATCAAATCGGTTGTCTTCGCTTTAAAAAGTGATTCGGCGCCTGGGCCCGACGGTTTTCCTGCCTTCTTTTTTCAAAAATTTTGGGATCTGCTTAAGGCAGATCTTCTTAAAATGTTTCAAGACCTTCACCAAGGTTTCTTTTCTTTCGATCGTATCAATTACGCTCACATTGTTCTCATCCCGAAGTTAGTTGGGGCTCATCTAGTCTCTGAATTCAGACCTATCAGCCTCATCAATACTTCTTTCAAAATCATTATGAAAGTTCTTTCCTCCAGATTGAGTGCGATCATCTCTCCCATGATCGACTCGGCTCAGTCGGGGTTTATCAAAGACCGATTCATTCTTGATAGTGTTGCATCGTCTCAGGAAATCATTTCCCATTGTCATAGATCCCAATCGGAGGGCATTCTCCTTAAGCTTGATTTTTAAAAAGCTTATGACAATGTTAATTGGGACTTCCTTATGGACATTCTTATTTTCCGAGGCTTCGGTCCCAAATGGATTGCTTGGATCCAATCTAGTTTATACTCTGGGACCTCATCTATTTTTATTAACGGATCGGAAGGTCACAAATTCAAACTCAGATGTGGACTCCGCCAAGAAGACCCCCTTTCCTCGCTGCTATTTTCTCTTGTAGTAGACGTTTTTAGCAAACTTCTCAGGAATGCTTGGAATTTGAATATGATTGAAGGCCTAGGCAGCTCCCCCGTCTTTGAGGGAGTGCTTAACCTTCAATATGCGGACGACACTATTATCTTCACCAAACCAAACACCCACTCTCTTCGTAATCTCAAACTTCTCATTTACTGTTTTGAAATGGCTTCTGGCTTATCGATTAATTTTCAAAAATCATCCGTTCTCTGGTTAGGTGGATCTCCCAATCGCCAAGTGGAGGTTTCAAATTTTTTTAATTGTCCCATCGCTTCATTCCCGATTTCTTATCTAGGCGTTCTCCTTCGCTGGGGCAAGCTGCATAGATCGGATTGGATCCCCCTTTTAGATAAAGTTGAGGCTAGGCTTAATGGTTGGTCAAGCAAACTTTTGTCTAGAGCCGGTAGGCTTACTCTTATTAACTCAGTGATTTCGGCCATGCCTCTTTACCTCATGTCTTTCTACTATTTGCCCTCCTGGGTGATTAAAAGGATTGATCAAATTCGCAGTAATTTTTTTTGGAATGGATCTTCATCCTTTAAACCAGGATCCCATCCGTGTCAGTGGAAACTGATCTGTACTTCCAAGGAGGAAGGGGGTCTCGGTGTTTTGGACATTCGTAATCATAACATTGCTCTTTTAGGTAAATGGTTGTGGAAACTACATAACGCTGAACATTTACCTTGGATTAAGAGCGTTAGAGGTTATAGAGCTGGCGCTTTCAAATGGTGGGAATTTCCCGAGGCGACTTATCGCCACGCCTCTCCCTTTTGGAAGGGTGTTTGGAAGGCAGCTTCCGCTTTTCAGAGTGGTATTTATCATAAATGCCATGATGGTGCTAGAGCAAAATTTTGGACTGATCTGTGGATTGGTAATACCACGCTCACCATGGCTTTCCCTTCTCTCTTTAATTTGGCAGTCTACCCGTCGGCGTCTATAGCGGACTCTTTTGCTTTGATCGACAATAATCGATTCTGGTTTATACCTTTCTCAATAACTCTTTCCCCAGCATTGGCTGAGGCCTTTGATGGACTCATCTCATCTCTCAATAATTACGAATGGCATTCTTCAGAGGGCATCGGTTGGCGTTGGTCGGCGGTGGGCACTTTTTCGGTTAAAACTTTTTATAACTTCCTTAATTCGAGGGGAGTACGATCTCCGGTTTCTAAATTTTTCTGGGATAATTCGGCTCCCCTTAAGGTGAAAATTACTTCTTGGCTTGCCTTTAATAATAAGTTGCTCACTGTTGATATTCTCAACAAAAGAAATTTAGCCTGGGGCCAGCTCTGTGCACTTTGCGCACAGCACGCTGAAGACGCCAATCATCTCTTTATTCAATGTCCTATTATCCTTCCGTTGTGTAAGATCTGTTCCCTGGCTTGGGACACTGGATCTATTCCCCCTGACTTAAATTCTTGTTGGGATGCTAAGCCTTCGAACTCCCTGTTCAGTAAGGTTTGGATTTTATCGATTCATATCATTATTTGGATTACTTGGAAAGAGAAGAACTCCATCTTGTTCCAGCATCGCAGGCACTCTATGGCGGCGATGATTGATGAGTTCTTGTTTCTTTTCAATCTCTGGTCGTCGGAGTTGAAAACTTCTGATTTAGTCTCTACTGCTAACCATAAATTAGTAGATGCTTATATTTGTCTTCGGACTCTTCAAAGCTTATAACTTGCCTGAGTATTACTGCTTTGATTATTTTTTTTTTCATTCCTCGTTACTCTTCTTTTACAGACTTGATTCTTCCAGTAGAGTGGGGCTGCTAGATCAGTTTTTTGGCTTTTCCTCGTGATCATGGTTCTTATCTGGGTCACCTATAAAGTGTTTTGATTTTTATTTTGTCCTGTCATGGCAGCGGTATTACTCTCTTCTTATGCTATTATGTTTCTGATGGTACTATTTTGTTTCTGTTGTTAGCCATCATCAGCATAGTTAGTGTTATGTACTGATCCTTCTGTCTCTTTGTTCCTCTTTACTGGGAAGATTTAGCATCAGATGTTTCTATCCATTCAAGGATGTAAGCTTTTGGTTAGTTGGATGGACCGTGCTTTGTTGTGTTGCTCTGATATTATTATTAAGTGAACTACGATTCTGTTCTATGCTTTCTTGTTAGTGCTCTATATGTGATGTTGTCTGCATTATCTACTTTGCTGCTTCGTCAGCAGGTTCTTATTTTGGCTACGTCTGTTCGGAGTGTGCTATTTTACTCTGAGACGTTTTGGGTTATTGTGCTCATAGTCAGTTGCTTTGCTGCGTTTCTTCTCTGGTTGTTTGCTTTGCGATGTTTGTCTCAGGTTCTCTCCCTGCAGCTGTGTCCTGGCCCAGTGGATTTTCTGATGGCTACCAGAGTCATCCATGCGGTCGGTGACTTGGGTGATCAGATTGGTGCTCCTTCTTAGTTTTGGTGGCGGATGGTTCTCCAACTCTTTCGATGCGAGCACGATTCTGTAGTCTGCGTTTGTTGATCGGCTTCTGATGCTGCATTAGAGCTCTCTTTCGCTTCTAGCTGCAGTGTCCTTGTTTATATGTTCTTATTGTTATCGTTGCGTGTTATTTCCATTTTACAGCTTGTAAAATTAACATTTTGATGCGTTTATTTAATGTTATTCTGATGGCTGGGGTGGTTAGGCCCTATTCGATTCATCAAAAAAAACAAAACTAAAAGTTCATACCATCATACGGTAACCGTTATACGCCACCATGTACGTCATACATCTAGCCCTACCACATCCACCGTTCGTTCGAAAAAATCAATGGCCCTCAGCACATCCACGTGGCATGCCCACAACCGTCAGTCCGCTAGTCAATACCACAAGACAACTCCCAATTGTAATCTAGTGACGTGTCAAGATACAATTGGTTACATTCGCCACGTCACCAAATAATTAATAATTATGTGGGTCCCGAAAGCCATTGATATATCAACGAACCGAATTCTATTCGGATACTTTAAGATTCGCGCATCTCGCTTTATTGGGTGTGACCCAATTAATCCCCCACACGTATCTCCCTAATCTTATCCAAACCTTATTAAATATACAAAAGGAAAGAACGGTACTCCTTCAACCATCCGCAACCGTCCATTTGTCCTCCCAATCCATCTCCACCGTAACAATTTCTCCGTGTTCATCACGTGTAATCCATAAAGGTAATCACTTAAATCAGATCAGCTTCATCTCTTCCAGTAAGAAAGGACTATCTTTATTCGTTACTCAACATCCCACGGTTCACTTTAAGCAAAAACGTCGCAACGGCACACCAGAAACCAAATACCAAATATACCCTTCCCCTCATTTAAATAGTTACTTAAATACTGGTATCTAAAATTGTAGGGGTACATCCGTCCTATTCTTGTATATAAACTGGTTCGGTTCACTCTCAGCAAACCCTATTATCTTCAAAAATATCTTACTTTTGGTCCAAAATCCCCCGTCTTTTTTACTCGATTTTCTTGAAATTTTCGAGATGGGAGAGGCGATTCTGTCGGATCTAGTGACGGAGATTCTGATTCCGGTGGCGGCGGTGATTGGGATTGTGTTCTCGTTGGTGCAGTGGGTGCTGGTGTCGAAGGTGAAGCTATCGCCGGAGTCGCAGACGGCGGCGGCGCAAGCTAGCAAGAAAAACGAATATGGGGATTACCTGATCGAGGAGGAGGAAGGGCTCAACGACCATAATGTTGTCACGAAGTGCGCTGAGATTCAGAAAGCGATTTCGGATGGTGAGATTTTGATCGAAGAATGCGATAGGTTTCTAGATCTGGTTTTGTTTTGTATAGTTTAAGCTAGGTGAGCTTAGATCCAGTGGTTTTGAGTGAAGTAGGAGAGCGAGAGTGAGTAAGAAAAAAGTTTCTCTTTTTGGGTGTGCGGTTTCTATTTGTCTTAAATAGGAAAGTAGGAAACTTTGATCTATTGAAGTATGAATTTTGAATGTGGTGAGAGTGAGAGTGAGTGATTTAGGGTTTAATTTGGTGTTTTTTGGGTTCTATTTTTGGTAGGTTTTGTTTTACATGGTTCTGGGGTTGGCAAAGAATTGGGTCTTAAATTCGTAATTGGGAATTTTGATTTTATTGAAGTATGATTGGGTATAGAGGTAAATTTTTAAGTGAAGGTACTAGAATGCAACCTACTTGTATATCCATTTTTTGGTACAAAATAAAATTTTGGTCTGATTGGAGTTTAGACAGCTGGAGTTATCTCTAGTTTGTAGTGAGATAATTGCAGGTGACTTAGGGTGCGTTTGGCCTAGCTTTTTTTAGCTTTAAAGCTACTTCAGAAGGAGAAGCTAGAAAGTACAGCTTTGAAATTAAAAGCTAAAGCTGTTTGGATAGTCAGCTTTTTTTTTAACTTTAAAGCTACTTTTAAGCTAGAAGTTGTTTGGCATATATCAATTAAAAGCTACTTTTATACATCATCTTCACCAAATCCCTAATCCCTAATCCCTAATCTCCACCATCTTCACCAAATCCTTAATCCCGATTTCTATTTATTCCATTTTAGACTACTTTCTCTTATTCATTTTCTGTTTTTAGAATTCAACTTCTCAATCCTGATTTCTATAAAGATAATGAAAGATGTGATCTTCTCAATTGTCATACTCGAACTCAAAAACAAATTTCAACTTCAGAATCCAGTTTCAAAGGGATAACAATCGACATGGGCAACGATATCATATCACTGTCGATTGGAAGAAATCATGATATGCCAATAGGAAGAAATCATGATATCGATATCCACTTGCGTATGTAGTCCCTTTTGACAGCTATAAAGAGACTATGCTATCATTTCTGATTCAATTATTTGGCTTCCTTTTTGTATTTTTTTTTTCTATGTTTGTTTTGTTCTGAAAGCTTTCTGTTTGTCCAAAATGAAGAACAAGAAGACAATAGATAAAAAAGTGCGTGACAAAAGATTTCCCTTATTTGACCATATACTTTTGGAGTGTGATCGGGAATTTTCTCTCTTGATGAGCTGACGATGGAGGAAGAAGAAGGGGAGAGTTGGGTTTTGATTTGTTTTTTTCTTTGTTGGTTTTGATCTAGAAGCTAGAAGCTAGAAGCTAGAAGCTAGAAGTAGATCTTGGTAGCTTCTTTTAGAGCTCCTTTTTCTTCATAAAAAAAAGCTACTTCTCTTTTTGTAGAGCTTTTCAAAATATATGTTTGGCCCAGCTTCTCCTTCTAAAGGAGAAGCTAAGCTAATTTTAAGCTGGGCCAAACACTACCTTAAATCCAAGATTTGATTCGGACGAATCCAAGTTTAGTTAATTGCAGGGATACAAGTTACCTGTAGTAACCTCCACTTACCTTACCTGACATCAAAAAAGGGTAGGTTGTCGTGGTTCTATGGTTTCTAGTTTTTTTCTAATTTTTTTTTATATATATTGTGTTTATGTTAAGAAAAGATAATTTTTGGCGAATAGATTGGATTTTGTGTTTATTTAATTTTATATTTTAAAATCTTAGATATTGTAGGAGTTTGTGAGGTCTGTGGACTATAGAAATTTTGTTGTTAGGGAGTCTGATAAGCACATCATTAATTTCTTTGGATTGATTTATGAGAAAAGTTGATTTTTAGTGATCTCAGCCTTTTGGCATGTTGTTTTTTTTTAAAATTATGCAAATTTCTGTAGGATTTGAAAAGTTTGAATTGATGCTTCTCTTCTTTTTGTTCTCTTTAATGCTTTGTTGTTATACGCAGTGGAAAATGGTTTTTTGTAATTGTAATCTTGTTTAGTCTATGATTATTGTAGGGAGATCCTGATAATGTATATTTAAGTGAAATGCAAATACCTTTTGAAGGAGGTTTGCCTTTTAAATTACCTTTTATAGCTTAGAACTCTTTGACAACATATCTTCTGCTGCTATCTATATAATAAAACACAAAGAAAGCTATCAAGTGGCTATCCTTCAATCCCCCAAAATCAAAGGTTCAGATCTAACCTCTATATAATAAAACACAAAGAAAGCTATCAAGTGGCTATCCTTCAATCCCCCCAAAATCAAAGGTTCAGATCTAACCTCACAAAACATATTCCCCCCCCCCCCAAAACTCAAATTCAAATCCCCCATCCAAAACAACTCCTATATTTACTTAATTATTATTATTTTTTTTCTCTCTCTCCCCCTCTTCTATTCAAAAAATTAAGAAATAAAAATTTTAATTTTTTTTAAAAAAATTAAAAAAATTAAAAAACTTTAAAAATAATTTAAAAAATTCAAAAAAATCATATAATATGTTATTTGCTGGACCCTAAAAAGTTTTTTTATATAATATGTTTGCTACTTCAATTAATTTGTTGGACCTCCAAAACAATTTTATATGATCAAACAAGGTGCACCGTTCCGAAGACGTGCCGTAGGCACGTGTCAACGGGCAAACCTAGTATCTTTATATTTTCACTTGTCACTTGTTTACTTGGATAGCTTGCATTCATATATAGGCTTGCATTAATCTTCGAAAGTAAAATTTTCCTGTTCCTTGGTAACTAAATTATTCAGTAATAAAAGGTATATATATTTTTACTGCCACTAGGTATTGAACATGTATGCTTCACGTGTGATGAGTATTGATACAAGTCAGTTTGTTGTGCAAGTGCCTGCATGTGTTTTTGGAAATTGCCATTTGCCTATCCCTTGGGAACATTAGCAATTAGTGGACATTATTATGCGGTGAAGGGCAGTGAACAATATGCCTAAACGGTTCTTTATAATTCTCATATTCATTGTTATTGGTATTTGCACAAGGTCACACTTTTTTAGGTATTATGCAATGTGCATTGAGGGGTGAAGGAGGATGAGCCACAAATGACCGGTCAAACACTTGCATTCCAGTAGTTTTATTGGTAGTGACTTTACCATGGTTTTGTCCTTTTTGAGTAGCAGAGGAGCTTGTAGTTTCCAAACTTCACTGTTGGCTCACGAAATGCTTGCTTATGGGTGAGAGTCACTGCCAACTAATATGTACTGAACATTAGGATGCTGGGTTTGTTTTTAATAATCAAGTTGTCTACTGACGTTCATATAAGATCTCACTGTTTTAAAGGAATTTTTCCCAGAAATATCCCTTTTTTTTTTAAGTCTTATCTTTCTGCAAACTATTTCTGTTTACGTTTTTTTTTTTTTTGGCCACATAGTATTAAGGTCCCATTTTAATGCATTTTTCCTTACCTTCTAAGTTGGATAAAGTTATACCTGAACCGTATTTACTTCTAACCCGTAACCCAAATTTAAACTACTCAAACCCTATTCTTTCCTGCTGTTATTTTTTCCGCTACCTATTCATCTTCTCCGATTTATTTCTCTACTGTCCATTCTCTTATGAACTTATCCCTTTAAGCACTTGATGTTTTCCTTTTCTTCCACTCATTTCGATGTTCTCGCCCTTCTTCTAGTACTTTCTAACCCTCCCATCTCCATCCCTCATTTAACTAGACACTGTTTTACCTTAATATATGATTGCCACAATCATCTTTTAATATTTAAAAAAAAGGAAATATATTGCAGCCTATAATTACGGTTTTAGAAGAACATTTGTCTTTTTGGTACTTGTTTTAAGAAAATCGTTATTTCAATTGAAGCTATTGACTGCTATGGGCCTCAACCTTTCTACTCAGATATGAGAATGAGTAGAAGAGAAATTGACGGTGAGAAGTATCTTCTATTTAACAGTAGCCACAATAGAAAATAAAAATAAAATGTTGCTGGTGTTGAATAGAAATAAGCGGGATTGAGTAGAATAGGATGTGTAGTAGTTTTAGTTTCGGGTTCTCGGTTAGAAGTAAGGTTTAAAGTGTATCAGATCCTAATTAATAGAAAAAGAGATATACCGAGAAATAGTTTAGATGATGTGGCAACGAAAACGATATAGCCAGAAATATTTTGGGGTGAGAGATAGATAAAGATATATTTATTTTAAAAAGGATATTCTTGGAAAAAAATTGTTTTTAAGAACAGTTAAAAGTAAATTGTCTAATACCGTTAGTTGACTGCCATACTGCTTTGGTAGGAGTCACAGCTTGACTATTGGTTTGGGTTGTTTAGTTTTGCCTAATATAAGTCTATGTTTGCATAAAAGATCTTCCATTTTATACAACCCTTGGTAGGAGTCACAGCTTGACTATTGGTTTGGGTTGTTTAGTTTTGCCTAATATAAGTCTATGTTTGCATAAAAGATCTTCCATTTTATACAACCCTTCAAGTCATCTGCATTGTGTGTCTTACTTTTGACTTATGTTTACAAGCTTTTTATCGGAAATATTGAAACTTCAAAGTTTATACTGCATTAATTTTAAATGCAACTAAATGTATGAAGCTTTGCAAGAGATTTTAATCTCCCCACCCCCCCCCCCCCCCCCCCCCCCCCCTCTCTCTCTCTATCAAGTGTTATACATAATACATCCTACCTACACCCAATTTAGTTTGATGAATACCTGTTGCATTTCTACTCTCAACCATGTTGTTGGTTTATTATTATAATAATAGATTTGATTTGATTTTATTATTTGTTGTTGTTGTTGAATAAACTTGGCTCTGATACCCAGTTTGTCATGTTACCAGGAGCTACATCTTTCTTGTTCACGGAGTATCAGTATGTTGGAATCTTTATGGTTATTTTTGCGGTGCTCATCTTCGTCTTTCTTGGTTCTGTCGAGGGCTTCAGCACTAAATCCCAGCCTTGCACCTATAGCAAGGATAAAATGTGCAAGCCTGCCCTTGCTAATGCTATTTTCAGCACTGCATCCTTCTTGCTTGGTGCTATTACGTCAGTGGTCTCTGGTTTCCTTGGCATGAAGATTGCTACATATGCTAATGCCCGCACTACCTTAGAAGCAAGGAAGGGGGTTGGAAAGGCTTTTATTACTGCATTTAGATCTGGTGCAGTGATGGGTTTCTTACTTGCTGCAAATGGGCTTCTTGTGCTGTACATTACAATCCTCGTATTTAAGATATATTATGGTGAGGATTGGGAAGGTCTCTTTGAGGCCATTACTGGATATGGACTTGGTGGGTCATCCATGGCCCTTTTTGGAAGAGTTGGTGGAGGTATATATACTAAAGCAGCTGATGTTGGTGCTGATCTTGTTGGAAAGCTCGAGAGAAATATTCCTGAGGATGACCCCAGAAACCCAGCTGTAAGAATATATTCCCTTGAATTGTTTTTTAATTTGATTTCATAAATCAGCTGTTTGATGCTAGTTTGATTTTATTGAGTTGGCTTGAGTGCACTCATCATAAATTTTGTGATTTAACTTGAATGTTGACATTTCGGGAGATTATTAACGAAGTAGAGAATATCAGTGGTGTGGTGTTATTCTCTGAGTATAGAGAAAAGCTGTAGACCTGTGGTGTTTAAATTTTCACCACTATGTTTGTTATTCTATATTTCCATTATAAAAAAACCCCAACAAAATCTCATATAAGAGCTATTTAAGTAGAGCTTCAATGAGTTCAAATTCAGTTTGGGTCAAACAATCAAGTTGTGCATCCATTTGATTTTTTTTTAGTCCGTACCTCAATCTGAACTATAAACTGAAATACTGGGTGCTGTACTTATTTCGTGAGGTCTCCTATTTTATCTTATTTTTAACAAATTTAATTTTGTCTTTCGAGTGCATCTGGGTTTACTAGTGGAAAACAAAAAATTGTTAATATATTTTATTCTATTCTATTTTTTATAATTCCATTTTTTTGGGCACATAATTGATGGTTTTCTTTTGTATATCTTTCATTCATGATGGATTAATAAAGAAATAGAAGTGATGGGTTAAGCCATGATTAACTAGTTGTATGTATGTCCATTTCTGAATATTTTAAGACAGATTTAGGATTTGTACCTCTCACATAGTCTACCAGGGTTTCCTTTATATGGGTCGTATGGGATGGATTTTGTTGGAAATGTCAAGCTTTGTTGCTCGATGTTTATCGAGTAAATGATTTGGATACAGAATACTGGAACCTAAAAAGTTTCTGCCTGAAAACTGTCAGTGTGTGGTAATGGGTGTGTTATTCTTTGTTCTTTTTACAATTTGATCAGATTGTAATAGAAACTTCCTTTTGCTAAATATAAATGCTGAAAGTTAAATTTAGCATTTAAAATTCCAATGCATCTTGAAGCAAGATATAAAGGCAATCTCGTGGCATTCTTGAATGTTTAGATTGTTTATGCGAGTTCCCCTTTTAAATCAATAATTACCTGACAGGTGATTGCTGACAATGTTGGTGATAATGTTGGGGACATTGCTGGGATGGGTTCTGATCTTTTCGGCTCATATGCCGAATCTTCCTGTGCTGCTCTTGTTGTTGCTTCGATTTCTTCCTTTGGAATCAACCACGAACTGACTGCAATGCTATACCCTCTTCTCATCAGTTCCATGGGTATCGTAGTCTGTTTGGTCACCACTCTCTTTGCAACAGATCTCTTTGAAATTAAGGCAGTAAAAGAGATTGAGCCTGCACTAAAGAAACAACTAGTTATTTCCACTGCTCTTATGACTGTTGGTATTGCACTTGTTAGTTGGGTAGGGCTTCCATCATCCTTCACTATCTTCAATTTTGGTGTCCAGAAGGAAGTGAAGAACTGGTAAGTCTGCCTTTTAAAAACAATGATAAAGCTTCTTATATAATCTATTATCTTCTAATGTTATGATTTATGAATTTGCAGGGAGCTCTTCTTCTGTGTTGCTATTGGTCTATGGGCTGGCCTGGTCATTGGCTTTATTACCGAATACTACACAAGCAATGCATATAGGTAAGCGTCTAATTTTCTATGCATTGTTGTTTCCTTGGTATATTAACCCTAGTTTTTAAATCTTTGTTTGCAGCCCGGTACAAGATGTTGCTGATTCGTGCAGAACAGGAGCAGCTACTAATGTTATTTTTGGGCTTGCTTTGGGATATAAATCCGTTATTATTCCAATTTTCGCCATTGCTGTGAGCATTTTTGTCAGTTTCAGCTTGGCTGCCATGTATGGTATCGCTGTTGCTGCTCTTGGGATGTTGAGCACCATTGCTACTGGTTTGGCCATTGATGCCTATGGTCCCATTAGTGACAATGCTGGAGGAATTGCAGAGATGGCAGGGATGAGCCACCGGATTCGTGAGAGGACTGATGCTTTGGATGCTGCAGGAAACACCACTGCTGCTATTGGAAAGGTATTACACTTTTTCTTTACTGTGAAGATTGCTGCTTTGGTTCAATCAATATATCATTTGGTGGTTAGCAACCTTCTATGGATAATGATAGGCTTTTTGTCAGATTAATTCTTTAAATCCCACTATCCCCATTGTGGTGGCTATGGCCGAATGACCCCCCCCCCCCCCAAACACACACACACACACACGGGCTCTGGGGGTGCAACTTTGGATTCAAAAAATTACAGATAGGCTCTGGAATAAGTATTTTTCTGCACTTCTTTTTATCTCTGTGGAACTACATTAGCTTTGGTTTCTTCTCATCGAGACCAGGTGTCTCCTTTTTCGGGTTGGCTACCCAGGGAGAGCGAAAATATCAATCAAAGTGAAGAGATCGGCATAAATTAAAAAAAAATAAAAAAGGAACAACAAGGCCAAGGGGACCTTGGTTTAGGGAAAATGCCCAGAGTAAAAGAAGTCACGTAGGTAGACCCCTTATCTCGCTAAAGGATTCTCTTTTTTCCAACGATTTGTTTAATCAATACAAATTGATTTTTGCATTTATAAAGCATAAAGAAGCTAGATGTGAAAACCCTTTAGTCTCTCTTAATTTACTTTTGAAATGTATTCATTTCTGACTATTGAAATTTAATTTACTTTTGAAATATATTCTTGTTGGTCTTATTAAGCCGAACATACTTTATGATAACACTGCCCTTTGATTCTATGTTTTTGAATATTTTTGTATAGATTTGCTGAGCAAGTCTTGGATTTTTCTCCCATAGTCAATCTAAAATACTAAAGTCTGTTAATCACTCACAAACACTTGTAGACATAAGACTGTTCATTATTCATGTTTACATATGCCTGACCTTGTAATATAATTTCTTCATTTGCTTACAGAAACCTTATCTTTTTCTACCTGTTACTTCTCATGATTAAATATATTCCTTTCTTTATTTCTAGGGCTTTGCCATTGGTTCAGCTGCTCTTGTTTCCCTCGCACTTTTTGGTGCCTTTGTCAGTCGAGCAGCAATCTCAACCGTCGATGTCTTGACCCCCAAGGTCTTCATTGGGCTCCTTGTTGGTGCCATGCTTCCTTACTGGTTCTCAGCCATGACCATGAAGAGCGTCGGCAGTGCTGCTCTCAAGATGGTTGAGGAAGTCAGAAGGCAATTCAACACTATCCCGGGTCTTATGGAGGGAACTACAAAGCCTGACTATGCAACTTGTGTGAAAATCTCCACTGATGCCTCCATCAAGGAGATGATCCCTCCTGGTGCTCTTGTCATGCTCACTCCTCTCATTGTTGGAACCCTTTTCGGTGTTGAGACTCTGTCAGGTGTTCTTGCTGGTTCTCTAGTTTCTGGAGTCCAGGTTAGATTGGAAACCCTTAACATGTGTTTGTGTTTTTGTGCTTCATCACCCAACACTGACTTTCTCTCCCCCTTTATAATGCCTTGCAGATTGCAATTTCTGCATCGAACACTGGTGGTGCTTGGGATAATGCTAAGAAGTACATTGAGGTAAACTTCCTCGCATTTCTTAGTTATATGATCTTTTTATCTACATTATCAATCTGGTCAATCTGGAATGCTAGTGATATACTGTTACCCTATATTATTACAGCCAAGGTTTTCTAAAAAAACTTTTGAGACAATTTTCTGGCAGTACTATCACTCCATAGGGTTCGGCTGCTAGCATTTCTGTTTTTGTTTTAGTTCCCGATTTAAACCATTGGTTTTGAAATCTTTTTCTGTTGTAAGGGAATTTTGTCCCGATTTAAACTAAATTAGGGGTGGAAGTGTTGACATTCGAACCAGTTACCTGTGAATGTTTTTGGATGGATTCAAGTTAACTTACCTTTTTCTCCCAGACATTCATTTGTAAAACTATTATTTTTGCATACTGTGATCAAAACATTTTACTGCTTTCTTTAATGTTATTTTTCCCAACTATATATTTCTGATATTTGTACCCTGTATAGAACTTTTGATCTTTCAAAATTCTTTAAAGTTGTTAACCATTGCTATAATGTTGGTTAGGCTGGAGCGTCAGAGCATGCACGGACTCTTGGTCCTAAAGGGTCAGAACCCCACAAGGCTGCTGTGATCGGTGACACCATTGGTGATCCTTTGAAGGACACATCCGGCCCTTCACTCAACATCCTCATCAAGCTCATGGCCGTCGAGTCCCTTGTCTTTGCTCCCTTCTTTGCCACTCATGGAGGCATCCTCTTCAAGTTCTTTTAATTTAAAATTTACAAGATGAAAGAGCAGCAGAGAAATAAGACAGTCGGTCAGGCCTGCTCCCATATCACTCCATCCTGTCATTTGTTTCTTATTGCTCTCTTATTATTTTGGGCATATACTTCACTTTTTGCTCACTTGAAGTTGTAGGAGTTTCTGTTGTTGTTCATCACCCAAAATTTTCTCAATTAGGTAGATGATGATGATAAAGATGGTGTCGCTGTTATAAACCAGAGAAATTGTCAGTCTTTTTGTTAAATACTATTATGTAGGTGTTTTAGGTGGTCTGTTTTGGTTCTATCCTCCTTACCGAGTCTTGAAGGGTAGTTGAAACTGGATCATGTGTTGTGTTTTCGTTCTGGATATTATGAGTATTCTATTTTGCATTGCCCGGTTAAATTTCTTCTTGAATCAACAGCTTCCTTTCCTGAATGAGTATGTTCTAGGTGTCTTTATTTTTACTGGCATTCAAATATCATGTTATGAGTCCAAATTCGTTTTGCTGAATTTTGATTTTGACCTATATTCCACGAACATTAGGAATATGAACAAGTATGAAGCATTTAATGTTATGAAACTCTTTTGGATTGTACATGTTTCCATGATCATTAGCTGTACAATGCAGAGAAAATACGAGATAAGGAGAATAACTACAGTGTAAATGTGTAATTATACCATTGAACCAATATTATTCCATTGCCATGCCAGTGAAACCACTGATTCATGCCCAAGAAACATTCTATTCTTTGTACTAATTCTTACATGGGAATAAGTAATGCCATCTGTGTCCAAATGATTACAGAATTTCCAACAAGAATTAGAAAGATAATCGTATTACACCTAAACTGCAGAGAAACAGAGCATGGCGTTATTTCTTGATGCTATTTCAGCTGCCAAAATTATTAGAGAACTAATTTTGATCAAGAAAATGAAAACATTGTAACCCAAAGATACGGAGGGAGAGAATTGTTGCTGCTCATGGTCGGAGCAACAGTGCATGTGTCGAATTTCTTGCATACAAGGGCTTTGCTCATTACCATCATGATCATGATCAGAATCAAGATAGTACTGAAAGGCTGGTGGAGGTGGAACATCATGAGCATTCTCCTCATCACCAGGTATGAGGCATTTGCACCGATTCCGGGATTCCCTACAAAAAACATGCACCTAAAGATATCTAGAATCGATTAATTCATCAAAGAAGAAAGAGAAGACATGCAAGGACGATGATTGTATAGTATACCAAAGTAGGTGGTGGATTCTCTGAGCCAGCGAGGGATGCCCCTTTCCAGTATGTTCTCCACCGAGGTGGTCAGAGAAGTGATGGCAGTTGTTGGTAAAATGGTTGTAGTTACAAGTGGTGTAGGTTTGCTGCAGTTGTTGCTTCAGTTCAGGAACCTGACCAAAATCCAATTGTGTGATCCATGCGGGTATGTGTTAACCGGTTTCGACCCAGAAGGCATTGAATGGATCCGGTTTCACCTGAGACAATGCCCGATCCTTCTGGTGTGACTTGGTTTTGCCGGAACATGAACTCCATGCCATGGACTGTATACATGTATCAGGAAACATAGAAGATGTTGACCCGAAGTTTGGTGTGCACAAAACGTATCACTACAACTAATATTTTCAATTGAGATTAACAGGAGAGCAAAAACAAAAAATTAAAATAAAGAAAAAGATGAATATATCAAAGAAGATTGCAAAGATCAAAAAGATTTCGACTCAAAAAACATGTGCTCAAAATTCCTCAACAAAGTCAATAAAGATTAATTATTTGTTTTTGTTAGTCGTTGATTGATTGATTAACATTTGGATAGAATATAAAGTGGATTTGACAAATAAAAGTTCGGTCTGCACGATAGCGGTCGACCATCGCAACATTCGACTGTTCATCATAATGGAAAATATGGGTCAGTCGACCGGTCATTGCTCGACTTTTCAGTTAAAAGATGAACATTTGACTGCTCAATAAAGTGGTCGACCGTCCACGTGCAGTCTTTGACTATTTCAGAAATTTCGTTTCGTTTTTGGAAAGATACATTTCTTCGCTCTATAAATATAGGAGAATTCACTGAGTATTCTTTACCCCTTGCTATTATTATTTTTCTGAACTAATCATTCAATCGACGATCTGAGGGTGTGAGCTTTTATTATTTTCTTCAGTCAAGATCGTTATAGATCTTGAGAGTTTTTCTTTTTCTTCCACTTCAGTGAGTTTTGCAGGACTTGCTTGTAGAAGTATTGCGGGTGTAATATGTCTCTCGGCCTGAATTCCGAAATTACTGTATAAGGGTTTAAAGTATAGTGAAATGCTTATAACGGAGAATTGCTACAAGTAGGTGGTGTGGATGCAGGGCCGGCCCTGAGTTCCCGGGGGCCCAAGGCGAAATGCCCAAATAATTATTTTTTGGGGCCCCTAATTACAATATAATTTTTTCACGCGCAAAAAACGTGTCCATATTTACAAGGAGAACACAAATTTGGGGCCCCTAAAAGTGCAAAAAAATCGAGGGCCTGAGACAGCCGCCTCACCAGCCTCAAGATGGGGTCCGGCTTTGTGTGGATGTAGACCTGGGGGTCAAAGTCGAACCACGTCTGATCGTTGTGTTTTACGTGCTTACTCTATTTACTTTCTCTAACTCTATCTCTTTACTTCACGTATTTTATTCAAGTTTTTAATTTCCGCACAATCACCCTATTCTACTATTCTACTCCCTGTGGTGATTTACAGAAGAAGTGTAACAAACTTTGAACAAACTTGAACAACTGAGACGTGTACAAGAAAACGTATATATGATTCAGGAATGGAAAGAAGATGATGAAGCTAGCTACACCTTCGATGGAGGAGAGGCAGAAGCCAGTGCCGAACCAGAATTGGAGGCAGCGGTTAATGAAGGAGCTGCTATCGTAAACGTTGAGGTACACAGGATGAGACATCTTGATCTTGAACGAGAGAGAGAGAGAGAGAGATTAAGAGAGATTATTAGAGAGATTATTGCAACAAGCCATGAATCAGACGTATACATAGATCAGGAGAGATGTAAGCTAGGCAGGCCCTTTCTGCTAGAAATGCCCCCAATTTGCTATGTAGCTAGAAGATACCTTCAATAATTAAAAGATACCATCAATAATGCAGAGAAAACATGGGTAGGGAGAAACATATGATATGATATGTTTCTGTTCTTTATTGATTAATAATCCTATAATGCAATCAGGGTCAGTCCTGAGTTCCTGGACGCCCAAGAACGAAAGGTCCAAATAATTATTTTTGAGAACCCATGATTACAACATATATTTTTTTACGCACAAAATACATGTCTATATTTATAAGAATATACAAATTTGGGGATCTCTAAAATTGTAAAAAAATCGGGAGCCTGCCTCAATGTGGTGGCCGGTTCAAGAATTGGAAGATAACATTAAGCCTCTAATTTAGTAAAATGGGAAGAGTTCAAGATCTACACAAATATATACTCATCACATCAAAAAAGGTTTACAGATAACAAATATTTATGCTGATTCATAGCATCAAGATGACTAAAATCGACAAATTATAGACAACGAAACAGAAAACAAGACTGTTAATTATACCACTGAATCCAATATTATTTCATTATCAGTTAAACCATTGATATGCCCTTGAAACATTCCCATCTTTGTTCAAAATCTTAAAAGGATTACAGAAATGTCATCTCAATCCAATGAATACAGAATTTCCAACAAGATTACAGAATTTCCAACAAGAATTAGAATAAACTAAACTATAATCAATCAAATCAAATAAAGTATAATAAAATAAAATGTGTGTTATATTATATTTAAAATGAAATAAAATAAAGTACAATACAATAAAATGTGGGTTATATTATGTTCTTTTGAATATGAATCTTGTTGGGATTGGAGCGTCAACAAATGTCTTCTAATCACAGCGGAACTAATTAGAGCAATGAGGAAGTCGAAGTAGACGAGGCGAATAAATTAAGCAAGCAAGTAGATCCACCAAACTAACACAAACACAACAATGATGACTTATCCCGGTTAGCTTTTGTTTAATCCAGGAGGAAATATAGGAAGATCTGATATTCAACTAGAAGAGATTACAAGGAGTTAGTGATTCACTTGACATAAGAAATTAAACTTACCCACCAAGAAATATCTCTCTCTCGAGCCTCTCTTTGCAATGAAGAAAATAATCTATAAAGTACTCCCTCTCATATTGGAGGAGTTTACAATATATATAGAAAAATAGAGAGAAAACCTAGGTCTAATCTTGATCCTCAGTCGTCCGATAAAACCTGGAAAAGAAGTAACTGAATAGGAGCCACACGATCTAACTTGGAGTTGAAGATTGGGCTGAACCGACCTAACAAATCGAAGTCCAAAAACGATTCGGCGCCGCGGGTGGTCGACCGTCCAACAAGACTGGTCGACTGTACCACTCTCTGACATTCCCTGTACTACGAGCGGTCGGGGGGTGCGGTCGACTGTCACCAAGACCGGTCGACCGCAACTAGCTTGCACCCTTGCTGCCGCTGTTTCTCCTTCTACTCACTTCGATGCTTCGACCTCCGTGCTTCATAATTACCTTCTTTTAATCTGAACAACGACTATACAAGACACAATCCTAACAAACTCCACATTGGATTGTATACGAGTGCTATCACATGATGTGTTACTCATCTCCAAACTCTGATAAATTCCACTTGCAAAGAAAACTTAGAACAATAGCTTCTTATTCTAATTGAAATGATCTCTACCCAATCTCACCAAATCTAGTGTCGCCCCTCAAAGGCACACCTCCGTAGATGTACTCACGAAGTTGCCAAACTCCGCATGAACTCCACCTACCCGTAGGCTTTCTCCACCTCTCGACGATATTCGAACGTCGTGGTCTCGTCTCGATGATTCTAGTTGCGACAAACTAGCTGAGCTTGCGGGAATAATGGAAAAAGAACAATCAACCCCTGCGCAGGATTTTCGAATTCCCCAAAGCTTTTAGAGATTGTGTTGGCTTGACCCAACCACTCTCATACCTCTAATCACTTCGAGACGACCTTGAAAAACAGACAGAACTCCACATCGAGCTGTGTACCTGCAGTCTCGTGCATCAAGAGTTCCCAAGGAAATCAGATTCCGTTTCAGCAGAGGAATATGCAAAACATCACTTAAAGTGAACATATTTAGACCTGACATCTTCAACTCAACTGTCCCCTCACCCACTACTTCACAAATCTCCCCAGTTCCCATTGTCACACAATGCCCCGTAGTAGACTTATAAGTAGAAAACAACTTCCTTTTGGAGCAAATATGAGAAGAACTCCCCGAGTCAAGAAACTAACTAGAACCCACTTCTAAAGAATTTGAAATAAAAAGACACGAACCACCTGAATCAAAGGCACCAATGCCTAACTACATTAGTGGTTGAACTCTCGTTCTTGGCGCTCTCTTGATTATGTAATTTCCAACAGTCTTTCTTGATATGCCCTGGCCTTTTGCAATATCGGCAACAGATCGAATCCTTTTGCAAAGTACTTTGTCTTCCCGCTAAAGGACCATCCACTGTTAGACAACTTGTAGGAATAGACGATGATGATTTATGGGTCTCCTTCATAAGTTAATTTTTCTTCAATGCTTTGACTACACCATCTACCGATATACTCTCCTTGGCAGATCTACCGTGTAGCATGGTCGTGATCAAAGACTCGTACAAATCCGGTAGTGAATATATCAGGTTGAAAGCTTTATCTTCCTCACACACATCTGCGTTGATCGCCTTAAGTTCAGATAATACCTTATTGAACTCTGTAATGTGGTCTTGGAGATCGGTACCTTCCTTCATAAATAAACGGAACAACTTCCTTTTCCTATGCATCCGATCTAATAACGATGAACCGGAGTAGTCAGTTATGAGTCTTTCCCACAAACTCGCCGTATCAGTTTCTTCAAGAAAATCTGCACTTGACCTCGTCCGCCAAGGATAATCGGATTAGACTTATGGCTTTTTCACGAATATCTTCCCAAACGTCATCCTTCATATCAGTTGACTTTTTCTTCTTCTTAACTGCTGACTGCAACCGTTCTTGAACAAGAACATCATACATGTCAGTCTTCCAAAGATCGAAGTTGATCTTTCTATCGAACTGCTTGATCTTCAAAATACTGTGGCCTGTCATCTTAACCAAGGAACTTGGCAACCTGAAGCTCTGATACGAGTTGTTGGGATTGCGGCATCAACAAACGCCCTCTGGTCGCAGCGGAACTAATTAGAGCAATGAGGAAGTCGAAGTAGACGAGGCGAATAAATTAATTAAGCAAGTAGATCCACCAAACTAACACAAACACAACAATGATGACTTATCCCGGTTAGCTTTTGCTTAATCCGGGAGGAAATATAGGGAGATCTGATATTCAACTAGAAGAGATTACAAGGAGTTACTGATTCACTTGACATAAGAAATTAAACTTACCCACCAAGAAATATCTCTCTCTCGAGCCTCTCTTTGCAATGGAGAAAAGAATCTATAAAGTACTCCCTCTCATATTGGAGGAGTTTACAATATATATAGAAAAATAGAGAGAAAACCTAGGTCTAATCTTGATCCTCAGTCGTCCGATAAAACTTGGAAAAGAAGTAACTGAATAGGAGCCACACGATCTACCTTGGAGCTGAAGATTGGGCTGAATTGACCTAACAAATCGAAGCCCAAAAATGATTCAACGCCGCGGGCGGTCGACCGTACCACTCTCTGACATTCCCTGTACTACGAGCGGTCGGGGGGTGCGGTCGACTGTCACCAAGACCGGTCGACCGCAACTAGCCTGCATCCTTGCTGCTGCTGTTTCTCCTTCTACTCACTTCGACGCTTCGACCTCTATGCATCATATTACCTTCTTTTAATCTGAACAACCCTTGCTGCTGCTGTTTCTCCTTCTACTCACTTCGACGCTTCAATCTCCATACGTCATATTACCTTCTTTTAATCTGAACAACGAGTATATAGGACACAATCCTAACAAATCTTGCCTGCAACTGCTTACGTTGCAGAACCAGACTGAAGATGCTGGTCTCATTGACAAGCTGGCATTCTTCATGCAATAACTTAAGCAATGCAGGCCTTCCTCTAAGAGAAGTCGATCAAACGAAGAACTCTCGAAGTGAAACAATTGTGCTCACTTGTGAAATTTTGGTTCTCTGGTGAACTGAAATTGTTAATGTTGTCACATTACACACCTGATCCACATTCCACCTATGGACTGTGCATGCGTGCATGAATGTGTGCTTGAACTGTTTTTCAATTTTGTTTTCATTATTTTATTTTATTTTTCTTTAAGCAAGCTTAAATTGTTCTGTTGGAACTTTACTTTGTTACTGAAGTGGTTGAAATAATTAACAGTTCAACCTTTACAAATTATACTAATAAACCTCATGATCAACCTAGTTTTATTAGTCATAAAAATTGTTAAGAGTTTCTAACTTCCCTGTCCTAATTACTGATTTAGTAAAGGAGAGATCAATAGTACAATAATCAAGAAGAATCGAGGACAATCCGGATAAAATGGTATTGAAAACATTCATTTTCTACCATTGTCCACATGAATGAAATTTGACAACCATAGACACAACAGACAACCATAGACACAACATAGACACAACAGACTTGGTGATAAAATTCAACGGTTAAAACCTACACAGGATAGGTAGACATTACTCTTTCAAACTTTCCTTATGAAAATATGTTTACTTTACGAACTAAACAGTAGACGCATTGTCCTTGAACTATTCTGTCATTTGTGTAAACGATGACATCTCACACATGAATCTTCCTAACATATTTCAGTTCTCACTGTTATATTTATTTTGACCATGAATATACGCATGGTTCTACAAGAGTTTAACATGAATTTTGCCATAAACTATTCCTTTGGAAGCGGCCCTTCTTCCTCTCACATAGGTGATTTCTTAATTAAGAGTATCTTGCATTACTCTGCTCGGATTTCTGACGCATAAGAATCATTAAAAGTATAGCTTAACCTTTCACCTTACGGACATCACTGTTTCATCATAGGAATGAACATGGGAAAATTCTCACAGTGATCCAATATGGTCTTTACAATTTAGTTGTCCCTTCTGAACCTAGATCTTGGGATCTCCAATTAACTAGGTTGAGTATCCATTGTATCGACTTATTCTTTCATGGGCTTTAGTCACATTCCTCTGGATGACTTATCAACTAACTCTCTACCATTTGGTTAGCGGGTCTGTAATGTTATCCATTGACTTTACATAGTTCACAGAGATAACCCCAATAGAGAATATTTGTCTAATGGTATTATGTCTCCGACGAATATATTTGGATTTACCATTATACATGTTATTCTATGATCTACAAATTGCAAATTGACTATCCGAATGTATGCACATTGGAGGCACATGCTTTGTCCACCTTAGAGTATCCTCGAGGAAATGGTTTAATCATTCAATCTCTTTCCCGCATTTGTCCAGTGCGATAAATTCAGATTCCATCATTGATTTAGCTATCACTGCTTGTTTCGAGAATTTCCACGAAACTGTTGCACCACCTAGTGTAAACACATAGCCACTAGTGGATTTTGAATTATCACTAGATATCCAGTTTACATCACTGTATCCTTTAAGTACAACATGATATTTTGTATAGTGCAGTCCATAATTACGAGTAAAACACAAGTATTTCAGACTTTCAGTACTCTTGTAACTGCTTGCCAATACTCGGTTACAGGATTATTCGTATATTTACTTAGTTTACTAACTGCATATGCTATGTCTGGTCTTATACAACTTATCAAGTACATTAGACTGCCTATAATTCTAGAATATTCTACTTGAGAAATATTCTCTCCTTTATTCTTGGATAAATGTAAAGTTAGATCTATCAGAGTTTTGGGAACTCCAGAATTATCTTCATCAAAATTTTCAAGGATACTGTCCATTTAATGTAACTGACTTAAAACAAGCTCGTCTGATGTTCTTGTAATTTTAATCATCAATTTAACATCTGCAAGTCCCATGTCTTTCATGTCAAATCTCTAGTTCAACATATTTTTAGTAGATTTAATCATTTTATGATTTCTTCTAACAATAAACATATCATCTACTTAGAGCATCTGTAGTCGTTTGCTATTTATCCATTTTATGCATATTTTAGCAAATGAATTGCTGTAGTTGTTTGCTATTTATACATATTTTGACGATTTCGCTACAGTAGATTGCTATATATGAGAGTGGATATGAGAATATGCATATTATACAGGACGGATCTTGAAGATCCGTCCCAATTAATTATTATTATTTTTGGTCGGACGGAACTCGAAAGTCCATCCCACGCTTTTTAATCAATTTTCGGAAAAAAAATTGCCCAAAAATTCCTAAAACCCCTTGGACGGATCATGAAGATCCGTCCGCGAAGGGGGCTCACTTCTGATTTTTTTTTTTGGCACAAAAAAATTATTTTTAATTATTAAAAAAATTGCAAAAATTATTTAAAATTCGTGCGAGATCTGTCCGATTATTATTGTTATTATTTTTTCTATATTATAGCATTTTACCACTGCGACAAACTCGCTTTGCTATATGTATAATATGGATTTAGCTCTTTTTTAGCAATGCACGACTGCAGATGCTCTTACCAACATAATATGACATATCCACTTTTATTGTTTTTTACATATACGCATTTATTACATTCATTGATTTTGAAATCATTTATCATGAAGACGTTGTCAAATTTTTCATGTCACTGCTTTGGAGCTTGTTTCAAACAAAAATAAATAAATAATTAATTAATTGCCTATCCAGGCGTTTTAAAATATCGGGAGAGGATTTTAATGAAACTTTTTTTTAAAATGAAAATTATTCTATTCCGGTGTTTACAAACGCCGGATAGCGAAAAAGACAACCCCAGCATTTGAAAGCACCGGAAAAAGTTTTTTGCATCCCCGGCGGGGGCAACCCCGGTGCTTGCGGCGGCATTTCGCAAAGCGCCGGGGCCATGAACCCCAGCGTTTTTAAACGCCGGGAATGGCAAAAAAAAATGCCGGGGATTTTTGTTCCGTTTGTAGTGCTGCATCAATCTCAGAGTTATGACATTCCAGAGCAGGACCATCTACACTAGCTTGATTAACATAACTGAGAGCCATGTGCTTTGGCAGCACTGAAACTGCTGCACCTGGTACTCCATGACGTCCTTACTTATGTGGAGGGTTCGATGGTTTTCGTGACTCAAGTTTTGCAGCAGGTCGATGAGGATCTGGTTCAATGCGACATCCTTAACTTGTTCAGAGAACATGGTGTTAGCAACATCAGACACATGTATCGTAGAGGTAACATTACATAATTCTTTTCTCCTTCGTTTTTTTATAGAAAAAAACAGCTAGCGTAGAAGACAACATTAGTAATCCTACAAATGACTAATTAAAATTCAGAGAAAACTTGAAATATGGAGAAATAGAATAGGTCATATCTATGTTCCTCATCAGAATGGCAATCACTCAGTGTCCATTACCAATTACACCCTTGATGCCCAAGAATCATTCTGATTTCTGAACATGTACACAAGGTCTTAAAAGAAAGTGATCAAATATCTTTGCATGGCTTTGTATACTAATGCCACTCCATTTTGGTCCAATGAACACAGAATTCTCAACAAGAACTAGAACAGAACATTACACCTATAATGCAGATAGAGATTGAAAAAAAAAGGGGAATTGGAGGGAGAAACTTTACATGGGATTGTGAATTAATATTCTGTTCTTCATCAGAATGTCGACCATCAAGGGCCAGATGCTGAAGGTTGTTCGCTCCCAGTTGTATCGTCACCAAAATGATCACCTCGATCTTCTGGCCTAATCCCCGCATTGAACTCATCATGATCAAGCTCATTAAAACCATCAGGTATCAGGCATTTGCAACAACTAATAATCCCTATATAATCAGGAACATTCCATATGTTAACACATGTTTTAAGATAAAGAACAGTAATATATATTGTTACAAATGAATATCTACCATTCTGGGAAGGTCGGTTGAGCCAGCGAGGGATGGAGTTGCCAGTGAGCTCACGACAGAAGTGGTCGGAGAAGTGGTGGCAGTTCTTGGTCAAGGGGTGGTAGGAAGCATGAGTGTACACCATCTCGAAATCTGTAATGAGTCTAGCAGTCCCCAAAATTTCCAGTTGGGTGTAGCCAATGAGGATGGAGTCAAGCCGGTTTTTACCCTGAAGGCACTGAATCGGGTCCCTGCCAACCCTACCAACGACAATGCCTGAAGGCTCGAACACCCACTCCCTATCATGCACTGCAAGCATGTAAATGGAATGGATTATCAAGTTAGTTATGTACCAAGATTAAATAGACGGTTAACCAACTCGTGCATTAATCAAGAATTCAAGAATCCACGCATTCAAGACCTTGAACAGAGGTGTGACAGAAGGAGAAGCCGAAGAATTTGAAAAAGTTGTTAACGCGTGAGCCATAGACGTTGAGGTACACCGGGCTAGCTCTATACTCTCTCTGAGAAGAAGACAGATAGTTAGAAGCAGATATCACCAGAATGTTAGACATCTTGGAGCTTAGATTGAGAGACTGAGAGAGTTCTTGATTGATTATTGGGGTTGGTGGTTTGTACTGGTTTATATAGAGAATTAGACAAGGTTCAAAAACATGATTGAATACATGTGTGGACTTTTGAGTGTTCAAGTTGGGCCGGGAATAAGTGGGCTCCACGTCATGGGCCAAATAATCAGGTTTCAAATGACTAATTTTCTAGCAATTTTAAAAAATAAAATAAAAATAAAAATAGAACAATAGTTAATAGGGTATCTATTTTTCTCTGCTAACAACTTGTGACTTCGAGCGTAGTCTCAGACTGTTCATCGGTTTTGGGGACAAGCAATTCCAAGTAACTGCTTGCAGTCAATGCTGAAATCTCATATTAATAGTCAATAACATGATTCAGTAATGCGATTGACAAAAATGAACATGCTATTGGTGCGAGGTCGACTCTGAGGTTGCCTGTGATGGGTTGGATAATGAGGACACTTGATCTTGGCGTCTCTACCACCTTTTGGGTCTATTTACCGGGGCTGGCCCTGAGTTCCCGGGGTCCTAGGCGAACTTCCGAAATGGGGACCCTAATAGCATATATATATTTTTTACGCACAAAATACGTGCCTATATTTACAAGGGAAGTTCAAATTTTGGGCCCCTAAAATCGCGAAATCTCCGGGGGTCTAAGGCGGCCGCCTTACCCGCCTCTATGGTAGGGCCGGCCCTGCTATTTACCTGTATGTTTTTGGTCTTTTGGAGGGCAGATATGTGATTTTTATTTTTGGTGTATTTGGTGGAGTACTTTTATGTATTGTTATTCGCTTAGTTTTTCCTGGTTTTAGGGTCACACTCTTATATATTTTGGTCCCGAATGAATCTATGAGAATGCAAAATGTCATATTTTTCTCCCTTAATGTTTAGTCTTTTATACTCATTTGGTGCCTAAATGTACTCATTATTCTTATATTTTTATTTATGATGCAAATGAAGTCGTTAAATGCAAAATGAAGATAATTGGGGGATTTTGGACAATTTCGACAGCGCTTCGTAATATGGCATAACTCTATCATCTGAGCTCTGATTGAGATAATTCAAAATGCTATGAAACACCAAGAAAATAATCTACAACTTTCATGTTTTTTGAGTTTTAAGAGATACTGGCTGCATCAAGGTCAAAATCGGATTTAAAGTTGACACACTTGCACTATGAATGTTTTGAGATTTGGTGCACGAAAGTTCTAACTGGAAACACCACTTTTCTATTTATATTAGGATTTTATTTTATTTTTAATATTTTCCTTAATTAGTCAGATTTGGAGATTGTTATTTGAGGATTATACTTAGAAGATTTTGAGGAGATTTGGAGATTGTTATCGAAGGATAATACTAAGAAAATTTTGAGGAGATTTGAGAGGTTTGAAAAAAACTAAATTGAACATGTATAAAAAATGGAGAAATCAAGAGACTAAAACATATCTCTCCCTACCCTCTTCTCCAACTTGTCATTTGAGTTTTTATCATGGCCCTGCATGGCTAAACTTTCATAATTGGTCGAAGGAAACGGAAACCTCGAAATCAATAAAACTGTGAGTTCTAATTTGTTTTAGTGTTCAATTTATGCTTTGAGTATCGGATGTTTTACTGTGCCTATTTTAATGATTGTCTCGTTTAATTACTAGGAGGCCTACTAGTTCATTATTCGTTGCAATATACTGCTAGGTTAAATATCAAATTCGTAAATGTTTGATCTCTTTAATTTGTGAAACAACTAAAATTTTAATGATTTGCTCCGTCAGAAATAATTAGATTTTAGGAAGAATGCTCGACGAAATTAAATGCAACCGCTTGTGCTTGTGTTGTTTAGCTTCATCGATCTCTCTAATTCTTAAAGTTGCTATTAGATTAAACATTTAGCGCTTGTCTTAGGTTATTTTTTAATTAAGGTTAATTAGATCGCTTGTTTTCTAATTAACTACAACTAAGGAGAAATAGGAAAATAATTACAACGGTGAAAATTCAGAATATGAATTAATGTATACTTGCATCGATGATCAGTTGTAGAATTCCGATGGTGGATATTGACTTAGATCAAGGTTTGATCTTTTGATTGATTTTGATACTTTAATTTGAATTGTTCCGTAGTTTCTTTTCTTAAAATTATTTTTGTTATACTCAACCCCTCCCTCCTATCCTTGTTCACGTAGCATAAAACTAGGCTAAATACTCTCCGTGTGAACGATCTTTACTTGTTGCACTACTACATATATTTTAGAAGTATAGGTTTTATTTTGGTTGCCCGCGATAGCACACTATTCCCCCATGCCTATTTGAATGGATAAACATCGTTTTTTATGGTTGTATCTGTTTCATTAGAAACTTATTAATGAATTTTATTTATTTTTATTTTTATTATTTATTTATTGGTGGGGGTGGGGGGGCGGGGGGGATGCTATTGGTCAACTCACCTTCCGAACCACTCTTCCAAATGCATATTCAAAGGAACATTAAACACCAACCCGGACGGTATGAGCCATGACCTAGGAGCCATCAAGACATCTCTCAAACTTAAAACTTTAGGACACGTACCCCTATCTATATAATAAATCACAAGGCAATTTGAATAAAAGCTATCATTTTGCTCTCTTTCAATTGAAATAAAATCAATGGCTCACATTCACCGTCCCAAGAGATATTTTTCTTCGAAAAGTTTTCTCCCCAAAACTAATTTTTTCCCCCAAGACATAAATCCTCCTCACTCTAATACTCTCTCAATTCTTCACTTTTTCAGCCCCCCCCCCCTCATTTCTCCACTTTTTTAGATCTCTTCTAACTTTCCTATTCCCCCTCCTCCTCCGACGATCGCTAGAAAACTCCTTCCCCTACCCCCACCCCCCTATCGTGCCTCCTGCTTCCCCCGCGCATGCACCTCCCGCCAACGCCGCCCTCCCTCCCCAGCTCCACCACCTCACCAACCAAGAGCGTGAGGAAAAGTTCCAAAACAGTCGAATTGTCAAGCCGCTGGGGGAGCCCCTTTCCTCCCCTGCCGAAACCCCCCGGAACCCCCCGGTGGGCCCTTTGCTCCACGTGGCAGTTCGCATCCCTCCTCAATTTCTTGCATCTAAGCAGCTAGAGTTTTGGAGCCAAAATGTTTTGATCTTGTATGATAAAGTTGTGATCTTTTTAAATTTTGTACGTGTTTCGGCTGAGGAACTGGAAACAACGTTAATTTCAATGAATTATACGTTGGATGTTGTGCTTATTCTGTTGTTAAAGGTTGGTTCTTTTGTTGGTTTTGTTAATAAAGTTTTGGGTCTTTGGGGTTGGTTTTGGAACAATTGGAGTTGGGTTTGGTGGTATTCGGAGTTTGGAATGTGTACTGCGAATGTTTTTTTTCTGGTGAGAAGGTGAAAAGTTTGAGACATTGAAGATTTCAGTGTGAATGTGGTTTCGTTTGGGAGGAATTGGAGTAGTAGTTTAAGTTTGAAAAATGTGTATTAGTGTTTTTGTTTGGGGATTGAGGAACTGTCTGATGTTTGAGTGGCATTGTCGATTTACACTACATCGTTCTGAAGACGTGCCGTAGGCACATGCCCACGGGCAAACCTAGTAATAATATAAGAAAACAAGATGGAAGTAGTACTCCATTAATTATGTTCTTAATATGTGGGGTTTAAAGCGAAAGTGGGCCGAAAATGAAAGAAACATAGAAACTCAAGTAACTCTTAAGCACCATAAAATATAAAGTATAGAATGGCACTGGTGAAACAAGATGAGATCAAGAAACAAATTGAAGAATTGTTACAGAATGGATTCATCAGACCCAGTGCCTCACCATGGAAAGCACCAGTGCTTTTAGTGAAGAAGAAAGATGGATCAATGAGAATATGCATCGACTACAGAGAACTGAACAAGGAACAGTCCAGAACAAGTACCCGATATCAAGAATTGATGATTTGTTTGATCGACTACAAGGCGCAGCTATGTTTTCGAAGATTGACTTACGCTCAGGGTACCAACAAGTCCGGGTGAAAGAAGATGATATTCCAAAGACTGCTTTCAGAACAAGGCATGGGCACTATGAATTCTTGGTGATGCCCTTTGGAGTGACGAATGCACCAGCCATATTCATGGATATGATGAATCGGGTGCTGAAACCGTTTATTGATGCATTTGTAGTGGTGTTTATAAATGACATTCTGGTATACTCCAAGACCGAAGAGGAACATGCTGATCACTTGACAAAAGTGTTGGGAAAGCTACATGAACATGAGTTGTACACCAAACTATCCAAATGTGAGTTCTGGAAGAAGGAGGTGGCATTCTTGGGCCACGTTCTGTCTAAAGAAGGAGTAGCGACAAATCCACAAAAGATTGAGGCAGTAAAAGAATGGTCCCGACCCACGACTGTGAAGGAAATCAGGAGTTTCTTGGGATTGATGGGATACTATCGATGATTTATCCAAGGGTATGCACAAATAACAGTCCCGTTAACCGGATTGACTAAGAAGAATGCGAGTTTCATTTGGACTAGCAAATGTGAAGAAAGTTTCCAGGAGTTGAAGGAGAAACTCACAACCACACCAGTACTTGTACTACCACAGGCAGGCAAGGACTACGATATTTACAGTGATGCCTCACTCAGGGGTTTGGGTTGTGTCCTAATGCAAGAAGGAAGGGCGATAGCTTATGGGTCTAGACAGCTACGACCACATGAGAAAAATTACCCAACTCATGATCTGGAACTAGCCACAGTAATTTTTGCTCTGAAGCTATGGAGACATTATGTGTATGGAGAAAAAGTCAGCATGTACACCGATCACAAGAGCTTAAAGTATAGTTACCAGCAGAATGATCTGAATCTAAGGCAAAGACGGTGGTTAGAGGTACTTGAAGACATTCCCCCCGAAATCAAGTACCACCCCGAGAAGGCGAATGTGGTAGCAGACGCCCTTATTCGGAAGAGTAGCTTGTCCAGTTTAATCACTACACATAAAGAACTAGTGGAAGAGTTGGACCGAGTAGAAATCGAGATAATAGTGCAGAATCCGGAAGGAATATTTGCGCAATTGAAGCTTCAACCTACTTTGAGAGATCAGATCATCAAATGTCAGAAGTTGGATCCAGAAATACAAAAGATGAATACGCCAGTTCTAGCAGGCAAGTTATCAGAATTCCATGCGAAGGACGGAGTACTCTGGTTAGGAGAGAGGTTGTGTGTACCTGAAGGGACAGACCTGAAGGAATGTATTTTACAAGAAGCACACACCACTTTACTGTCGATACACCCCGGAAGCACCAAAATGTATAAAGACATCAAACAATATTTCTAGTGGTCGGGCATCATGAGAGATATTGCAGACTTTGTGGCAAAATGTCTTACATGTCAAAGAGTCAAAGCAGAAAACCAGAAGCCCGGAGGATTGCTGCAACCACTGCCTATTCCAGAATGGAAATGGGGAAATATTAGCATGGATTTTGTCATAGGATTGCCGAGGAGTTCCAGAGGGAATGACATTATATGGGTGATAGTTGACAGATTGACCAAGTCTGCACATTTGCTACCGATGAAGATTACATGGTCGATGGAAAGATTGGCAGAGTTGTATATTGAAGAGATCATCAGGTTACACGGAGTGCCAGTAACTATCATATCAGACCGCGATGCGATGTTCACTTCTAGATTCTGGAAGAGTCTACATACAGCATTGGGTACCAGGTTTGATTTCTCAGCATGGCCTTCCATCCCCAAACCAACGGTCAGACAGAAAGAGTAAACAGAACTTTAGAAGACATGCTTCAAATGTGTATATTAGACTTCGGAGGATCATGGGAAAAATATCTACCTCTAGTAGAGTTTTCTTATGACAATAGTTATCAAGCAAGTATTGAGATGGCACCATACGAGGCCTTGTACGGTAGAAGATGCAGAACGCCGGTATGTTGGTATGAAGTAGGCGAGCAAAAAATGTACGAACCAGAGATAGTCCAACAGACGAGTGAGATGATTGAATTGATCCGTCAGAGAATGGGAACAACTCAGAGCTGGCAGAAAAGTTATGCGGACAATAGAAGGAGATACCTAGAATTCGAAGTTGGAGACTTTGTATTTCTGAAGGTTTCACCAACTAAAGGAGTGATCCGTTTCAGGAAAGGAGGAAAGTTGGCATCGAAGTATATCGGGCCATATCGAATTCTGAGAAAAATAAGGCAAACCGCTTACCAATTGCAATTACCTGAGGAATTGGCACAGATTCACGATGTCTTTCATGTATCAATGTTTAAGAAATATATACCAGACTCAACATACCTACTGCCAGAAACCCCAGAGGGCCTTCAAGTAAATTTAACTTACAAAGAAACTCCAGTACAGATTGTGGATAGGAAAGAGAAGATTTTGAAGACTAAAACATTCAGATGGTCAGAGTTCTATGGAGGAATCACCAAGTGGAGGAGGCCACTTGGGAGTCTGAGGATAGAATAAAGAAGGATTATCCCGAACTTTTTGTTTAAAGTAGAATGTTCAGGTTGCAAACTTGTACCCTAGTTAGTTTTGAGGATAGGACTTTTCTAAGGGGGGAGAGTGTAACACACCGCAAAATTGAATTATGACAATTTTGCCCCACACATATTTTAAACATGTGTTTGTACATTATCAATAAATATTTATGTTTTTGTAACTCTTTTCGTTTTTACAATTTATTTTTGATCTCTTATTTGAACCCAACCCAAATATTTTTGGATCCATTCTAAAATTCCCGATTTTTTTAATTGGAGTTTAAATTTAAGTTTTAACTCTAATTAAATCTTTAATCCTAACTCCTAATCCTAAATCCTAATCCGCCAACCCTCATCTCCCCAACTACTTTTTACAGCATTAATAACCCTCCTCCTCCTATACCTCTTTAATTCCACTACTCTGCTGCCTCCACCTCATCCTACCATCAACCCCAGTCATCTTTTTCCATCTCTTTTCTCCCTCCCTATATGACTCTATACCCTATGGCTAAATCCTTGCATGCGCATGCAGCACTCCCTTGCCTCCTATATATACTCATATACTCATGCATCCAACTCACTCCTGCCTATTCTATCACTCAGTCAATTCACTACCTATCTCTCTCTTTCTATCTCAGTCGATCACTCTTTCTCTCCCTCTCTTTCTTATATATAATATATAATATATATACACACAGTAACCCCTCCCCCCTCCCCCCATTTTCCTTCTTCGCCTCCCTCTTCGTTTCTGGAGAAACCCAACACCCGCACCCCTCCTCGTCGTCAATCACCATCGACAACCACCTCCAAGCTCCAACACCACCGTCACCATCGCCACCTCCACCTCCAACCCCGAAGCTCATCGTCATCCACTCTCACCACCAGCCAACCCAACACCACCATAGTTGTCATCCCCGAGCTCCAACACCTCCGCCATTGCCACCATCGATACCCTCCACCATCGACCAGCTCCTCCTCGCCTCGTCGCTGCAACCACCTCCACCTCCAAGCTCACCATCACCGTCGAACCACTTCCGATACTCCTCCTCGCCATCGTCGTTGCCTTCGCCATTACCACCCCAACGCCCCGCACCATCTCCACCTGCTCACTGTTGCCTCACCACCTTCGACCATCCCCGAGCTCCGTCACAGTCAACGAGCGCCTCGCCGCTGCACTCAACTTCGCCGCCTCCGCAAACTGCTCTGTCACCGCAAGCCCCGCCATTTTCATCTCCACCTTGCTCGACACCACCAAAACTCGAGCCTCCGCTGTCACCCTCGAAGCTTCTAGCACCATCACCATCACCCTCTCTTCCTCTCCTCCTCGCTGCCATCAGCACCCGAGCGACCACCTCCGAACTCTGTCGCCGTTGTCAACCTCTCCGAGCTCCCCCCTCACTGTAACTCTCTAGCTCTCTGTCATGCCCCGCTTCCCAAAATACGGGAATACAAGCACGTGACATGGTCCAGCGAATGATTTTAACATCATCCATAAGTTGTACCAGTCTTAACTCAACAACATGAAAAGAAATAATCACAACCACGCAGAAAACATAATCACATAAACGAGAATAAAATCTAATAACCAAATATGGAATACAAAAACTTACTAAATAGTTCGAGAATATGCAATGCAGTAACAGTTCGACGAGTTCCTTTCAGTTACCCATCACTGTACCTGTATAACATAACTCAAAAGGAAGAGCAAGAGAACTCATTAGAGCAAGCTTCGGGCGACAAGTAGTACGAAGCAGTAAAATAGAAAATAAAAGACTATATAACAAGAACAGAAATTGGAACGATATCGGAGTCAATAAATGATAAACGGTAACAAAATCAAAAGTTGATAATCAATAATTCAGAAATAAGGAATCAATGTTTAATAACCAGTATTCAGTATTAGTGTCAATGTCCAATGTTCATTTATGTCTATAAGTCTTTTATCAATTCTAACTAATGTAGAACTTCATGTGTCCTATCTATTTACTGCACGGTTGCTTCATGCAAACAAGTTACGTTTAGACTTAGTGGTGGATTTTATAGGGCGGTGTACTCAGGTATTATTATATCATTTCCTGTAATCAGGTAATGGGTCCTAGAGGTGGCCCCCGTAGGTTCTAGAGGTGGCCCCCGTCAACCCCTCACGTGGCACTTAGTTTCATTTAACTGGTAAACAGGAAAACCGATAAACACATTCACGAATCATGTAATCATTTAATGGGTTCTAGAGGTGGCCCCCGTAGGTTCTAGAGGTGGCCTCCGTCAATTCCTGACGTGGCACTTAGTTCTACGTGGCACTTAATGGATTCCAAAGGTGGCCCCCGTAAGTTCTAGAGGTGGCCCCCGTCAAATCCTGATGTAGCACTTAGTTTTACGTGACACTTAGTTCCATTTAACTTGTAAACATGGAAAACACGGGCCCCCTTCCGAGTACACTTACCTATATTGTCCACTACTGTGGTCTTTCCCTTAACCCCGGCTTGTTATTTATTATTATTATCAATCATTTATGAACATGCATGTGATCAATGTGGGTGATGGTATCAATACTCATGCAACAGGTACAACTAATGAGACCGGTATCACTCGTACAATTTCAAGATGATATCAAGACTATACAATACATGAAATATACATGGTCCAATGCATTAAATATGGAAAACACAGTTTATATGCAAAACATAACAATATATGGACTAAGTGTACTACGATTTCTATGTGCAAAATTTTAAGTTATTGTGTCAGGAACCAGGTCGAAACCTCAGTACAAACTCAGGCAATTAACAGGGCAGTATATTTGAAAGTTCCATAATAAAATAAATTTACAGTTCAAGTTTTATTTCAATAGCAATGGCACGATAAGACAACTATGAATCAATAGCATTATACAATAACGAAACAACGAAGCTCAATTAAATGTGATATTCAAATTGATTACTACTCGTTGGATTTCAAGGAGTGTTTTCTTGAACTAGAAATAATAAAAATAAGTTCAAGAGATGCTTGCCTATAGGAGACGATTCTGAATACAAAAGAATAACGGGAATAGGATCCCAGGCGACAACCCACGATCACACATGCGAGCCATGTGAAAAATACCAAACAACAAGAGTAACTCAAGACCAAACAGCAAGCACCCACGCACAAAATAGCAAATGGTGAATCGTATCTGCTACGCCCAGAACACCACACACCAAAACAACCATTGTGGCTTCGTCTCCTCCAACGCAACAGACAGAGAGATAGATAGAGAGAGCGACGGCGGGGGACTACAGTCGGGAAGCAACGGCAGTGGCGACCACGGTGACGGTGGTCTGCAGTCGGGAAGCAACGCAACGACCAAGGCTCGATGGTGTTCGAGCGACTCTATTTCGCTCTGAAAACAGAGGAGGCGAAGACAGCAGGGTGTTTTGCTCCGAAAATAGGAGTTGTGCCTGGCTGAACATCAATCCCAAACAGAACTTCTCGGTCCGGTGGCAGCCCTGGCAAATCATCCGGAAACACATCGAGAAACTCTTGCACAATCAAAGGTGCGACAACACCATCAACACCCACTTCTTGCATTACTCTAGTTCAAGACTTCTCAATACGGCCAAGCGGCGTTTCACCAGTGTGGAATTCAAATTCCTGACGGTCTTGTATTTGGAACACCACCTTTTTCTTACAACAGTCAATCATAGCATGAGTAATACCGAGCCAGTCCATACCCAAGATCACATCAAAACCTGAATTGCTGATGACAATAAGATCAGCAACAAAATCAACTCCTCCAATAACCAAAGGGCTCTGCTCACAGATCTAAGAGCACACAATGGTACCTCCACCTGTAGAGATGTTCAAAGCTGCTGACATATCGTTGTAGATTCAGCGATGCCGATCGACGAACCGAGCAGGAAGGAAAAGAACAGATGACACCATAATTAAAAGAATATGGGTACAAGAGAACAAAATTATATTCAATAAGGAATCAATGAATATGAATGAATGGGAGGGACGAAACAACTGAGAAATGAAGGAACTAAATATGAATCAATCAAAGAGGAATCAAATAAGAGGAGTATCCAGATATATGTTGGTTATTACATGTTCATGCGATTGACGTGGTGCGCATATTATTGAGTTAGACTGGCTAGAGCCAACTTGACCATTATATTAGCCAATCATGACCAATACATTAGCCAAACCTGGGCAAACTCCAATGTAGTTAGAGCCTAACCTGGCTCTGATACCACTAAAAACCCTGTCACGCTCCCCTTCCCAAAATACGGGAATACGAGCACGTGGCATGACCCAGCGAATGATTTTAACATCATTCATAAGTTGTACCAGTCTTAACTCAACAACATGAAAAGAAATAATCACAACTACACAAAAACTATAATCACATAAACGAGAATAAAATCCAATAACCAAATTTGTAATACAAGAACTTACCAAATACTTCGAGAATATGCAATGCAGTAACAGTTCGATAAGTTTCTTTCAGTTACCCATCATTGTACCTGTACAACATAACTCAAAAGGAAGAGGAAGAGAACCTGTTAGAGCAAGCTTCGGATGACAAGTAGTAGGAAGCAGTAAAATAGAAAATAAATGAATATATAACAAGAACAAAAATTGGAATGATATCGAAGTCAATAAATGATAAACAGTAACAAAATCAAAAGTTGATAATCAATAATTCAGAAATCAGGAATCAATGTTTAATAACCAGTATTCAGTATTAGTGTCAATATTCAGTGTCCCTTTATGTCTATAAGTCTTTTATCAATCCTAACTAATGTAGCACTTCATACGTCCCATCTATTTACCACATGGTTGCTACATGTAAACAAGTTACGTTTAAACTTAGTGGTGGATTTTATAGGACGGTGTACTCAGATATAATTATATTGTGTCATGTAATCAGGTAATGGGTCCTAAAGGTGGCCCCCGTAGGTTCTAGGGGTGGCCCCCGTCAGCCCCTGACGTGACACTTAGTTCCATTTAACTGGTAAACAGGAAAATCGATAAACACATTCATGGATCATGTAACCATTTAATGGTTTCTATAGGTGGCCCCCGTAGGTTCTAGAGGTGGTCCCTGTCAATTCCTGACGTGGCACTTAATGGATTATATATGTGGCCCCCGTAAGTTCTAAAGGTGGTCCCTGTCAATTCCAGACGTGGCACTTAGTTCTATTTAACTTGTAAACATGGAAAACACGGGCTCCATTCCGAGTACACTTACCTATATTGTCCGTCACTATGGTCTTTTCCTTAACCCCGGCTTGTTATTTATTATTATTATAAATCATTTATGAACATGCATGTGATCAATGTGGACGATGGTATCAATACTCGTGCAACAGGTGCAATTGATGAGACCGGTAGCACTGGTACAATTTCAAGATGATATCAAGACTATATAATACATGAAATATACATGGTCCAATGCATTAAATATGAAAAATAGCGTTTATATGCAAAACATAACAATATATGGACTAAGTGTACTACGATTTCTATGTGCAAGATTTTAAGTTATTGTGTCAGGAACCGGGTCAAAACCTCAGTACAAACTCAGGCAATTGATAGGGTAGTATATTTGAAAGTTCCATAATAAAATAAATTTACGGTTCAAGTTTTATTTCAATAGAAATGGCACAATAAGACAACTATGAATCAATAACATTATACAATAACGAAACAGCGAAGCTCAATTAAATGTGATATTCAAATTGATTACTAATTGCCGGATTTCTAGGAGTGTTTTCTTGAACTAGAAACAATAAAAATAAGTTCAAGAGACGCTTGCCTGTTGGAGACGATTCTGAAAACAAAAGAATAACGGGATTAGGATCCCGAGCGACAACCCACATTCACACATGCGAGCCACATGAAAAATACCAAACAACAAGAGAAACTCAAGACCAAACAGCAAGCACCCACACACAAAACAACAAATGGCGGATCAGATCTGCTACGCCCAGAACACCACACACCAAAACAACCACTGTGGCTTTGTTTCCTCCAACGCAACGGAGAGAGAGAGAGAGAGAGAGAGAGAGCAACGGCAGGAGACTGCGGTCGGGAAGCGACGACAGCGGCAACCACGGCGATGGTGTCTCTGTGGTCGGGAAGCGACGCAACGACCAGGGCTCGACGGCGTTCGAGCGACTCTGTTTCGCTTCGAAAACAGAGGAGGCAAAGATAGCGGGGTGCTCGGCTTGGATGATGACGACGACGCGATGAGGGCGACAAGGAAAGGGTGATGACGAGGGTGGTGTTTCGGAGATGAGAGAGCGACAAGGATTGGAACGGCTGTGGGTTCGGCGAAGAGGAAGATGGGTTAATGGGTTCGGTGGAGTTTGGGTTTGAGCAGGAGATAAGAGACGGGGATGATGGCACGGGGATGATGACGGGGATGAGATGGTGATGGGTTTGCGGTGAGTGGGCTCGACAAGGATGATGATCGATGAACAGGGGAATAGGAGTTGGCGGCTCAAAGGGGTTTCCTCAGTAAGGGTAGGGCTAGGGTTTTCTAGGGTTAGGGTTTAAATAGTATAGGGTTATTGGGTTTAGGGTTAACCTAGGTTAGGGTTTAGATCCAATAGGAGAATGGGTAATGGGTTTGGGTACAATGTGGGCCAAATAGAAGAACAATTCTCAACACAATATGATAAAAGACAATTTCATGAAATTAAGTTTGAATTAGGAAAATGAAAAGTAAGATTCAAATAATCAAATTGAGATCAAGGATAAACATGAATAATATTAGAATTGATATTATTCGATACAATAATGAAACAAATGATATGTTGTAGGATTGCAAAAGAGATTACAATGGGGATCAACAATAAAAGGGGGAAAATGGAAACAGGAGTTACACACACTCACTCTCTCTCTGTTTTTCTCTCTGTCTCTCTCTCTCTCTAAGTCAGTATATATATACTAGTAATTTACACGTGCAATGCACATATTTATAAATATATATTTTTATAAAAAAATCTAATGTTGTCTAACATAGAACCAAATATTTCAATTATATTAGTTATGCATGTGCATTACACGTGTTTGTTTGTTTACAAATAGAGTTTGTTTGGTGACAAACTCTCTCATTAAAATAGTATATATATATATATATATATATATATATATATATAACTACAATTTATTACTTTCCCGAATTCGACGAACAGTTGCGGCGCGTAGAACCATTGTCGTTGTTCGTGTTACTGTCGTCTGCAAATTGATCGTAGAATCGATCGAATCCAGAAACGATAATAAGTGGGTAACAACATTATCCAACTCTGTTTATATTATATGGTATATGCATGCTAGATAATAAATTGAGTAATCGTGCTTAAATTGTGTATGAATATTGTTTGATTATGGGTGTGAATTGCTGTTAATTAATTGTTAGGATTATGATATAAATATCTTAGAAACATTATTATAATTCTGTCTGGAATTTGATCTGATTTCATAAAATCGTTTCTATTTAAGTACATGGATTATGAGACTAATACTTTTGTATGTGTATCATGTATGTGTGTACAACATCCCCTCAAAATTTCATGATTTTTGGATGTCATTTGGTATTTTAATAAAATATGAATACATTACTGGTTTAGAAATGAAATAGAATTTATTTCATAAATTGTGGCTGAATAACATACTTATTTTCTAAGAAATCCAATTGCCAAAAAGTGTGGGATTTTTTGTGATTTTTAAAAGTAGCGAGAGCTGCGATTTTGGATTTTGAAACTACTATCGTACAAATAGTTTTAGACAGATTTAACTGGGTTGTTGTCCAAAGACAGTTGAATATTTAAATAATGGACTCTATATGGGATTGAGAAAGATTGTGACTTAGTGATGCCCTAGTCAGGCAAGAATTTGAGAACTCCGAAGGAAGAGTGGAATAGGGTCGGTATGAACACGATTCCAGTTTTTATGTGAAATGTAAAGTCCGGAATAGGGATCGTTGAGTCTATATTTTATTTGGCATCATTTTGAACTAAAATCCTGCATTGGTTAAATAAATACTTTTACACTAGAAGAAGATATGACAGAAACAATGACGAACATGTCCGGTAAAGAACTTGCGGTTCCTAGGGGTTCGAGAATTGAGGATACGCCCGGTAAATCCATGGAATGTGGGCTATGGGTATTCCTGTCCTGTTCGAGAAAAGGCCGGTACAAAGCTTGCGGTTCCTAGGAATGTTCGGGACGGCAAATACGCCCAGCAAATCCACATGCGTTTCGCTAGGGGTATGCCTGCTAAGTCCGTAGTTACGGAAGATCGACTTGCTAGGGTTCGTAGCTGAGGATATGCCGGTAAATCCACGATGTGTGGGCTAGGGATATGCCGGTAAGGACCAATATATTGGGAATGCGATTCACACGTGATTACGCGTTGGAGTACAATCATTGGATTTAGGCATTGCATAAACGAGGGAATGAACCCTGAATGAGAAGAAATGCTAGCAGCTTGCATTCAGAAACTATGTTGTATGAGCGGCATATCCTTCCAAACAAGCGTGCATTAAAAGAGCATATTTGGTTTGTGCATATTTTCATGATAAATATATGTTTAATGTTTTAATTAATTGTTTATACACACATTCATATGACATCATATATTTGACTATTTCCTGTTTACATTTATTGATTCCATTTTTTTAAAATTATGCTATGTAAGTTGTATGCTATTTTTTAAGTTAGTTAAAGTTGTTGTGATTCTTACCGTCAGCCTCACACGCTGACGAATCCACAGATTGTGTTGTACAGGTAAAAGTACCTGAAGTTTAAGTATAGAGTTGTGACACCCTGTGCCCATCATCTTATCAATCCAAGAGGTTTGGATTTATATGAAGATTTCCGCATTTTCCTATATTATATTATGTTTATTTACTCAATTGAAGGAAACGATTTCTGGGTGTGCAACGATGTTCTTGTGTATAGAAATCGGGGCGTTACAGAGCTGATGCTCCCTTCATTTTTGAAAAACCACCTATATTTTGTAATTTTACCTTTTAGCTACCTCCAAAATTTATTTTTAAATCCTCACATAGATTTATTTTACCCATAGCTCTTTTGGCAAAAATATTTTAGTTTCGTCCCTGCTCTCCCACTTCAAAACCCACTTTCGGGCATTATCGGGTTTACCCTTCGTCCGTGCTCTCCCGGTAATGTTCTCTTTACCGGGAGAACATTATCAAGAACCGCCATTTTTTGGAGGTGCTAAGCCAAGAAATAAAACAACAAACTACAAATAAGTATAAAATAATATAACTTATTCAAGAATTCCTGACACCAAAATAACGCGTACTCATATCGCCAAGATCATATAAACCACAATTTGTTCAAATAAAAAAACAAACTCAAACAAACTCCAAACAAGAAATCTCAATTATTATAATTCCAACTTGTGTTCCCTGTGCAAATTGCACAGCCTACTCTTTCGGGCCTTACCGGGTTTACCAGAACCCGGCCCGCTCTTTCTATAAACCCGAACCCTATCCACCGTACTCTCTCTCAACTTTGTTAAGAAACTTTGAGAGAGAGAGAGAGAGAGAGAGAGCGCAATGGCGACAACTTTGTTAAGAAACTACAATCACAACCTCATCTTCTTCTTGTTCCCAAAATCTAAGATAACTCCTTTTCGAAAGATAACCCCTTTTCGCTCCCTCTTCTTCAAACCCTCTTCCTCTTTTCGTCCAATTCTCTCTCATACCAATTCCTTATCTTCTTCTTATTCTACGAAGGCTACTACTACTACTATTACTATTGATAAAGATGATAATGGTGGTTGTTCGCTTCAATTGTACAATACTATGTCGAGGAGCAAGCAGCCCTTCAAGCCCAGAGTGGAAGGGAAGGTGGGGATGTATGTTTGCGGAGTCACTACTTATGACTTGAGCCATATTGGGCATGCTAGAGTTTATGTCACCTTCGATGTTCTCTATCGGTTAGTTCTTTCTTTCTTTTTTTGGGTTCAGTTTTCATTACCCATTTGTTAGGAGAAAGATTTGAGTCCAAATTTTGCCTTAATTTCCAATACCCATTTGTTTGTTTGTGAGTTTTGTTGCATCTTGTGACTCATTTTAGAGATCTTCATTGGAGTTTAGGATGGAATTTCGAATTCATATGATTTATTATTTCTTTTGAGAGATGGTAGTTGGTTTTAGAATTTTTGTTGTTGGCGAAGAGGAGGGGTTGGTTGATATTTGGTGGTAGAAGAGGCTAAGGGGATGGTGAAGATGGAAGAAGTGATAGGATTTTGAGTTTGGAGGATCTATGGTAATGGTGAGGTAGGAGGAGAGGTGGAGGTGTGGTAAAGATAGGATTTTGATTGGTGTTTGTGGAGGATATTGGGTTGTGTTTGATGTAAGAGGTTAAAGTTTGAGTTATAGTTTGAATTGGGTTACGGTTGATGATGATGGCAACGGAGTACGACCCGAGGATAGAGTTAGGGGTCTAAATGTCTAATAATGAAGTTGAATTACATCTAGAGAAAATTTGAATAATTATGATATATCATTATTTGAAAAAGGATAATTGTTTGATAATTAGTAACAAATTCTTACTCAAGTTTACCTTATGTTATAAAAATGTGATTTACCTTACTACAAGTTTACCTTATGTTATAAAAATGAGATTTTCCTTAGCTAGGATGGGATTAGAGCAAACATCCCCTACTAATTACTGAGGCACAACATACACTTTCATTTAAGGTATATAATATTTCTTATGTGATATTCACAGGTATTTGCAACATCTAAGATATGAAGTATTTTATGTGCGAAACTTCACTGACGTCGATGACAAGGTGAGGCTGAAAGAATTGTAATTTTGCATCTCTACAACTATTTTAATTTCCACATGCTCAAAGTGCAATGTCATTGATCCATAAAGCTCAGTAATCCTCAATTTTCTGGTGTAGTAGATGCTACATTAAATGATCCATTTGAAAACTTGGTTGTTTACCTTGTACTCGGGTGCTTAATGTAAACAAGAGGGGGATCTATACCATAACAGATACAATTATGAAAGTGAGAAAACTTAACCTTCTTATGTAAGCTTTGAACGATAATTAGTTTCAATATAAGTTTCTGCTTTGAATTGATGCCTTGATAGATAAACAAGATCCCGAAAAGCATGTGAAGGTATAGTGACCAAAGGGTTATATGATGGAAAACGAACGGTTTGTTGTGTTCCATTATGTCCTTGAACCCGGGACAACTACCACAATTAGGAGTTGTGTTGACTAAAACTTTATGTAGGTTGTAGCTGATCCATGAAATGAAATATGCTTATGTATAAATAATAATTAACTGACTTCTCTCTTGTTACATATTTGAATAATAGAGGTGTAAAACTATAAAATTTAAATCTGATGTCAACTAAAACACCACTCAATAACTTACATAATAATTTCTTCAACACTTAGGTTAATTCACAATTAGCCAAACTGTATGATGAAGAATGAAGATAAACAGATGAATTGTAAGGCACTATCGTTCTTTAAATAAGTAGCCTTGCATATATTAACTAAGAATTTACACACTCATGACACATTGAGTCCTAGGCAGTTAAAATCGGTTTTTGGAACTAATCGGTCTAGGAGCGATTAGTGATTAATCGGTTAATCGGAAAATAATCGGGGATTAAATCGGAAAAATCGTTATATATATAATTAAAAAAAATATCCTCATAATGTAGCAACCCTAAATTCTAACATAAAACTATTATGAGATTATCAAATAGGAACATATAGTTATTGAAGAAAAAAAAGTACTTGGTTTGAGCTGCGTTTGGATTCTGGATGTGGGTTGGGTCGGGTTTGCTGGTCGGTTCCATCAAATAAAAACAATCGGGTAGGAAGAGCAGTGTGAGCAACAAGAGGAGGAGGTGCAAATGCGGTCCGGGTCAAGTATGCAATGGTACAGGGGGAGTGACGGCGGGTCAGGTTTAGGTTTTCTTGAGGAAGAAGAGAATCAATTTGGGTATGGGTTTGAAGATAATCAGTTTGGCTTTGGGTTTGCACGAGGAAAAAGAGAGGCGATATGGTGGATTTGGGTTTACGCAAGGACCATAAGGGGTTTGAATTTTGAATTTGGATTTTGAATTTGGGACGGATTGAGCCCAAATAATGCAAACGATCTTTAAAATTAGAGGAGATTTAATCGGTTAATCGGCCACATAAAATCGGCCGATTAACCGCTAATCGGGCGATTATTCCCGATTAAATCGCTCACTATTGAAATATTATAAATCGCTAAAAAAATAATCGCTTAGCCTCCGATTAGTGATTAATCGGGGATTAATCGGACGTAATCGGGGATTTTAACTGCTTAGATTGAGGCATTATGCAATAGCCCGGTAAACCTAACGAGGCAAAAGGCTATGGTATGTCAGGGTATGCTAGAACCAAATGTACAAGTGTAACACCCCCAAACCAATATCAACCATTGCAATAACATAATAATCATACAATCTTATGATAATAACTTCCATCAATTGAAAGTAGCTCAAATGACTAACAAAAGTATGTAATTCATTACACACAAAAAAACTAAACTTCTTTTAAGCAATAAGTCTCCTTACAATTTCAATAAAACAATTTAAACAAACTTCCAAACCTGACAATTTATTCCCAAAAGATTTAAGCTTGCAGATCATTTATTCTCTTCAAACACCCGATCTTGATGCACTAATCTGAAAAAGTTTATTAACGTACAAAATGAGCTGACACCCAATAATTGAAAAAATATAACAAGTAGCCTGCAATTTATAAAATACCGCATTAATAATTAAACATATTAATGCACAAACATATATCAATGCAAATAGTAGAAAAGTAATATTTAGAATGCAAGAAATTTAGGCATGCCCCCTCTCATGTGGTCAACATTTACTAGCCCGGTTGACAAGGGAACACCATTACAGTCCGTGGTAGGGACGGTCAAACTCTTAATAGCCCGATTAACAAGGGAACACCACTAAGGTCCGTGGTAAGGACAATTTATTGCGCAGTTTTTGATACTCAGAGTAGACACATGAGAGTTCGATTCCATAAGGGGTTACTTAAAATCTTGACTCATATACCAGTATACAAACTTGGATGCATGACACATGAGCAACACAACTGTAGATATGGTAATAACTTGAAATAACCATCTCAGTATTCACAACGTCATAAGACCACTCATGTATATACATCCCTACTCAAACTATGTAAAATAATACATAACGTTGTAGTTTAAATCGGTAATTCACAAATACTACTAACCACAATCCACATAGAGATAACATCACTCATATATCACAATTTCATAATCATACAAATACACCACACTATATTAATCTCAATTTAATAGTTGCATATCATTACATCATACCACATAAATTAACCTAGAAATACATACAATATAATAACATTACAAAACAATAAGCATTTTATAAAATTGCATTCTACGAGGTACATATATTCAATTACTTACAGTGGTTGATGAAGTAACAGATCGGCCGTGGATCATCCAAATGACTCCTCAAAATCAATTTAGGTGTCTTCTATAATATAAATCATAGATCTCATCTACAAAATCTAGGGTTTAAAAAAATTTACATGGATCAATATATAAACAATGGATTAATTAGATTTTACTAATATAAAAATTATAATATATAAATACCTTTGACTTCTGCTCGTTGTTGTATTCTTTTGTCTTCTCCTAGTTCTTTTTTTTTCTTTTCTTTCTATTTTGGTGGCGGCTGGCATACGAGAGAGATGGGAAGAAGAAGAATCAGGGAAAGGGAAATATAAATGAATACTTAACTGATTTACACATAAGCTGTCTCACACATTTTAGCAAATAAGTCCTCAATAATATATATATAGCAAAAAAATCCTATTTCATATAAAACTCCTTATTCTTAATTAATAAAAGCTATCAAATCCACACAAAAAAACTAGTTATGCAATATAGTTACAACCAACAATAGAATTAATAATATCCTGGGTTATTACATATTCATTGTAATACCCCCTAGGTTTACATAGTCCCATATTGGTTAGGAAATGAAGTATGAGTTATTATATATTAGATTGCCAAGGATCCAAGGGCACCTACTAAGTTATAACACTTTTGGTGAGGTTGTGCCTTGTGGTGGGTCCGTGGTTAGGTTCTTTAGGGCTCGCGGTGTTACAAATGGTATCAGAACCGATTTCGACACCGATGGTGGGGTCACAAGGGGTGTACACACTGGTGGATCTAGGGGCAATATGCTGGTAGGTAGGCCAAGTCAGTATGCTGGCGGGACTAGGGTAGTGGTTTCCATGTGGACAACATCAAACTAGAAAGAAGATCCTTGCTAGATGAAGGCCCGAGCTTAGCGAAAACGCTAAGTCCAAAGGAGGGGGTGATTGTAATACCCCCTAGATTTACATAGTCCCATATTGGCTGGGAAATGGAGTATGAGTTATTATATATTAGATTGCCAAGGATCCAAGAGCACCTACTAAGCTATAGTACTTTTGGTGAGGCTGTGCCTTGTGGTGGGGCCGGGGTTAGGATCTGTAGGGTTCGGGGCATTACAACAAGTGAGCTGACCTGGCCAACCTCATTATGAATTTTAAAACAAGGGAAAGCATGGACTTCTATAATTTAATTAACTTAAAGCGTAAGAAAATGAATATTCTGCCTTACTACCTAAGCTAATCAGATATAAAGGAAATAACTAAGATAATCTATAGATCATATGAATCATCTTTAAATGGCAATGAGCCTAATGATAGCCGGTAGCCCTACTGCCTAGAATCTATCCAATGAAGATCCTTATCATGAGATCTCTTTCTTCAACCAATTTTGTATAAGGAGTTTGCAGTTGACAGTGTGATGATGGGAACAGTAACCGGCTTTATTAGCTTAGTGTGCATTAATATCTTTACATTGTTAAAATGAAATAAAGATAGGGGCCACATGTTTGCTGATATCCCATATTCTTGTGTGCTGTGCATCTTCTATTGCTTTATATAACTTTTGCTTCATAATCTTTGGTTGATTATGTGGTTATCTAGCTTTCATCTCCTTACTGCAATAGCATAATCATTTTAATTGAATTTCCTCTGTTCAGCACTGGCTCAATAAGGTTCTAAATCATTATCATAATCCATTATTAATTTATCAGTTTTTATTTCGAAAATTTTGTGTACCAACTGCACTCCACATATGTGTGACAGGAATACTTTTGGAATTCTGTAGATAATTGCTAGAGCAAATGAATTGCGGGAGGATCCTTTGAGTCTAAGCAACCGCTTTTGCAATGAATTTCATGCTGACATGGCTTATCTTCATTGCTTGCCTCCTTCAGTTGAACCACGTGTTTCTGAACACATGAACCAGATTATAGATATGATAAAACAGGTATGCATACTGTCCATATTCTCTTCAGTTACTGGGATTACTTTATGGATGATTTAATTTGGTAATTCATTTTTGTTTATATTAACTTCAGTAGGAGTTGCAAAACACAACTCATCAATACATTAGTAGTGAAGTTTATCCAAAAATTATCATATTCCCAGCAAGTAAGATCTACCATCCAGGAGTTCCAAATACAATTCGTCAAGACATTACGATTGAAGTTTACGAATAAGATCAACACAATGTAGTGTTAGACAACTCGTGATATTATAATTTCTCCATTGTGAATTTAATAATGATGCCTTACTATTTTGGTTGTTGAGATTGATGCATCCCATACTATAGGTTATACACATTAGATAGTGGTAAGTTGTTTCATGGTATATGATATGATATCATCTACTTCTACAAATCTCTTTCTACCTGCTTTCTGACTGTCATATGATTTTTAAATTGATTGTTAAACTGTGATCCAATGCAAATACTTCAAAACTCCAGAAGCAAATCAAGTTTTGATTTTTGAATATGCTTTATTTTGCATTCTCAGTATTGTGTTATGATATATTTTCAATGTAAACATTGAATAAATGTTGTTAACTTGTTATCATCAGTCCAGATTATAAATTTAGAACAGTTTCGTACATATGTATTATTGTATATTGTCATGTATATCATTTTTATTAAATGGTTTCTTTCTCCTAAGCAGATACTTGATAATGATTGTGCCTATAGAGTAGATGGAGACGTCTACTTTTCTGTTGATAAAATTCCTGCTTATGGTCAACTATCTGGGCGGAAACTAGAGGACAATCGAGCAGGAGAGAGGGTTGCTGTGGACTCTAGGAAGCAAAATCCTGCTGATTTTGCTCTGTGGAAGGTAAGAGATAAAGAGATACACCCATGCCTCTCATAAGGAGATACACATGCTTCTCTTAATCCTACGTCCATTATTTCCATATGAGTAATGTTACATCCACTACCAATTTCACTACATTTCTTTTCACTACCTTAGGTGGCACACTCTATTAGGTGGGGGAAGAGAGAGTAGGTGGGGGAACTCTGAGTGTGCCACCGAAGGTAGTGAAAAGAAATGTTGTGAAATTGGTAGTGGATGAAGTATTACTCTTTCCATATTTGGTTCTCTCTCTTTTTCATTTTATTTTAATGTCATATATGAGAAAAAAGTTGTGGTTGAGAATACTTCAGTGGTGTTTTAACAACTGATGTAGCACATTCTCATTGACCTATTGTATTCAGGGACCCGGATGGTGTATTAAGAATTGTTCACGTCATGCAACAAACACATAGTTCTCAAATAGATAATGACCACCAAGGATGGCAATAGGTCCGACTCGTGTCAGATCGTCGAAGACCACGACAGCTCCACTAAAAATTTGTAGAATCCACTTGAGCATCTGACCCCACTAAGTGCATTAAATACTATTTATAGAGGGGTTTAAAGGAACCTACAAGATCCACTAAATTTGCTAAAAATTCCAAGCAGGTGATTTGGGTCGGGTTGAATGGGGTTATCTGGTTATCGGGTACTATTGCCACCACTAAGTGTAACTCAACTAAGGGAGCAAATTAGGCACTCAAAATTTTCTAAATTGCATTTGATGTTCACTTACGCAGTCAGCGAAGCCTGGGGAGCCGTATTGGGAGAGCCCGTGGGGCCCAGGAAGGCCAGGATGGCACATTGAGTGCAGTGCAATGAGTGCAGCTTATCTCGGCTACTCATTTGATATTCATGGTGGAGGCATGGATCTTGTGTTCCCCCACCATGAGAATGAAATTGCTCAGAGCTGTGCTGCATGCAGGACCAGCAGAATTAATTATTGGATCCATAATGGCTTCGTCACTATTGACTCAGAAAAAATGTCAAAATCACTCGGCAACTTCTTCACCATTCGCCAGGTATGTCTCAAATAGTTTAATATAGCTCTGTCCAAATTGTGTATGGACTTATTTCAAGATTGGATTTGATTATTTAGAAGTGTCATCAAATATCAAGTTTATGGTACAGGCTTACTATGTTACTTTTTCCACAGTATTGGTATTTGTAATTGTTGTTTTTAACCTATTTATCATATATTCATTTTCATGTTTTAGCTACTCTGATGTAGGAAACAGTATATGTGTTATTCACTATACAAGTATTTAACTTTTGTTATCTATAAATTGTTCACATGATATTCGTAAACAATCTTTCCTAAGAGTTCACCTATTTTCTGCTGTGTAGATCAGCATTACTATAAATTAACTTATCATGTTTAATGGACGTGTTCTTTATAAAGGAAAAAGAAAAGTTTAATGGCCATTATCCCATGATATACAAACCTAATCCTGTAAATTAGTTGGTTCTTCTAAATGTAGTGTTTTCGCTCATGTCAAAACTGTAAACCTTGTCAGGTGATAGATCTCTACCACCCACTGGCTTTGAGGCTCTTTTTAATTGGCACACATTATCGATCTCCAATCAACTACTCAAATGCTCAGCTTGAGTCTGCCTCTGATCGGTTATATTACATTTATCAGGTACTTCATTGCAGTTATCTATTGGCAATCTATATATACTCATTTCCTAACCATTTTCTTTGGGTGATTGTAGACTCTGCATGATTGTGAAGAAATCTTGAAGGAAAATAGTGAGAAGATCCTAGAGGATTCTGCACCTCCTAAGAATACTCTCGATTGCATTGCTAAATTTCATTCGGAGTTTGAAAACTCGATGTCAGATGACTTGCACACTCCTGTAGCATTGGCTGCACTCTCTGAGCCTCTCAAAACCGTTAATGACCTCCTTCATACTCGCAAGGTATGATTTTCTTCTAATAGGTTTTATTGTGGGGTTGGTGTTTATCCTTAACCTTGGCCTCCTTGTTGTGGTCCACTTAATTTCTAAGTAGAACAAGGACTGAAAGTCTCATCCAACCCACATTTAATGCCAAATCCCAGATGAGGATAATATGGTTAAGGAACGAACTTGCTGTAGCAAAATTGCTTCAGTGTGTTTGCATGTTATCCATCTTTATTACGAGTGTGATATTATATATGCAGGGAAGGAAGCAGCAAAAAAGAATTGAATCCATTTTTGCCATTGAGAAAACAGTCAAGAATGTTCTTACTATTCTCGGATTGCTACCTTCGAGTTATAATGAGGTTAGTAACTTGTTATCAGTTCCTGTACAAAATGTGTATATATGATTTTAAAATCTCCACGGGTTGAATCATCACAAACTATACCATTGCACATGCTTTTAGGTGTTACTACAGTTGAGAGAAAAGGCTCTAAAGAGAGCAGGACTTACAGAAGATCAAGTGTTAGAGAAAATAGAAGAAAGGAATACTGCAAGAAATAACAAGGAGTATGAGAAATCTGATGATATCAGAAAGGAGTTGGCTGCAGTTGGAATTGCCCTCATGGATAGCCCGCAAGGAACTACATGGCGTCCCGGCATTCCTCTTGATCTTCAAGAGAAAGTAGCTTCAACTTAATCTACATCGAATTTTGTTTTCCCTTAGCATGGTTCTTACAATTTTTTAATGCGTTCTTTATCTGAGATTGTTATTATACCCAATAAAGGACCAATCTATTATTAAGAATTTTGTAGTAATTTATCTGTGTACAAGTATAACTTGAACAATCAAGTTTTTTTTATAAATATTTTATTATTTTATTTTTATTATTGTCATTAATGATGAGGTGGTGATATTATTATTTCTAGCCAATCTTATGTTAAGAGAGTAACACGTGCATCTCACATCATGAAAGTTCAACAATGTCCCCAGCATGGTTCGAATTATAAAGTCCCAGCTGATTCACGAAAGTCAGAGAAGTTGTTAAATTTGATAATTGGTTCTGCTTATCTATCACCTTGATAAGCACATTGGCTCTCTCCCTCTCATTTAATAAATTTGTGGAGAGGAACAGAGTCTTTCACTTTCAAGATTCTTGTCTTCTCATCACCCATTTCAAGAGAGAAAGAAACAGAGGTCAGCAACAATTCCTTCATTTTTCTCTTTTTTTTTTGTGTATTTCTCTTCAATTTTAACTTTATTATTCCAAGATTCTGTGTTTCCAATCAAGAATCCCAGATTCTGGAAGTGGCTTTAGGCAAAGAAAGAAGTCATCACCTGCCGGTTTCTTGATTTGGTAATGCTTTCAGTTCATCACCTGAATTCTTTTCTTTTATTGAAGGTTTTTCCACTTCTTCTTTTTCACATTTTCTTGCAAAAAAATTTACTGATTTTTGGGGTTTTTTTTTCTAATTATTTTTGAACAGGTCAGTCAACCCGAAAGAATGGTATGTTGAATTTCACTTAGTTAAACTTCCAATTATTTCTACAATTACTAACCATTCGTTTCTGTTTTTGGGTATTGATTTCTTGTGCATTAACTCTGTTATTGATACTTATAGAGTGAGGACAGCGGGAATCCGATGGATGTTGATCGTAGGACCGATGAATCAATGGATGACTCAGAGATTTGGAAACCCACTGAAATCGATAAGCCGGGTCTGTGTCAATCCTTAAAGCTTGTGGATAATCTGAGTCCAGGCAAGGTAACATTGTTCACATCTGTGATAATCTTGAATCCTATATTTCTGGTTTGAATCATATATTAATGACAATATTATTGTCAAGATTTTAACAGTAGGATTTAGACTTTAATTGAATACCTGATTGTAATTAAGCTGATATTTTATATATCAAAGAAGCAGATATGTTTATCAATGAAAAGTTTAATCATAGCGTTAACTTTTTTCGTTGTTGATTCTTAGAGCATTACTGTTATCTTCCTTAATTTTAATGGGTAGTTTTGAGCAACCGATTATTAATTAAGCTTGAGATATGATTTATCAACCAAGCGAATATGTCAAAGTTCTACTGAGATCATAGATAATGTTTAATTAATATCTATCAGTGAAGAATTTTATCATAACATTAACTTCACCCTGATTGCTCTCTTCGGACCCATTTCTGTATAACTTGATTCACATTACTATTCCATAATTACATATGCGGGCTATATATGTGTTTTGTAGGTAGATTCAAAATTGTCTAAGTTGTAAAATTCTCCTTATGATATCTCCCATCACTTTTGAGGCATTGGGGACAATTTAATTGATTGGTGATGTATCAGGTCATTGTAAATTGTGGTCAGTTCGCTCTTTGCTTTCCAAGTATTTTATTTGTATGTTTGAGTTATAGATGGAGACTACCTTCTTGTTTCATTAATACGCATAACTAAAAAGAAACAACTAAAAGAAGGCAAAAATTGGACAAAGCACGATCCGGACACTCGGAAATAAAGGAGTACAAGGACTGGCCCATCCAAAACTTCGATAATAAGGAAATAAACAACTAACTAACAAGAAAACCAAGCTGACAAAGGAGTCCCTTCTCCCATGTAGCCTAATCACCATACTTCTCGCTCAACTTTGTTTTCCAATGTCATACAAACACTTACGCACACGCGTGCGCGTGAACACACACACATAATGTATAGCAATAGTAGGAATCACAGACTATTTGTTTGGACAAGGCTTACTAGAAATACATATAGCAGTGCAAGCTATTCTACATATTTGCTTTCAACTTGAACATATACAGTTGAGTTTGGTAGTCTACTTGTTACAAACATTTTGTGATTCTTGTTGGATAAACTTCTTCCACGCAATTGCAGATATCAAGATTAAAATATACCAACTCTGGTAATGCAATATTGGCTTTAGCGTCCAATGGAATCCATCTACTTTGGCAGTGGGTTGATGAAAATGGCACCCCTTGGGGAGGAATGGTAGAGGCCTATTTGTTTATTTTATCTGAAATGATAGTTTTTCTTTTCTTTTCTTTCTTATTCTTCGTCTCATTCACAAAATAAAAACTTCCCAATGTAGGCAACTACTAGTGTACCACCTGAGCTTTGGAGACCCCCCAATAGCAAGCTGGTGATCAATGATATATCAGGCATTAATCCAGTTCAAGCTGTACCCTGCTTTGCCATGGCAAAGGAGGCTCCCTTTGTCATGTCCACTTCAGGCAGACTGATTTACTTATTTCAAATGCTTACATCTAAGGTCAGGTTGATTGAAACTAAAATTAGAATTGTGTGAAACTCTAGTTTTAGATCCTAAACAAAAGTCAAGTCTTTTAACATTATTGTTTGCAATTGATGAGAGAGAACAGGTACATTATGTATTCCATCCTCAACCACCAGCAACATTTCTTGCATTCCTTCCTCAAGACCAAGGCATATTTGCCATTGGATATGAGAGTTCAGTGATCATTATCTATGACAACCGACAGCGTAAGGTATGAATGAGAGGAAGTTTTTGAGCTGCTACTCACTTTGTCATTGGACAAGAAACATGCTGAAGCCGTGCCAAACTTCATGCAGGTTGTAAGCACACTAAGAGGCCACTCCAAAAGAATCACTGGACTCGCCTTCTCAGAAATGTTAAATGTGATGGTCTCATCTGGAGCCGACGCCCAGGTTGGTCTATTACTTTTGCTTGTTACGTTTCCCCCCTTTAGAGGATAGAATCATAGAACTCAATATTCATTTTAATCATTTTTTGGTAAATAGTGTATGTACTTCTAGTAAATCCTTTGTTGTTGTGTTTCATGTTGTAGCTTTGTGTATGGGATATGAATGGGTGGGGGATGAAGAAGAGCAATAGTAGTTTCACAAGTGCAAATGCAATCTCAGAAACAAAAATTGAGTTTCACAAGGATCTGATACACTTGCTTGTTGTAAACCAATCATGCATTGCGACTTTTGAGGCCAGTGGACTACTGTGTGTGGGTCAGGTATTATTTTGATCATTTTACCTTTTTTAAGAGTATTCTTGAAAACTAAGACACATGCACAGAGGTACTAGTACATTTTTTACTGATTATTTTCCTTATTACCGATTTTTAGTGGGTGCCTGGTGAAAATACTGCACCAATTACACATGCGACATTCTCATGTGACGGTGAACTGATATATGCAAGCTTTTTGGATGCAACTTTGTGCATTTTTGACACTGCAAATCTGACAGTCCAATGTCGGATCAGTCCTGCTGCTTATCTTCCTGCTAACATTCTCACACAGTATGTATTAATCGTTTGTTTATTTTTTTTCGCATTAGTAGTGTTGATTTTCCCATTTGAAATTGTTGTGGAAGTATAGGATGATTCTCATTACCAGCTGAATTAGTGAATTTGATTATTTATTGACAGTTATATGCTGTTTTTTGGTTAAAATACTGAGGGCTCTTCTCTTAATAAGGATCCTGGATCATAGAATTCTATTATATTAAGTCTCATGGTCATATTAATTAACAGTTATTTCACCGGTTAAGTCAATTCTACATGGAAGAATTTATAGTTTAATGTTAGTTATAGGCGTATTGCTGTACTCTGTATTATACTCAGTAGTTTGCTATTATTCATCTCATGGTTTGTTTCATTTACTCTCCGTATGCGTCTTTTCTGACCTTCTACTAAATTCATTAGATTAACATAATCTCATAAGTATAAGCTATTTTGTCAGTGTTACAAATGAAATTATCAATAAGTTGTAGTTTATCCTGACAAGATGATTGGCACGTCCTTTTATTTTCATAGGAGTCCAACTTATTACCCCAGTGGATATTGATTATCATTAATCTCAAATAAGACATGACCATGAGGATGGATACACATGCAATACATGTCTGAGACCAGATGACTAATGTTCATATAGCCACAACACCAGCGCCCTAGATATGGTGGTATAATTATATGTAAAGATAATCGGTTTCCACGTTTCATCCAAAAAGGTTTTAGAAGAATGAGGTCTGCCATTTTTGAATCTGAAATGAACCCAAAACCTCAGTTGCTAACTGGAAGTAACGATTTCATGATGGAAGTTAACCTAGGTTCGAGTTCAGTCTGTTCAAACTTGAGATTTGTCTGGAATGATAGGGTTTGTAGTCGGTATTTTCGAGTACACTTGTTGCTATAAATAAGCCCTTTGACATGTTCATCTGCCATCAGAATGTAAAATAGATGTGATGATTGTCGCTATTATTTTTTGTTAAAGTGGGAGAAAATAAATGAAATATACAGTGATTTATTATTAGTTGGATTTTATAACATTTGAGATTTTGTTGCTGATAATGATGTGGCAACTTGTTCTTGTTAGTTATAACTGTGTGGCAAATTGGTGATTTATGTTATCAAACGATTGATTGATCTTTCTCCTTTTTTCAGAGCAAATACCCAGTACCCAGTACCGCTAGTGCTAGCAGCCAACCCAAAAGTGTCAGATCAGTTTGCAGTAGGACTAACAGATGGTGGTGTCCATTTGTTGGAGCCACTCGAATCGCTAGGAAAGTGGCTGGTTGAAGGTTCCAAAAAACGGAAACGGAAAGAAGTGGTAGGGTGTCTTCCGTTTAAACCCCCTTCTTTTTTTCCAGTTTAATCCCCTTTTTCCTGTTTAATTCACCGTTTTCAGTCTAATCCCCGTTTTTTCTCATTTTTTAGAGCATTGGGCCAAGCAAGCTCAGCTGGACAACAACAGTGGTCTCACCACCACCACCAACGACAATAACGACAACACTCCAACCCGAAGAACAGGTTGCATTTTTTCAAATTTATCCTTCGATTGTCCAAAACTCCTGATTCCAGAAGATGAGGCAAGAGGATGCTGTTCTTTTTTCTTTAGAAGTTTGGGACCATAATTTCACTCCATATTCCGCGTAAAAATGGCTGTCTTTCTCATCTCTACTTGTTCTTGGAATTCTTTTTGCCATCGTTTAATTGTGTCATCAAAGCATTGTTTGAATGTTATATCATCATGATCATTTTGAAAGTTAGACGTTGTATTGTTGATGAGGATAACATTTTACTTGCAAATGCATTAAAACCGTTCTCCTTGACAATAGAGTTTGTTCTGTGCCCTGCGTGACAGATTTGCTCTTAAATAATAGATTCCTCCATCTTAATATCAAAGCAATTATTTGTTATATCAGGTTATCAGGTTTAAGTTTCACGGTTTATGTTTACCTTGTTGGCAAGTTATCATAAGGGAGTACCTTTACTGTACTGTTCAGAACTCCATGGTTTCTTTTTTCCACTCTTAAATGCAACATGTTTGTGGATTTTAACGATGGTTTTTCCCAAGTTGTTTGCATAAACATTTTTGCCAAAAGGAAGGTGATATCTGACTTTAATACAGTTGAAAATAAATAAGATGCGCATCTGCGAAAAGTTTTTTTTCAGGTAAAAGGTGGAATAAAGGGTAGCTACCCTGTTTCATTAGTAAGAAATTAATAAAACAGTCCCGGTGTACCGGGAGGGATACAAAATACATAGCAGGAAATAAAATACAGTGCAGGAACCCTCAACAAAACCCTGGGGAGTGGGTCTAATCCTCCATATATCCAAAAAAACAACCAAAAGTACAGTCGGTCAAGACCAAACTAGTAGAGACTGCAGCTATTGAGGCTCAGAAGAGTATGGATGGCGCCGCCCCTCAGTCCATTGTCGGTCCAAACTCTACCTCCTCATCAACAAAATCGTCCACCTGAAAGACTCTGGCAATCCTACCTCTCACTCCTATGGTGGCAGCTGTAACCCAAAAAAAATAAGATGCATAATATGAGTAAGGTTACCAAAAATACTACTACATGAAGCATGAAAATAAAAGTTGTTTCTGTCTAGCCATAACACCCATGTAGTTGCCGCAATGGCAATGTACCACGCATCCTTCATTTCATGGCGAATCGTTGCAAATTTAGGGCCGATCCACAAATCCTCATATTCGTTGGGGTAGTCACTTGTTCCTAGGACATTTGCGAAAAGTTGTCTGACCATAAACCAAGGTTTGGCATGAAGCATGCCAAAAGGACAGAAGCTGTGATGTGTTCTTCATTGAATGTTAGCAGTTAGCAGGGCTGGCCCCCTCATTGATTGAGGCAAGTGAGGTGGCCGCCTTAGGCCTCTGGATTTTTTACAATTTTAGGGATCCCAAATTTGGTATTTTGCGTGTAATATATAAAAAACATTCATATTGAATTGTTATTTGAATAAAATGAAGAAGTGCTCTCAATGATACATCTTAATACTACGACTACGAATTATAATAAGAGAACCTAAATGCTAAGTTTCGACCCATAAAAGAGAACCTAAATGCTAAGTCTCAGACCGATTGTCCTTCCTCTCCCTCTCCCTCTGTAGGGAAAAGTAGTTACTTTCAAACAAGATTGCTAGAAGAGACATCACCAGACAAACGAAGATCTCCCTCTGTGTCGTTCAGCTGCAAGGCCAAATTCAGAGCTAATTAATCATATGGACGTAAATCGAAGGGGCTGGAAAAAGAAGGATAAATCAACTAGACAGACAAAAATATTACAAATGTATCGAGGGATCGAGTAGGCACAAAAACGAAGCCCGCAGAGAGGATGAGGGCGTACTTCCCTCGAGTAGACGCAAAACAAAGCCTATAGAGAGAGAGAATGAGGGTGTACTTGTTTGTGATCGCACGTGACTACCTTTTTTGAACAGAGTATGACAAACTATAGCTATTTTAGCCTTAATATTACAAAATTGCACAAAAAATATGAGATGGTTTTCTGCAAACTCACAAACACTGTGGTGGATTTATTGAATTTTTGTAATATGCATTTCATGTGTTGAGAGTGCAATCAAGTCACGCCCTTGTCACATGACTGTCTGAAAGTCATGCCCTTGTCTTTGATAACCACAGGTGCTTATCTATCACCTTGATAAGCAAACTGGCATCTCTCTTAGAGCATCCACAATGGTTTTCTAAAATTCTCATTTTGCCATTTTTTGAGAAAAAAACCGCTGCAATGGTTTCTCATATATCCATTTTTTAGCAAACGAAGCTAATCTGTTTCTCAAATATGAGAAACGATATGAGAATTCTCATATTATAGAGGACGGGGAATGATTCCCCGTCTGAGAAATTTTAATATTTTTTTTTATGAACAGACAGTATATCATATACCGTCTGACAATTTTTATTATTTTTTATGAACAAACGGGATATGTTTCCCCGTCTCTCACCCTTATTTCTTTTTTTCTTTTTTTTTTTTAACAGATCCCTCCTCCTCAGACGGGACATGATGTCCCGTTTGTCTCAAACGGGATATCATGTACCGTTTGAGAGGATTTTAAATTTTTTTTTCCTTTTTTCCTGGATAATTTTAAGTTTACTAAAATACCCTTCCAAGTCTTCTTATTTTTCGTCCCAACGGAGGGCATTATTGTCTTTTTAAATAAAGAGACGGGGAATGATATCCCGTCTCTCATTTAATTATAAAAAAAAATTCTCAAACGGTACATCATATACCGTCTAACGCTTTTTTAAAATAAAAAAAGAGAGACGGGATATCATATCCCGTCTCTCGTGTAAATGAGAAAGATATAGCAAATGACCACTGCAGCATCACTCCCTATTTGCTATTACTGTAGATGCCATATTATAGCAAATGAGAAACACCACTTTTATAGAGAGAAACAGACGTCTTAAACCCTTCTTGTTATATGTAACTTTGCTTCAATCTTCGGAAAATAATTTCAAGATTACTCATTTCCAATCGCAAACGAGTACCCAAGATTCTAGTAGTCATTTTTTCTCGTGCTTCTATCTTCTTGATTCGGTAATGCTTTGGATTCATCACCTTAATTCTTTCTTTTTATGGAAAATTTTCTGCTTTCTTGATTCTGGGTTTGTCGAAAATTTGACATTTCGTCTCTGTTTCACCGAAAATTTTGGTTATTGTTACTGATAGAACGAGGAGAGCAGAAATATGGTGGATGTTGAGCCCATTGAGATCAATGAACTGGATCGGTGTCGAGTGTTAATGTTACGTACCCGGTCCAACCCGGTGGTGCAAATAATCCCTTGAAAGAGAGATAATTCCTTGAGGACTGATACGCAAAAAGATACAGTTCTTAGAAGAATTGTATCACTTAAAGCTTGAGGAGAATCTGTGGCCAAGCACTGTAACATAATTCCCATCTTTGATATCTTGAATCATATTTTTTTCTGGATTAAATAATAATGTTATTTCACCATTTTTTTATTGTTTGCCTTACTGGTATGTTCCTCAATATCAATGGGTAGTTTTAGGTTTTATTAAAGTTCTTGATTGTAAATTAAGCTTTTGATATATGATATATCAAAGACTCTACTATGTCAAAGTTCTACTGATTTGAAATATTCAGAACTGAGGTTCTGATTGTTAATTATATATGCAATCAGAAACTCATTTATGTTCGAAATTGAGTTCCTGATTGATATATTGTATTGTATTTTAATTCGGCCGTAACCTTTCCCAGGGTACACGAAAACCCACTTTGCAATTTTTTATTTTTTTTTGGATCTTTTACAGTGAGTTGAAGACCTCCGCGTTCTATTAAAAGATTTTAACAAATCATACAATTAAAAAAAAGGTTTATGAAGTTCATGGAACTCAACAGGTGTTGGGTTTATGTCTTGCATACTATGTTGGATAAGAAGACGATGAGACGATGGATGAATCGAGACGATTGGAGACGGAGTGGAAGCAAGGGAGACAGTCAGCAGCTGTAGTAGCAGGAGTTGCGGTCGACCGTCCCTGGGGTGCGGTCGACCGCCCTACTTAGCAAAAGTTCCCGAGAGGGGGACGGTCGACCGACCTTAAGGTGCGGTCGACCGCGCACCGCACTGATGGATAATTTGGGTCGGGTCTTGGTGGTTCGTGAGAAGCCCAATTTGCTCTTCAAGTCAGATCTGACGGCTCTTATCGTAGGGTTATCTCTTCAGGTAATCCAATGGTTATTGTAACAAGATATCAAACTAAGGTTTTTCTAGATTTCTATATATTGTTGTTATTGGCCTCCATTGAGAGCTAAGAGAGAGAGTACTTCATTGAAGGAGAGATTGAGTGATTATCTAATTGTAAACAACTAGTACTTGTTGGTGAGACTTGAGAGAGGGTCGTTGTGAGAATTGTAATATTTTTGTATCTTCTCTAGTTGAATAACATCTTGGATTTCTTCTCCCCCGGATTAAGGCGAAAGCCCCAACCGGGACAAACTGGTGTGTGCTTTGGTGTGTTAGGTATGATCTCATATGCGCTTGGTGGTTTGTGTTGATTGCATCGAATAACTCAACAAGATCCTAAGAGGGGGGGTTTTCGGTAGAAATCTCTAACAATTGGTATCAGAGCTTCGAGTTCAAGGGTTTGTTCGAGTTCCTTGGAGAAGATGGCAGATCAAATTATGAAGATCAAGCGGTTCAAAGGCAAGATCAACTTTGATCTCTTGAAGGTGGACATGCACGAAGCATCTGTTCAACAGGACTTTGATCTAGTCCTAGAAGGAGATAAAGGGAGACCAATCGGCACAAAGCAGGAGAAGTGATATTTTCAGAAGCCTTGGGTTTAATCCGGTTGTTATCTACGAGCGTAGTCAGGTATAGGAAAAGCACGGCGAGTCTTTGGACAAGATTCAGAACTGACTACTCAGGATCGTCATCACAGGGTCGGATGTACCAGCAAAGAAAGTTGTGGGATTTCTCAATGAAGAAAATTACCGCTCTTCTAGATCATGTAGTGTTCAATATGGAGTTATCTGAACTGAGGGCGTTCAACGCAGATGATCTAAGGGTTTCCAACTCGATATATTCATCACCAAATCCATCCAACATGATAATTGTGCTAAATGAGATGTCTACCAAGGAGAAGTTTTTCATAACAGGTATGATCGAGGGGTTGGAGGAGGATGCACTTAGGAAGGAGAGTTAGAAATTAGCGTCAACTTCTGTGAGTTGCATGGAGGTGGATTATACTTTGATTGGAAGAAAAAGTGTATGTAGGAGTAAGGTCCGTGGCCACCAGTGCAAAGAGATTGAGCATTACATGAGAGACTGTTGCAAGCGGTTGAGTCAGAGGGGTGCCAAATACAGTGCCGCTGAATCAGGTGATGGCTTAAACAGTGCTTTTGTTTCAAATCCTTTATATGTGATTTTTGGTTGTTCTTTTGATTCAGTTAGTTCTTCTCAAGTTTGCTTCGAGAGGGAGATTGTTTCTACTTGCAAATTTGCATCATATCGTTGTGTGGGAACGAAGGTTGATAAGATTTGTGAAGTAATGGTTTCTACTTACAAGTTTGCCTCATGTCGTTGTGTGGGAACGAAGATTGACAGAAGTTGTGAAGTAAGGGGTGAGAAAATAAATGGGTCAAAGATGACAGACGGAAGGGATACACACTAGAGAAGGACATACATATTTCTTTGATGAAGCAGTGCCTTATATCCATGAGAACTCTAAAAGCTCGGGATTGTAGGTACACAGATCTAGGTGGAGTTCCTTCAGTTTGGGAAAGTTATCGTGAGGTGATGAAGGGTGAGAGGGGGATTGAGCAGGGTCAGCACAACCTCTACCAGCTTTGGAGGAACAGAAAAACTTGCGCAAGTGTTTCGAAGCCCATTGTTCCTAAAGCATCATCTAGCATGCCATCAGTAGAATCATCCGAGCGAGATTGCGATGTTCGAATATCGTCGGAAGGTGGAGAGAACCTTGAGGTAAGTGGAGTTCGTGTGGAGGGTGGCACCTCCATAATTACATCTACTAGGGTGTGCCCTTGAGGGGGGCATACAACGGGAGAAAAACAGGTGGAGATAGATTCAACTAGCAGAGAAAGTCATTGAAACGAGTTATTTGCAAGAAAAGAAGGAAAAGAGTCTAGAAGGTTTTAAATCACATAAGTGTGGATTCATGAGTATGCAATCCAAGGTGGAGATTGTTGGGTTTATGTCTTGCATACTATGTTGGATAAGAAGACGATGAGATGATGGAGGAATCGAGACGATCGGAGACAGAGTGGAAGCAAGGGAGACAGTCAGCAGCTGTAGTAGCAGGAGTTGTGGTCGACCGTCCCTGGGGTGCGGTCGACCGCCCTACTCAGCAAAAGTTCCAGAGAGGGCGACGATCGACCGACCTTGAGGTGCGGTCGACCGCGCACGGCGCTGATGGATAATTTGGGTCGGATCTTAGTGATTCATAAGAAGCCCAACTTGCTCTTCAAGTCAGATCTAACGGCTTTTATCGTAGGGTTATCTCTTCAGGTATATCCAATGGTTATTGTAACAAGATATCAAACTAGGGTTTTTCTAAATCTCTATATATTGTTGTTATTGGCCTCCATGGAGGGCCAATAGAGATAGTACTTCATTGAAGAAGAGATTAAGTGATAATCTAATTGTAAACAACTAGTACTTGCTGGTGAGGCTTGAGAGAGGTTCGTAGTGAGAATTGTAATATTCTTGTATCTTCTCTAGTTGAGTAACATCTTGGGTATGTTCTCCCCCAGATTAAGGCGAAAGCCCCAACCGGGACAAACTGGTGTGTGCTTTGGTGTGTTTGGTATGATCTCATATGCGCTTGGTGGTTTGTGTTGACTGCATTGAATAACTTAACAAGATCCTAAGAGGGGGTTTTCAGTAGATATCCCTAACAACAGGCTGGGTCATGGAACTCATGCTCCCCAACCAACAAACAAATAATACAAGAAAATCTAATCTTACCGTCGACCGACCTCGCCAAAATAAGTTCCTCGTGCTAACCCAATCTGACCTGAATAGGTCAAACATTGAGATCATTCTCTCATTCCCTCACTTGTACATTGTTTGTCATCGCCGTCACTCGCATCCACATCCACATTGCCCCTAGCAATAACACAAATCTCAACTTCAAGCTTCTTAACACGAGAGATACTGCAGGCACTCACCAATCTGACATGTACATGTACAAATTGAGACCTCATTCTCATCCTCTAGCTTGACCACCGTTGACAGCCACCTCGCAACGAGAGCTACCGTCACCCCCGACGGTAGCACAAACGCCACCTCCAAGCCTATAGATACATGAGAGACCACATACATCCTTCCAATATGACCTGAATAGACCAATATTTAGCCATTTTCTCACTACCTAGCTTGTCCACCATCTACTGTTACCCAAAATCACAACTTTTCGTCGCACCAACGGTATCATGAACGCTGCCTTCAAGCCCACTGGTACGAAAGAAACCCTAGGCACCACTCAATTCAACCTGAATAAGTCAAAATGAAACTTTTTCTATCACAACCAAGCTTGTCCATCGTTCACTATCACCTTCAGCCTCAACCGCAACGGCTGTCGCCCCAATGGTAACACAAACGTCATCTCCAAGTCCACTAACACGAGAGAGAACACCCACTCAAATTGACTTGAATATGTCAAAATTGAGCCCAAACTTTGAACCTGTTTGACCACCATCGCCCCACAACAAATAGAATTGGTATTCTTAATTATTGGAAGTTGGTGATAATTTTGATATTAGGAGAGAGTCATTTGGATATTAGGCGAGACATTTTGGTGGGGAAAGGAGGATGGAGGAGCCAACGGCCTCCTCCCCTCCTCAAATCCTCACTTAGTGGAGGATCCGAACGTGGAGGTAGGAAGGGAGAGGATGGTTCAGGTTTGGAGCGGGTTAGTGTTCAGATTTAGGTGAGAGAGCGGGTTAGTGTTGCAGCTATTTGGATATGGTTGCTAGGAGGTTTTGGGTTTGGATGTAGATCTGGATGGGTTTGGGTTGTGGTGGCTGGCTAAGGGGGGCGACCGGAGGCGGCAACGGGAGTGGAGTGGAGAAGAAGCGGCGGGAGCTGGGCCGACCCAATAGTGGAGGCAAGGAAGGTAGCCGCCTCGGACCCCCGATTACCCCCCAATTTTAGCCCCCCCCCCCCCCAAACAATTTTTTTCTCTTATACCTGTAGTTATGTATTTTGTGCACAAAGTAAAATTAAAATTTATATAATTACTTTTTGGGCCCCCTAAGTTTAATTATTTGGGCCTTTATATATAATTTTTTTAATTACTTGGGCTACTACTTGATTGATTTTAATTTATTTGGGCTTTTGTGGGCTATTTGTTGATTTATTGATTGAATTTTCTCTTTCAAATCCATCTCGAATCTGCACCCGACCATATCTCAAGAGAGATTGAAAATTGTGTCGTATATTCGTTCAACCATATCTCAAAAGAGATTGAATGGATTAGGTCTACTATGTATTGAGAATGCGATGGTAGGAAAGTTTGATTGTGAACATTTAATTAGTGAGTTTGTTGTACGGAATGTGAGAAGAAGTGATGCTTTATTGCAATAATAAAATATCTTATTTTGCCTTGAACAATGTGCAAATTTTTTTTATATATGTTTTCTTTTGAATGTTTGTGGGGGGCATTTTGGGAGTTCACCTTGGGCCTCCATGAACTCAGAGTCGACCCTGGGCGGGTGAAGAAGAGGCGACGGGAGGAGAGGAGGTGGGGCGACGGGTGGAGATGGAGAGGTTCCCTCTTTGCAATTATTTAATTCTAACTTGTTGCATTTGCTACGTGCTTGTCAATTTCAATGGTAGATTTTAGTTGTATGTTTCTGCGGTCATGAATAAAGTAAATCTAATATTATAATGTGAGAGTCAGAGTTGTCGTTTGTAAATCTACCAACTTGCGTGTACCGCACGTACAAAACTAATATGAAGGAGGTCTCAGGTTCGAGGCCAGACTACGCTGAAATTTTTACTTTTAAAAAAATATACTTGTCACGCCCCTCTTCCCAAAAGGAATACGGAATATGGTACGCGACTAAGTCCAGCAAATGGTTTTCACCATTCATAAGTTGTAAAGATCTACTCAACTCAGTCATAACAGTAAATATAGCAATATACTCAACCACGCATACATGAACAATTATTAACCAACATTCATTTGCAACAATAATAAATATCCCAAATAAATACAAGATCTGAATTAAAACAAACTCCAGGACTACAAGCCCATTACAAGTCTCAAAGTAGCAACATGAATGAAATAATTCAAAAACAAAACACTAAGCAGGATTTTCCAATGCGAGGCCTAAAACCTTTGCTCACCAACTCCCTTGGGTAGTTGATCACCAAAACCTACTCATATAGCAAATGCAAGAAAATATGAAGACAGGAAAACAGAATGTCTGTTAGTTGCAAGTTCCGGGCCGCAAGTAGTACAAGCAGGAAAATGGAAAGGGGAAATATAAAACAAAACAAGAAGTACTAATAGGAAGGAAAGCAACAGTAGATAAACAGTTTACAAATAACAGGAAACAGTAGGTAAACAGTAAAGGGTATAACAGTAACAGTGACAATATGGCTAATAGTGACAGTAACAGGGTGTGACAGTGAAACAGCTATTCTTAAGTCTATTGTTCATTACTATTTAGATAGCACTTCATGCGTCCCATTTATTTACCACATGGTTGCTACATTCAAACAGTTTCATTCTAGATTTCGTAGTGGAACCTATAGGGCCGTGTGTTCAGACAAACAGTAACAGTAACAGTAATAGTAAACGGTGTCATGGATCATGCAATCATACATCGAGAGAAAAACAGTTGGTACCACAATAAACAGCTGGGAAAACGAGTCTCCTTCTGAATACACATTTCTATATTGTCCACTACTAGATCTTTCCCTTAAACCCCGACTTGATTAGTTGTCATTATTATTAAACAGGTGTGAAGGAATACAAACAGGGCAAACAATATGGCAGGAACAAAGGACAAGTCTAAGATGAATAGAAAACACAAACGGGTGACAAAAACAACCTATAACAGTTAGAACAACGAAACTTTCAGTTCTGGACAGCATGACACTACTGCACCAAATCTGAGATTCCTGTTGCTACAGGAATGCAAATCTAGATCCATTAGAAAATTTAGAAACTAGACTCTTTGCCAAATTCAGTTCATATATACAAGTCATACATTAGCTACAATAACAGGGTTTAAAACAACGTTTAATATAGAATTTATGTTCAGCCAGAATATGCAAAATATTATTTATAAGCATGAAAATGGTCTAAAAACATCATAATTAAATCTGAAAAAAATTTGGAAGATTCCTTAGCACGTCTAGTCTCAACATATAAAATTTCATGAAATTACATTACAGACAGTATAGTCAATATAATTGGAAAAATAGAGTAGTGTAACACAACTGCAAATCTGCATGTTTAGACACAGAAGTACCAAAACAGAGATAATTCATAGAATACAATTTGAAATCCAAATCCGTCAGAAGGGTAGTAAAATAGACAAATCATTATACATTTCATATTCACAAAGTTTTTATAAAAAATTACTAGAATCAGGTTGAAAATAGAATTCTTTACTGAACAGCATGCAGTTTGAAATTATATTGATTGATTTCATAAGCATGAAATAAGTTACAAAAGTCATTAAATAATTCTACAAAAATTAGGGGTTGATCCCAGTCATGCCCAAACTAGGGTTGGCATTGGATCAAATGGGTCGGGCCAGGCCAGACCCGCCCGGGTTCGATGTTGACTTGGGCGGGTTCTGGCCGGGTTGGTTGCTTAACCGGGCTAGGCCGGGGCGGATCGAAAAGTAGAAATGGCGACCGGCCCAACCCGTGAACCCTTTCGGGTCCAACCCGGGTCAGTTCGGGTCGGGTCGCGGGCTGACCCATTTAGATAGGTTTTTATTATTTTTTTTACCTTAAAAAAATTATAATAAAAATAATAAATAGAAAAAATCATAATAATAATAATAATAAGATTGTAAGAGTGAAATTGCCAAAAAAATTAAAATATTATTCAAATGATTTCATGTTATACAAGTTTCACAATTTCTAATAAGAAATAAAGAATTCACAAATTTGTTTTATAAACATATTTCTTATATACAATTTCAATTTACTTCAATATTTATAATTTGAAATAACAAGCAAAGATCTAATACAATTTTTTTAACTATTTACAATTGTCTTCAAGTTGGTGGCCTTCAATTTGTTGTTGTTGACTTGTTGTTGTTCAGTTGTTGGTATTGCCGTATTGAATTCTTCATTTTGGTTGCTATTGTTGTTGTTGTTGTTGTTGTTGTTGTTGTTGTTCCGGCGAGTTGCTCCCACTTGTGGACGTAGATAATACTTTCCCTTGTGTCCTATCTTCAGCCTTCAGCCAGTCTTCTGTACAAATGAGCATCTCTAACGAGTCGGGCTTCACGCGATTCCTGTAATCAGTTAGAACCCTGCCACTTGAAGAAAATGCACTTTCAGAAGCAATTGTAGAGACATGAAGAGTTAGTAAATCTTTAGCCATATATTTAAGAATACTATAAGTGTGTTCATGGTCTTTCCACCATTGTTAAATATCTAGTAAAGAAGAAGAAGACTCAGAATCTTGTTGGTTATACCAATTTAATTCATTTGGTTGATTAGTCCTAGATTTTTTGGATTGAATTTGTGCAAGTAAATCAAATATTCTATCATCAAATTTACTATTACCCTTACCTTTGGAACTACCAAAAGAAGAACTAACTATAGAAGTTGTACTACTAGAAGCAAAAGATCTATCATAATAATCATATAAGTTATTTAATGTAGATTCAAATTTTACTAAGAAAGAAGCGCAATCAATTTCTATTTCTATTTCTACATTTTCCCCAAGTAATGCAAAAAACATTTCAATCAAACTCTTCGTACCTTCTAATTTGATACGAGGATCCATAACGGTAGCAACACAAATCAACATAGGAGGAGGATAAAAATGCTTCAAATTTTTTTTGCACGCAGGTTTTACAATATCACCAACAAAAGTATCATTTAATATTTCGTTAAATGTTTGCATCATAGTAACTATTGAAATAAAAATGCTACTAGAAGTAGATTCATATGATTTTGAAAATTTTAAAGTTGCGGTTTTAAAAGATTCTAAAAATTTCAACAAAGATTTGGCATAAAATCAATGGTGAGAGTCATTTCAAAATTTGGCATATTTTTTGCGATACAAAAATCATTTACAACTGCTTTATATTCGGTAACAACATGTAGTAAATCAAAAGTAGAGTTCCATCGGTGTTTAGCATCCTTTGGAAATCTTCTAAAAGGTACATCTGAAATCCTACACCATTTTTTCCATTCTTGACATACGCTGGGACTTAATGCAATAAAATGTACACAATTTTTAATTTTAAGTATATATGGATCAACTATTTTTAATGCATCTTGAACACATAAATTTAAAATATGACATGCATATCTAATATGAAAAATATTGTCAGATGGAGGGTTTAATGCGAATTTTAAAGTAGTAATTGCTGCATTATTGTTAGATGCATTATCAAAACAAATACACATAATTTTATCGTGAATATGAAAAACATCACAAATTTCAAAAATACGGTTTGCTATTTCAGCGCACTATGGGGATAGGACAACGCGGCAAGTGATATGATTCTTTTTTGAAGAATCCAATCATTGTCGATCCAATGACAGGTTATTCCCATCATTGGAATATTGTTGACACCCGTCCAACAATCCAAAGTTAAACTAACTCTACAAGTTAAACTCGATAAAATTGTAATCAAAGCGTCCTTCATTTTATTGTACACTTTAAAACAATCCGATTTGCAAGTATTTCTCAAGATTCTTCTAAAATGAGGGTTTAAGGCCGTTTGATTAAAATTTTCAAAGTTCCTACTCTCAGGATAGAAAAATGGTAACTCTCTCTTTATTACTAATCGGACCATTTTCCGACGAACAAGATCGGGATCATAAGGGTGGCTATCAACTAGACCGGTCCTAGGGTTAATTTTTTGTTGGCCGGGTAGGTCAACAATAAGGTCTTTATGGTTATGTTGGATGTGTCTACTAATTGTACAGGTGCCATCACCCCTCTTGAATTTGTGTGCCTTAGAACATGTTTTACAAACTTTCAAACCTATACCCGGATTTTCTTCGTCCTGGATAAATTTGTAAAATTTATGCCAATCACTATTTTCCCCTCTACTTTTTCTACCACTACGGGATTGTGTTGTTTCGGGTTGTTGTTGTTATTCTTCTTCTTCTAATTGTATGTCTCCAACAACCTCATCATGTGTACCCCATTGTTGGGTAGGAGGATCATGGTACTCTTCAGCGGGCTCACTAATTGGGACAATTGGCGGCCTACGGAAAGTGCCGATGGAATCTTACCCACTTTGGCTACAACCGCTGCCGCGTGATCTAGACATAATGTAGTAATGTATGTAAAAAAAAACTACATAATGTTGGAGCGATGAGTTATAAAAAAAATCTAGAAAACAAGAAGGTTGAGATAGAGAAGAACAAAAAACCAACCATAATTATAACTACAACAAAAATTAAATAAGAAGAGAAGTATGAAATTTTGATACCGTTCACCGTGGATACTCGTATATAAAAAAATCCGTGAAAATAAGAATAGAAGTAGAAGTAGAAATAAGTGATTCCGGAATTGAAGAGTTGAGGAGAGCTTGAAGGAAAGTTGAAGACTTGATCACTTGGAGTTGGACGAGAGTTGAAGAGTTGAAGGCGTTGTTGAATTTTGATTTCGATACGATCGGAATTTGATCGTGTATATGCCTTCAAAAATTGCTTGTTCAATACTTTAAATGTTCACAAATTACTTAGAAATGAGTTATAATAGTAGAGAGAGTAAGAGAGATTTTTGTGAATTTTTTGATGGGATTTTGGGGGGGTATTTATAGGCTAAAAATAAAAAAAACCCAAAAAAACCAAAAATGGCAATTAGAGCCGTTGAGGGCTCTCTGGACAACAGTGCCCAACAGCACATTTCGACCCGTTGGACCCGCAGGTCAAACGGTCGACCTGTGGCGGGTCGAACGTTTGACCCGATTGGGTCTAACGGTTCGCAACCCGCGGGTCGACCTACGGGTTGGCGGGCGGGTTGGGTTTTTTAAACGGGTTCGCAGGCCGGGTTGCGCTGGTTGGATCCGTTATTTTCGAGACCCGGGTCGACCCATTACTGTTCACGAGTTTGACCCGAACTCGTGACGCCGTTTCGCGAGCCGGGTTATATGTGCGGGTCGCAGGCAGGTCGGCGGTTGACCCGGCCCACTTGCCATCCCTAGTCCAAACATACCCAGAAAAATATCAAGTCCAAAACTTACTTTAATCATCAATTTAAAAATAATAATTCATACAGCAAATCTTAAAATCAGAATTTGGAAATTTCGATACAACTGCAGTAAAACAGCGATAACTCGCACATCAAAAATTGGAATTCAGATCCGTCAAAAGTTCTGAAAACTAGAAAACGAGGTCTAAAAATCATGTTCACAAATTAATTTGTTTTACTAATATTAACAGGGTCTAAATGTTGTATCAAATCAGGTCAGCAGTACAAAGAATCTTCTTTTATGCATTTCATCAAACAATTCAATTACAATAGATCCAATTTAAGATGTAATATAAAGCATGGTATATAGGTTACTCAAATCAACATGGCATGTGTATTAACAGTCTATAATGAGATAGTACATCTAATAAAGTATTCATGTAACAATTATCTACAACATATGATATGTCACAAACAGGCATATACACATCAAAATGTCCGCCTAGTCTAATTTATTTTTGTGCAGTGTGTGACAACTACTGTGAGATACTCATGATCAAGAGATGAAGGAACGGATCAACTAACAAGATATGACTATCACGAGGGTACAAAATAAAGATACATGCAAGACTACTTACAGCATTTAACTTGTATGAAGAACAAATACATACAGGCTAAGCCTTATAAATGACGACGAAGATGATGAAAGAATAACGGGAACGATCCCGACACACGAATACAAACAACACATGCACAAGAGAACGCACGTACAACAGCGAGACAACCGAACCTATAGCACATGCACTGCACGTGTTCTCCACAACACAGCTGCAGCGACAGCAAAACAGTGAGCGACGGCGGCGTGCTTGGTGAGGAGCAACGGCAGTGGTGACGGCATGGCTGACGGCAAGGAGCACGACAGCAGGTATGGGGGTCGGTGGATACAGCTGTGACAGGGATGGAGGACGGGGACATCGGTAGGGGAGAAGGCGATGGGCAATGATGGTGGTATAGCATCGAGGGAAGCTCGACGTAGGGGACTCTCGGCTAACGAAGGCTAGAGCTAGACAGCGATGGTGGCTCGAGTGGTGGACGCACAGGTGGTGCAGGGGATTAGGGACATCGGTAAGGGGATGCGGGAGTGAGCACGGTGGCCGCTATGGCGGGGGGAGGAGCAGGGGATCGCCGGTGATGGGTTGAGAGTTGATGGGTTGAGGGAGACGAGCAGTAGGGGTGAGTGGGTTGACGGCTGTCGAAGAGAGAGAGGGATTAGGTTTTAGATAATTAGGGTTAGGGTGGGATTAGGTAGGTTATATAGAGTTAAAGCGGGTTTGGGTTATTGGGTAGTATCCAATAGGAAGGAAAGAGTCAAATATTAAAGAAATAGGCCATGAATTAGGTTTAGTCAATAAAAAGAAGAAGAACAATTGTTTAGATCCAGAAGGGAAAAACAAACTGATTCAAGCAGAAAATGAATTATTAAGATATGAACAACAATACACAGTACAAAAGGGACGAAAATAATACAACCAGGAATAAAATAACTAGGAATATAATTAAAATACACTCAAAATATAATAATGAGTCACAGGGGTTACAATATTTATTAAGACGTGCAATGCACGTGCAAATTATAGTCTCTAATATTATAATGGGAGAGTTGGAGTTATCATTTGTAGACAACCTATAATTTATATTCACTTTTAAGAGAGTTATTTTAACCATTCATTTACTCAACTCTTATTAGTTACCATATGTAACATCCTGGAGAAATTTTAGAATAAAATGCATTCTTTATTTTTGCACGTGCAATTTTATTTCATTTTTTGTTCTACAATTTTTCTAAGTTATGCACAAATTTTCTCTTATTTATTTTGTCTCATTTTATTATTCATTCTTAATTAAAATCCACAGGCCTAGAAGATTAATTTAAGCCCATTAGAAAAAACAATAAATAATAAGAAGCCCACAAATAAAATCATATATTTATTTTTGTATACTTTCCTACACTTGTCATGTAAAAAACTATAGTAACAACTAATAAATAACAAATATTAAATTATATGAGAAAGTGTATGGACATGGGATGCACGTGCACGTGTTCACCCCATATGCATTGGCCGGTCTATAACAAAGAGAGATGGAGAGTCGGGTGAGAAAGTGGGAGTGAGGGGTGGTTACTAGAGTAGTGGGAGTCAAGTCAATCTCAACTACCACAAAACCCCTATATAACCCCCCCCCCCCCCCCCCCCCCCCCCCCCCCCCAAAACCCAATTGTATGTTGAATGCACAAAAATAATCAAACCAAAAGAAAGAAAAAGAGTGGAAGATGAAGGCCGGATTCTTGTCTTGAGGCTAGGAGGCTTGCGGTTTTGAGCAAGGTGGAGAAGAGAAGTCAATTTGAGTGGAGCTAGGAGAATTCTTTCTAGGAGTTTTTCTATATTTTTGCAACATAATAGGTGGGTGTCTATTCTTACTTTTTAGATAATGTAGAAGGCATGTTTAGGTGTTTTGTGAATTGTTTTGCTAGTTTAATGAAGTTCTACAAGTTAGTTTGATGCATGTTGTAGTGATAAAAATTGCTAATGGTAGAAAATTATAGAATTCATTGTATGTTAATGAGAAGTTACAATATTTAATTGGTAGATTATGATTGAAAAAATTTAATTAAAGACATGTGTAGAATTGTTAGGCACAAACAATCAACTTGATTAGATTGCATTAATTTTTGTGTCTCTTACAAGTTGATTAAAAAAATATGTATGGAATGTGGATAAATAGTAAGGAAAAAATTAGGGAAATATTTTGGGGAAGAAAATGTTTATAGTAGAATAAAAGAAAAGATGCATTAATGTTGATAGAATAATTATCTAGTTGTAAGATGTGTTCTTAATTCTTGTAAGAGAAAGAAGTGATTAAATTGGGAAAAGTGAGGTTAAATCCTCATTAATATGAATAAAGTCAATAAAATAACAATTCTGGAGATTTATAGATATAAAATAGTAGTATTAATTTGAAGAAAAGAGTAGAAATAAAAAATAGTTGAAAGTGTAAATTATTAGAAAAATCAGAGGGTTGAGTTAAGTGGATTTTAACTCCTATATAATCGAAAGACTTGTTTGCCCTTAGTGGCTAGCGCAGGTGCCGAAGCATCACGCGCTGCCACGTGGCACTGCTTGGGATTTTGGTTGGGGTCTCGGGTTCGATCCCTCTTGTGCACAAAAAAAAAGTGTCTTTTTGTATTTTTTTTGGGTTTTTGGGTTTTAAAAATTCTGAAAAAAATATATAAATATTTTAAAATATTATGGGAACATCTGAAAATATTTCTCACTATTTTAGTTTATATTTGGGGGTTTTTTAAGCCATCATTCTTCAATATATTGAGGGGAGTTCAATTTAAAAATAAAGGAGACATAAAGAATTAAAGGTTTTATAAATTGATTATGAAAATCAAAGTTGGAGTTGAGAATGAGGGAAATTAGTAATGAATTGTTAAGTAAAATGTGTGCATTAAAATGTGATGTTTTAATCGATGAAATTTTATAAGATTGAAGTCTAGTGTGAGAAAAGATTGTGTAGATCTAGTATTATGAAAGTGATTAGTTGATTGATCAATTAAATAGCATTGCTTATGAGAAATCTTAAATTAATATATAACGTGATTATAAGAGATGGAATGTTTTGGTAAAAGATTGAACAAAAGAGGTTTAATGAATAAGAATCAAAATGTGATAAAGAAGGAATGATGATAAAGATATTTATGTTGAGGTTAGATATAACCTAATTGATCTCTAGAGTGAGATGATCGTGAAAATCTAGATGCTAAGTGAGACTCATGTACCAGCAAAGTGATGAAATGATTAATTGATTTGAGAAGTGGCCAATATGGGCCATCGTTTTCGGTATTTGTTAAGACCGGTAGGAGAATAAACTAGCTCTAGATTGTGATAATTTAAATTAAACCTAGGGAAAGGCACTAGAAGAATATATGATAGAAATAACGACGAACAGGTCCGGTAAAGGATGTGCAACTCCTAGGGGTCCGAGATCGAGGAGTATGCCAGGTAAATCCATGCATATGGGTGAGGCGTACGACCGTCTATCATCGGAAAGGCCAGTAAAAAGACTGCAGTCCTATGAATGTTCGGGACGGACAAGATACACCCGGTAAATCCATTTAGGTGGGCTAGGGGTAGGCCTGGTTTGTAGTTACGAGAGATCCACTTACTAGGGTTCATGGCCGAGGATACGCCCGGTAAATCCACCGAAGTGGGCTAGGGGTAGGCCGGTAAGGTCCAATATCTTGGGAGTGCGACTCTTCGGTGACTACGCGTTGGAGTATATTCATTGGGTTAGGTTGCATGGCGTGGGATATAAACCCTATAATAAGGAGTATTGTAACCCCCTGTTCCAGTTGTACGTGTTTTATTACGTGAATTTTTTTACTTTAGATCAATTTTATTTTTATTTTCTTTTCTCCTCTTTAGACTCTTTATAGAGCATTATTTCATTCTTATTAGGACTCAAATATTTTTCCAATCCATTCTAAAATTTTGCAATTTTTCAGTTGGAGTTTAAATTTAAACCCTGATTAATCCTAATTCTTAATCCCAAACTAACTCCCTAATCTTAATCCAACAGCCAACCTAACTCTCCTCTTCTATACTTTATTTTCTTCCTCCCTACACTTCTTTTTCTCCCTCACTATAATCTCTACTTCTCCACTTCTGCATACGGTCAATTTCTCTCCCATTTCATTTTCTCCTACTCTACTGCCTCCACCACCCCCACTACTGCCTACTCCTCTCTAATCCGTCACCCCCTCTTCTGTCTTATTTTACATTTTCAACTACACTACTGCCTCCATCCCTCTTTGTATATATATTATATATATGCACACCTCCTCCCTACACCCTAACCTACACTCTATATTATATTATATATATAATATATTCACACCATGAAGCTTACATCCTCTCACTGCCTATATTTTATACGCATACATACACACTTGCATGCATATTGTCTCTCTCTCTCTCCCTTTTATATATATATATATATATATATATATATATATATATATAAACACACACATGCAGCTCACCCCTCATCTCTACCTCTCTTCTTCTTCTTTGCCCCGAACCCGAAGCCATCACCTCCGATGCTCTCGCTTGCTCCTCCCGCATCGTCACCGAGCCACCTCTACACCCTTCACCATCGCTTACACCACCACCGCTCACCGCCACCCTTGTGACAACCGCGAGCTCCAACCCGAGCTCCTCGCCACCTTGTTGCGCTCAACCTCGACACCGTTACTCACCATTGTTCTTGTCACTGTCATTGTACAAACTCAATTTCATATAACCCGCCGCCGCTGCCATATGTGCTATTGTCGCTCACCATTGCTACTGTTGCTCGCTCGTTGCTGTCTTGCTACCATTCATGTCACCGTTGTGCCGCCGCCCGTTGCCAACGTCGCTTCTTCTTTCTGTGGTTAACACCACCATCGTAATCATCACGTTATAAGGCAAGTATCTTGTACACTCTTTTTGTTCCCGTACAAGTATTTTCTTGGACCCGTGGTAAGTAGTCTTGTTATCATCATATTTTATTATCAAATTCTGTTCTAGTCACTTGTTCCAAGCTATATCGACTCAAGAGTGAACTGTTAACACACTTTGAATCGTGTTATTGAATATCGAATATTCAATTTTGATATCTCTAAATTTCTTGACCTTGTACTAAGAATTTGACCTAGTATCCTTCATCGAAATTAAGAACTTTACACATGAAAATTGTAATCCATCGATTGTAGAATCCAGAACATCTTACAGTTTCGCAATCCAATTTATGGATTGTGAGATATCACGATTTTAGTAGTGTCATATTGTAAATTCCAGAACATGCACGGGACCACTGACCTGTCTCTTATATTGAGGATTAGACCATGTTTCCGACACTGGATCGAAGAACTTTATACATAAAAATCATAGCCCATCGAGTCTAGAATCCAGAACACCTTACGGTTTCACAATCCGATTTATAGATTGTGAGATATCACGATTTTAGTACTGTCATATTGTAAATTCTAGAACCTGCACAGGACCACTGACCTGTCTTTTGTACTAAAAAATAGACCATATTTTCGATACTGAATCGAAAAACTTTTTACATAAAAATTGTAGCTCATCGAGTCTAGAATCAGAACATCTTACGGTTTCTCAATTCGATGTATAGATTGTAAGTTATTTATGCTTTAGTACTGTGACTCTGAATTTCCAGAATGTGCACGAAATATCGAAATCAGCGAAGAATAAATTTGTACGCATAGCTACTGTATCTAGAATGTATCATGTGAATATGCTTTGAAACCGGAAGAGAGTCTACTTTCTAGAATCTCTGACGGAATCGGATTTACTTTCCTGTAGCAATGGTAAAGTGAATTTGAACGCAGATAGGTGCTGCTGTCTAAAAATTCATCTCTACGTTTTTGCATATAAACCTGTTATTTTTTCATATTTAATGAATTGAACTATATGTATTATTATTCTTGTAATAATAACTTGCATCGATATAACATATTGATAGATTTTTTCATATAATAGATTTTATACCACTTGATAATTCTATAATAACTACTCTCGATACATGTACGCGTTTCATCTCATACCCATAATTATTGCCCTTGATATTTTTCTATATTCTTAATTAACTGTCTTGATTTCACCGTTCCACTAGTCGTACCAACTGTATGTTCATAATTAATTATAAAAGAATAATAAGCCGGGGTTATAAAGTTACAACTTAGTAGTGGACAATATAGGAGAGTATACTCGGAAGGGGGCCCGTATTTTTCGTAATAGTGATTCTTGATTCTTGATTCTTGATTCTTGATTACACAATTCTCGATTACATGATTCTTGATTACATGTCTTGATGTTATCACTGAAAGACCCGAGTACATAATCCTATAGAATTCATTATTTAAGTCTAAACGTCACATGATTGATGTGCACCTGAACTTGTGGTATGGGACACAGGATTGCGTGCGTTAGATAAGTTAATAAAATAGATAAACTCGATATTTCCACTAAGCATGATTCTTGATTACATGACTCTTCATTACATGACTCTTGATTCTTGATTACATGATTATCGAATAAATGAGCCTAGGTTATCAGTTGATTATACTTTCAAGTCTTGAATACACTAGTTTACAGTTATTACTTACATGATCATATCGTCCCAATTCCTTGCTTCCTTCCATATTGTTATTACAGTGCTACTTCTTATTTCTTCCATGTTATATCTTTTTATATTATTTATTTTTCTCCTTGTTGCTACTTGCTGTCCGAAGCTTGCTCTAACGGGCATTGTTCTATTTTTCTTTGAGTTAATAATCATACAGGAACTGATGGACCCGACGAACAGTCCTTCTAGATGATCGTTGCTGCATTATTACTACTTCATATTATTTTTCTTTTAGTTGCTATTTTATCTAGTTGTTATAGCGAACTGCTTATCGTACTGTTTTAATTCTGACACCTTGTATTTTCGGACATCTTGACTCGATGTTGATGTATTACCCAGTTAATGGTTATTCTATTTCCATCTTATGTGATCATTATACTTGCCTACGTGAATGTGTTATAAATATTTTGCTGAGCTTATAATTGTACAGCTTATGGATAATGTACATCATTCGCTGGACCTCAGTTGCGTGTCTGTATTTCCGTATAATGAGAAGTAGGGTGTGACAAGTATCTTAAGGACTTGCCATCAGACCTATGTAGTAAGGGATGCATAGACTTCGAATAAGTATGAATTAGTGTCATCGGAGTATAACATCTGCATTAGGCATTTAAGTCATATCATACACCGACATGTTTAGGTTAGTCACTCTTGTACACTTTAATATGCATTCAAGTGTGTGGTTGCTAAAGTAAGTGAGTCGTTATATTATGACATAGCGAGGATCGCCGTGTATAGTATTACGTCAGTTGTATGTAACTGACGTGCCCACAGTATTCAATGCAGGGCTTGGATTGACAAAGACCTAAAGATGAATTTGATGCTAAAGACTGATTTAAATATTGACGTTTAAATTGTACATGTTTTGTATTGTAATCTTTATTATTCTGCTGTGTTGATGTAAAATGAGCAGTGTTGTACAAAGAAAAGTTTTTACATTCCTTGTAAAATTGTACGAAATAAAATAAAGATCCTGTAGTGCTACGAATTATCATATTTTGGAATTCCGGGCATTACACCATAATACCCTTAAAGTTTAAATTTATTTACAGCATAATTATTTACAAAAGTGTCTCTCATATAAAATAGAAGTCGGTGCCACTAGGGGTAATTTGTAAAGAGTATGTGATGAGTAAAGAGGAGTCTCAGGTTCGAGGCCAGAATACGTCTTAGTATTTCTTTTTAAAAATATGTTTATTCGGACGTGCAAAGCACGTGCAGATTACTAGTATATATAGCGGGAAAGTTGGAGTTGTCGTTTGTAAATCTACCAACTCGTGTATCGCCTGTGCATAATTAATATAAAGGAGGTCTCAGGTTCTATATTTATTAAGACGTGCATCGTACGTGTAAATTACTATATCTAATCTAATTTAATCTAATCTAATCTAATCTAATATTATAATGGGAGAGTTGGAGCTGTCGTTTGTAAACATACCAACTTATCTGTATTATGCGTACATAACTAATATGAAGAAGGTCTCAGATTTGAGTCCTCCCTACGTCAGAGTTTTTACTTAATTTTTTTTAATTAAAACGCGCATCGCAAGTGTAAATTACTAGTCCTACTCAAATGGAGGATGGATACTCATTAACTGAGACTTACTATCATCATCTTCCTCTTAATTGAGTACCTGATTGTTAAGTTAATTAAACTAGGAAATTGACATACCAAAAGATGCAGATGTCAAGGTTCTATTGAGATCATAGATAAGGCCGCCCTGAGGTACAGGCCGGAGAGGCGGTCGTCCTGGCCCTCAATTTTTGCACATCTTTAGGGGTCCCCATATTGTTTTCCTTATACCTATATATAGATATTTTGTACATGAAATCAAATTATAATTTGTACATTTTCTTTTAGGGGCCCTAAAATTTAATTTTTGTATGAGTTCCTCTTGAGCCCCCGTGAGCTTTAGGGCTGGCCCTAATCATAGATTATGTTTATTTAAATTTTCATCACTTCAAGAGTTTTATCAATAATCACAGACTTTATTTGATTGGAATAGAATCTATATTGATACCAGAAATACATTTTCTTTTCAACTTGATGCCGAAACAAATAAAATATAATTGATGCGAGAACAAAGAGGCCTAAATATAGGCAATTCATGCAAGAGAGCAGATACAAATATATTTGACATGGGGCGATTATTCTAAAAGATACATCCACATTTAAGTTTTGACAGTATACTTGTTATCTTATTATCCTGCAAACATTTTATGATTATTAATGGATAAATTTCTCTCCCACATAATTATGGTAATGATATCTTGGCTTTTTAACGTTGGATGCAATCCACCTACTTTAGAAATGGAGGGTGGTCAGTGAAATTGCCTTACGAAATGTTAAAGTGGAAAGAATGGTACATCAAACTGATTGCCTCTGGGCCTCGCCTTTTTTCTCCAACGTTTTCTCCTCTCCTTTTTTTCCAGTCACAAATGAATACTTTGCCATGTAGGCAACTTCTAGTGTACCCGAGCTATGGCAACCGCCCGAAGGCTTTCTGATGACCAATGTCGATATGACACGATTCAGGTAAAGCTGTACACTGCTCTGCTTTGACGAAGGGGATTGCTGTCTCTTGTCAGCATCAGGCAACGATGTTTCCATATTTTGGATGCCTACATTTGAGGTCAGGTTGATCAAAACTATCATTAGGAATATTATGTGAACTCTAGTTTCAGATCCTAAACAAAACGCAAGTCTTTTAACATTTTATAAGCAATTGATGAGAGAGTGAACAGAAACGTAAAATTCTCTGGCCTGATCACCAGCAACTTTTCTTGCATTGCATCCTCAAGATAACAACATAATTACCGCTGGACTTGATAATTGAACGATCATAATCCATAATGAAACCCTATTACCCTACGGTATGTATTTTTGAGCTGCTATATTACGATATAAGTAACATTCTGAAACCCTTGCCAACTTCATGCAGAGAAAAGCCACGCTGACAGGCCACTCAGAGAATCGCTGGACTTGCCTCTGAAACGTTTAATGTGATGGTCTGTCTCATCTGGAGCCGATGCCCAGGTCAATTTACTATTACTTGTTTTCTGATGTAGAATCAATGTACGTAGCAGTAACTTTTGTAATTTCAGCAATGAAAGCAGATGATTTTCTTGTTATAGGTTTGTGTTTGGAATATGAATGGTGGGGCAAAGATTAAGGGTGAATTTCGTACACCGATTGAAGAATTCTTTGGAATGGCGGATTCCCGGAAATTATGATTCTTAAAAATATTGTAATACTGCGTTTGGTACAAGACATTGCATTTCAGAAAATATTTTATTATTGTATTTGGTATAGAAAAATTCATTCCCATCAATCCTTCGCAATAGTAGACATTATCAAAAATACCCTTTTGGTTTTATTTTAAAAAAACCAATATAACTGTTATCTACTTTAGTAATCGATGTATATGCGTGACACATGCAAAACCAATACTGATATATATCTTATAAAACCTGAGTACATTAACAAATAGATGACTAAAAAAGTTTTATTATGAATCTAATATATTTCAACTAGGTAAATAAAAAATATAACAAAAAGAAAAAATGAAATGCATGTAGTACAAACAAATGATCTTAGGCATATGTGGATTATAATTATCAATGAAATATATTACTTATGACTTAGTAGACAGATGGTTTCCCCTTCAATTTTTTTATGACTAATGGTGGATACTATTATTAAAATTGCATTATACCGAAACATATATCATACTTATTTAAGTATGTTCAGTCTCTAGTTGGGTGTTCCTCTTTATATATAAATATGCACTGGAGGGAACATAGAGCAGCAATATGATAAGACAGAAAGATTTTCAAAATCTGGAGGGTATTTTGGTAACGTGATAATCTCAGTTATTTTTTATGTGGAGGAATCTACAAATTTCACCCTTTTAAAAAGGAATGTATATATGTTCAGGTTAACAAAGATTGAGAAAAGGTTATATTGAATTGATTATACCTGAGTACATTATCTCTTATATATAGGAGAGAAGCAAAGACTGATCTAATACATATTCTGATATGAGACTAATAATCTATATATAATATCTAACACCTCTTCTCAATCTCATGTTGGGTCGAACAGTGTGAGTTTGCCCACTAAGTATTGAAATATCTGGACAGTATGAGATTTGGTGAAGAAGTCTGATATCTGCTGTGAAAAGGTCACAAAATGAAGTGAAATGGTCCTTGCATCAAAACGCTCACGAACATAGTGTCAATCAATCTCTATGTGCTTCGTCCGCTCATGAAAAACTGGGTTGCTTGCAATATACAAGGCACTTCAATTATCACAATGAAGAGGAGTAGCTCCTATAAGAGTGACACTCATATCTGACAATAACCATCGAACATGAACAATCTCTCTAGTGGTAGCTGTCATCGCTCTGTACTCAGCTTCTGTAGAAGAACATGCAACAACTGCATGTTTATTGCTTTTCCATGAGATCAGCGAATCACTAAGAAATAGACAGAAACCTGTAGTAGATCTTCTGGTAGTAGGATCACCTGCCCAATCTGAATCAGAATATGCACCAAGCTCCAGTTTATATGTAGAAGACATGAATAATGAGCGAGTGATAGTTGTTAGGATTGTGTCTTGTATACTCATTGTTCAGATTAGAAGAAGGTAAGATGAAGAACGGAGGTCGAAGCGTGGAAGTGAGTAAAAGGAAAAACAGCAACTGCAAGGTGCAGGCTAGTTGCGGTCGACCGGTCTTGGTGACAGTCGATCGCACCCCCCGACCGCGCCCCCAACCGCGCTCCCCGACCGCTCGTAGTACACGGATTGTCCGAGAGAGGTACGATCGACCGGTCTTGTTGGACGGTCGATCGCCCGAGGTGCTGTGTTCGTTTTGGGCCTCGATTTGTTAGGTCGGTTCAGTCCAATCTTCAACTCCAAGTTAGATCGTGCGGCTTCTATTCGGTTACTTCTTTTCTAGGTTATATCGGACGACTGAGAATCAAGATTAGACCTAGGTTTTCTCTCTATTGTTCTATATATATTGTAAATTCCTCTAATATGAGAGTAGAGTACTTCATAGATTCTTTTCTCCATTGCAAAGAGAGACTCGAGAGAGAGATAGTTCTTGGTGGGTGAGTTTAATTCCTTATATTGAGTGAATCAATAACTCCTTGTAATCTCTTCTAGTTGAATATCAGATCTCCTTTTATTTTCTCCCGGATTAAGCAAAAGCTAACCGGGATAAGTCATCATTGTATTTGTGTCAGTTTGGTGGATCTACTTGCTTGCTCAATTTACTTGTCTCATCTACTTCGACTTCCTCATTGCTCTAATTAGTTCCGCTGCGATCAGAGGCGTTGGTTGACTCCCCAAATCCCAACAATAGTGCCCCGAAGATATTTGAGAATATGAAGAAGAGTACGGTAGTGAACTGATTGAGGAGCTGAAATAAACTGTCTACATGGGCAATATCAGGTCTGGTCATGCATAAGTAGATAAGTTGGCCAACAATCTGCTAGAGTGCCAGTATCTAGTGAGATCAGGAAGGAGCTCACCATCTGTGGGACGAAGCTTCATGTGAATCTCTAAGAGAGTATCAACTAATCGACTGTCAGCGAGACATACAATGGAGATAATATTTGATGTGTATTTCTGCTGAGAAATTAGTATCCCCCGAGATTCGTGGGCAATGCAACGCCCTGAATTTCCAATAAATAACTTAGAAATACGTGGCATAAATTCTAGCTTCTACCTCAATTGTAATTATAAACACAGTACAAATACAAAAAAATTTAAAACTTTTATTACAACATTTCTTTTACAAGCACAGCGAAAAATTTAACACCTTGAATAGCAATTTGTTTTACAACACAGATCCATATTTACACATTCTTTTACAACATATATGATAACATAAAATATTCTACCACATGTTCTCAAATCCATTCTAAAAGTACCTACCTGTGAAACATGAGGCTAGAGATAACTCTAACCACCAAAACTACAGGGGTCAGCCATAACGGTGTGAGTGATATTCAAAAAGAAATACAACTTAAACAAAACATAAAGAATGAAATCATAGTCAACACGTTAACATGGTAATAACGAATGAGATATGAAATAACAATAAAAGAAACATAAATCATCAAGTGAACTAGGCTAAGTGTCAAGTGTATAAAACCAAAGGAACATGCATAAATCAAGTCAAGAAAATCACAGATGCATATGATGAAAACTAATGCACACTTGTCAAATTATGCTCTCCACTCTACATAGATCTGGTGCAAACCCTTATCGTTCTCCACTTTATAGGATTCGATCCCACGTTATGCAATTATCCTACTATGGTCACAACTATGAGATTCAGACGTTCTGTGTGTGCTTAGCCCATGCTCCGATAATTCGGAGGTCAAACTCTATCCGTAGATAATTCCGGAGACTATTTTACTCACACCTGAAAATTTTCGAGAATACCCCACACCGCAAGCTATAGCGCCTCACCATTCATGGGCATCGCCTTGATCCCGATAATTCTGAAAATCAGTCCCACACTGCATGTAATTTAGGAGACTATTTACTTACACCTCAATAATTTCGGAGACTATCTCACACCGCAGATCATCATGAGGCCCACATACTCACGTTTGCTCTCATTTCATCACAACTCTAACTACTGCATGTCCTTATGTTTATTAAGTTTTAATTAATTTACCACAACTTCCCTAGAGTTGGCGTACCCTACCGGACTTAACTCAACTAAACCACATCATGGCCTCAACTGGCCATAAACCATAAAATCTCAACTGCAGGTACACTAGGGTCCCACACAACCTATAGAGACTCACAAATCGAAGTAACAACATAAATCTTTCATTTAATCTCTTAATTTCATTGTCAACTTGTTCGCATCAAGAAACTTCTACAAATCAAGCCAATTCAAAATAATTCAACCATATACTTACAACCCAAGTAATAGTCATGTAAATCAAAAACTAATCACCCAGACAAACTGAAATTTACATCTTTGAAATCACAAAAAATTACAAATCGTCATTCTCTTGAAATCTATAAATATTTCTCTTCTAAAAATCGTGGAAATACAAATTTAATTCCTTTACAATTTGAAAGTATAACTCTCTGAAAGATATAGTAATCTGTAGCAAGACCTCATTTGAAACTGTAAATCAATAATCCATAAGTTCGAAGAAGCATTGACTTAAAAAGAATTAATAGTCGGTCGACCGCTAGTCATAGTGTAAAATACTACGGTTGATTGACGTTATTTAACAAAAAAAACCAAACCTAAAAATGTGACAGTCGACTGACACACATAGTGAAAATTGTTGTGGTCGACTGTCAGTGACAAAATGTGGCAACAGCCAGACGTGGCAGTTGACTGCAGCGACTAGTTCAAAAGAACAACGATCGACTGACAGCTACCTTGATGTCGACTGCCCGGTCGACTGACGTGCAATATGTATCAGCCAAAAACTTCGAAATTCCCACAAAACTGATATGTGTGTGTGTAAATTTCCACAAAACTGGTGTGTGTGTGTGTGTGTGTGTGTGTGTGTGTGTGTGGAAAATCTTCTATTGTGCACCACCCCTCCGTGTGCACTTGTGTGCACTCGGCCTTCCCGCCTTCGTATCGACGATTCGAACCGTTCACATTGATCTACACATCTAAATTAATCTAAATATGTAAAATCAAATTATTTAAAATTTATTTGCCCATCCATCATATGACTATAAAAAATAATGATATTCAGCCGTACAATTTTGTAACACTTCAATGGATGGGCAAATGAATTTCAAATGATTTGATTTTACATATTTAGACTAATTTAGATTTGTAGATCAATGTGAACGGTTTGGATCGTTGATACGAAGGTAGGAAGGCCGAGTGCACACACCATGTGCACTACTTATGGTGCACAAGGGAAGACTTCCCACATATATATATATATATATATATATATATATATATATATATATATATATATATATATATAATTTCATCTGATGAATCTACAACTGACGCAACCTTAGCCAAATCCATCTAAGTTCGTAGGCCGAATCAAACTCTTTCATAAACTTCACAAAATACCAATATCCCAAATTCACAGTATTGAAATAAAATTACAAAGAAGATTTCTTTTTCGTAAAAATTCTTGAAATATCTGTGAGCACAGTCATGAAATCCTTCTTGTACAGAACATAAACATACATACTCAACAAATTTGAGGTTTGTCAAGAAGTAAACATTCATTAATCAACATTCCGAATTCAACTCAACAATTCTCAAGTCTTCCCCTTTTCACATCAGATCTTACTCAAAAAAAAGTAAAACTCCTCATACCCAGTCAAAGCATTGAGCAAAACAACGAATAAAGGTTCATCATTCGTCTTCTAACTGCATACTAGTCACACATGAGATAACACAATAAGGTAACCACTTTCGTGAAGTAAAATTTAGATCTTTATCGACTAGTTGTCAAATTCTACAAGTCTCATACAAATTCCACATCATTTCATACATAATCAATCAAGCATGGTATATAGTAAATTTTTTATCTTTGTGAAATGTCAATTTTTCAATCAACCCTAGGATCATACATCGATTTCTACTTGTTCATAAAGATGTTGTTTTGATTATGTATTCACTTAGAGCATCCACAGTCGTTTTCTATAATTCCCATTTTTCCAAATTATAGCAAACGAATACAAAACTAGGGCTGCAGTTGTTTCTCATATTCCCATATTTTGGCAAACTTCCTATTTCCATTTCTCAAATATGAGAAACGAACTGAGCTTTCTCAAATTATAAAGGACGGGGTATGATACCCCGTCTCTTCGATGTAATAATTTTTTAATCGTATCAGACGGATGATCATACCCCGTCTCTATCATTAACTAATTTTTTTTTTTTTTAAAAAGTGCTCAGACGGGGAATGATACCCCGTCCAGGGTATCAAACCCCGTCCCACAAATTTTCCCAATTTTTTTTTTTAAAATCTCCTCAGACGGGGATAGATACCCCGTCCGGGGTATCATTCCCCGTCCGGAGATATATTTAATTTTTTTTTTTTAATGTTTTTTTTATTCCTAATATACCCTTCATAGTGGCCTGGCATTCAATTCTCATTTTTTTAGCCATGGGTATTAAAGTCAATGTCACCTTATATTCAATCCACAGTTGCATTCAATCCAAGTGGCATTAATGGCCTGATTTCATGGACGGGGTATGATACCCCGTCCGAAGCTTTGTACTTTTTTCTTTTTTTTTTGATTGAGAGACAGGGAATCACCCCATTTTAATATTAAAAAATGTGGGACGGTAAATCATATCCCGTCTCTAACGATTATGAGAAAAATTTAGCAAACCACGATTGCACGACCTTCGTCCATTTGCTATTACTGTAGCTGCCATTTTATAAAAAATGAGAAAAACGACTGTGGATGCTCTTAGAGCCATCACATAATAGATCAACTTTAGATTATAATTTTATAAGGTCTCAAAATACAAGTTATTCAATTCATTATATAATTAGCTCATCATAACATTAAATAATAGCCAAGATGTGAGAAATACCTCTCATTCGTAGAATTTGTTCACTACATCAAATATACAATCTCCTAGCGTGTGTCCTACTAAACAAGCCAACATACTCAACAATATAGAACAAAATAAAAGTGTCACTCACCTTTTAAAGAAGATTGACTTGAAGAAATTAAAAGAAATAAGAAAGTCATTCTCCTTCTTTTGCAAAACTCCAAGATCTAACACCAAAATAATAATGCAAAGTAGGGTTTTTGAGTTCTCAATAGTGGACGACTGCTGCTCAGGGTAGATATAGGCCGGGATTTCTTCTTTAGGGTTTTTGTGAAGAATTGTATATATTCTTTTTAAGAAAATCCTTTACATATATAGATTTGTTACTTTAAGAAATCAATTAAACCAAATAAGATGGGATTTAAATCCCCTAAATCCCTCCAGATCTAGCCGGTCTCAATTGCAGCCCATAAAAAATCAACTTTTCAAAAATTGCCTCCAAATGGCACTTTTGCAAAAGACCCCTTCATTTAGCAATATTTGCGAAAAATACCAATAGTGATTTATAAAATCCAGAATATTTAAAATTAATATTTGCTAAAAAAATATTAGGTCCTCCAATTAAAAATTCTTGACTTTGTGTTTCCCAAGAAAATACTCGCACGTGTTTTGCACGGGCAAAAAGGTAAATTTCAGAAAAAGTTTATTAAATTACAAAAAATTCACTTTAATTTATTTATTAATTTCAAAAACATTATTTAAAAGTCTATGGTGTTACAGGCAATATCTAGACCCAAAAAATGGCGTATTCGGCCAAGATCCTTCACATGAAACTGCTGGTGAAGGAATCTCTGAGTAGATGCAATGCATGCGAAATTATCCCCAGTAATAATCATATCTTCAACATATAGTAGTAGAAATACCCTTCCCTGTAGTGTTGACTACATAAACATAGAGTGGTCCTTTGAACTTTGATTGAAACCAGCCTGTGTTATGACGAGGCAAAAGCACTCAAACCAAGCTCGAGGAGCATGAACATGACGAGGATGTGTGGCAAGGCTAAGAGGAGGTTGCATGTAAATAACCTCAGAAAGGGTACCAAGGAAAAATGCATTCTTCACATACATCTGATATAACGGCCACTGACGGATGGCAGCAACGGCAAAGAGAATGCAAACTGTAGTCATCTGTGCAACTATAGCAAAAGTTTCATCGTAATCAATACTATGCTCCTAAGAAAATTCTCGGCCAACTAGACGTGCTTTGTGCTGCTCAATGGAGCCATCAGGGCGATATTTGACCTTAAATTAAAAATACATTTTTAAATTTTTGCACGTAAGATGCACGTGCTAATTTTTCCATCTTTATTTTTCTTACTCTCATTTACTATTTTAGCATGCATAGTCTTCTTATTTAGCCTTTTATTAAACCCATGGATCTAAGATTTGATTCTAGCCACTAGACTAAATAATTAAATTGATTAAAAGAGAGCCCAACAAGATAAGCCTATTAATTAAATCCTATTTTAAGTTGTGCATGGACTCACACATACATGACATGTAACAACTTTTAATACAAATTTTAGAATCATAGGAATTGTATTCAATTTTGTGTATGTGTGTGCACTAGTGCACAACACGTGCACGTGTAGATGGAGAGGAGAGTGACCGGTTTTGGGTAGTGAAAGAGAGAAGGGTTGGGGGTTAGGGTTTTGAAGAGTTGGAAGGAGTTAGGAAAGTGAAGATGTGGAGATTTAAATGAGAAGTTATTAGATGGAGAAATTTGCAATTTAGACCCTCACTTTGTCCTATAAATACACCTTAGTTTTCTTCTCATTTCACACCTAAACTAAACAAATTAAAGAGAGGAAAAAGAAAGAGAGAAGGAGAGTGTTCTTGTGCATTGGAGAGCTCTTGCTAGGAGGAGAAGGACTAGAAGTGCTTGTTGGAGCTAGAAGTTGTGTCTCTTCATCTTGGTTGTTTATTCTTCATAAGAGGTGGGTTGTCTTTATGCTTTCTAATTCATAGGTTGAGCATGCTAGAATATGACATTAGTAATGTAGATCAAATTGATGTAATGTGGGTGATCTTGTGCTTTCTAAAGGTATAAAATGCATGCTAGTTATGATAAATGAATAGCATAGAATTGGTGTGATAAATGTTGAACAAAACCATGCTTTTGCATGTGTCATGAATTGTAGAGATTTTGCTATGAGTAAGAAATTAATTTTCATCATGTTAGTAGAAATGAGAAAAAGAAATAATGAGTTATTGCCATGAACAAATATGCATGTTAATTTACAAATGTCGAAATAGAATTGTATGAAAAGTTGTTAAGATTTTCCTTGTGGTTAAAAAAAATTGCATTTTTGTGAAGTTAAATTGTTACACCAAGATTTATTTATTTGGTTGTAAGAGATAAACAATTGCTTTTTTGATTAATTTGAAGAAATACAATTCTTGTTCATTAAAGAGAAGAAATAATTTGAAATTTAGATTGATTGTCTAAAATATGAATTAAAATTCGTGAGTTACTATTAGAAAGTAAATTCAGTCTAGATGAACTAATTGTGGCCTAATGAAAGATTCAATCGAATGAAAAAAATAGAGTTTTGAGAAGATAATCAAATAACAGTAAGATTGAACAAAAGCATAACAGTGTAATTCGACATCAGTTGTCGCACTTGGCGAGTCGGTGCACCACAGTACCGTTACTGTAACCGTGGGTTAAGGGTTGGTTCTGGGTTCGAAACTTGGTACCCATTTTTTGTTTTGATTTTTTTAAATGACCCACAGAGCCAAACACTGTATGTATTAGTTTGAGTTCACTGTTGAGACATCTAAGCCACATGGGCTTAGTGGCTTTCGGTGGCTGCTTTGGGTGCTCACTGTGTGTTTCGGTTGAGCCTGGGTTTGAAACCCGGTGGCTTCAAAATTATTTTTTTGGGTCTTTAGATCAAAAATGAGTGTTTTAAAGACAATTAAAATTTCGAAAAAATATCTAATATTCCTATAAAATGATATATAATTTATTAAAAATAGTTTTAGAAATTTTTATGTATATTTTGAGAAATAAAAAGAGACATTGAGATAGAAAATAGGTTTTCAACTTCAAAATTATTTATTTGAGAAGAAGAGAAAAATATTTGCCTTGATATGGGTTCTTTTGATGTAACTCCTATTTTCCATATTTATATACTGTATTTTGCCCCATTGTACTCTTTTATCAACTTGAGATCCTGTATTTTGTTCCGTTTGAATAAAATCATTATATTGTTTCAACTCAATTTTTTTTGTGCCTTTATCTAATTCAATTGTATGTCTGTCCTGCTCTTTTGTGTCGTTCTTAATGAAGAGATGAGATGTTTCATATCATTTATCTCTTTATCACCATTTTTATGGATTTTTGACTAAGTCTCCTTTTGGATCCCACTCAAACCGGATACCCTAATACCCAAAAAACCCGAAACCCTAACTATTTAAACCCTAAACACCTTAACCCTAACCCTAACCCTAACCTATACCCCTTACTAGTAAACCCCCTAACAACCTGCCGCTTCTTCTTCTCCCATTTTCGTCTCCTTCTCCATCATCCCCAACTCCTTCACTCCACCCAAACCCAATTCTATCGCCTCCTTCATCCATCGCCTCCCTTTCATCTCCACCTCCGATCACCCTAGCCTCCACCACCCATCGCAAATCTCCTTCCCACCGTCCTCACCTTCGACCCATCAACCCATTACTCTCCGCCATTACCATCGCCAGCCACCTCAATCACTACCATCGCCATCATCCCCAGTCACCTCCATCCCCTGTCTCCTCGCCTCGCGACCCACCATCGTCGACTCCCTCACCAACTCAATCCCCTGCTCTCATCATCCTCTGTTCGAACCCGAAGAAACAGAGTCGCGGCTCCACCCCGTTGCCACGTCGCGCCGCCACAGTCGCGCCGCCGTCCTTCTCGTCGTCGCGAGCCTCGCGTCGCACCGCTTCGCCGCTCGCCGGTGTCGTCGCCGTTCTCTCTCTCCTTCTCTATTCTGTGAAGGAGGGAAGAAGAAGAAGGCCGAGATTGAATCTCAGCCGTCAATTTGATCAAGATCAGATCTTGATCTGATCTTTTCAGCCAGATCATATCTCAGCCGTCCAATCCGACCGTGATCATTAGCTCAGATCAAGTAGATCCAGCCGTCCGATCGTATTGATCTTGATCTTCCATCAAGATCCGCTCTGATCCGATCCATCCAATCTCAATCGTCAATCAACACCTCATCCAATTAAGGCAATTATTCATCTAGTACAATTTTTTGTTCTAGTATAAGCGTTCAATTTGAAAATACCGCAAATAGTTAGTAGTTGTGACTCCTCTTTGACTTGTCATTGTTGATCAAATATTAATCCTCATCAATTCTATAATCTTAAGAGTCACAACAATATCATTGTTATATTATAACTACTTGGACTCATTTTATCCCCTAGTTACATGAACATATGAAATTTAAGAACCCTAGATTTGTAGATGTGTGTTGTATCTTATATGTGATGATCTTGCACCCATTTGAGTTGAGAAATAAATGTTATTTGCTGTTTTGATAATCATTATCCCGTATTTGTATCACACATTAATCTAGATGCCTAACAACCAATTATCATGCAACTTATACATGAAAGACATTCACACTTGTTGCTGTCCTTAACTTTACTTGCTGTTTTGACCCCTTTACAATCAGAATCTGAACCTGAGCCCTGAACAGTAAATGTAGCTTTAGATGTATAGATATTGATAGCATCCAGAATTTTTGAATTCTGAGTTACGGTCTAGGAGATATCGCAGTTTTACTGCAGCTGTGTCGGTAGTCGCAGATTCACAAAACTGCTGCACTTCTTTAGTTTGCAAATTAATTAAACTATATTAACAGTAAGCGTTGGACTTAAAATTTTACATGCTATTGCTAGACACCTTAGAGAACATCTCCAAATTATCTCAGAATTAATTAGTTATGTTTCAACCCTGTTTCACATGTATAAACTCAGATTCACAAATTCTGCCTGAACACATTAGCAGTGTAGTTTGCTGTTTTGACACATGTTTCCACAACTTTTATATACCTTAATTATATGTGTTGGAACCGGGCAGGAGTCTAGTTTCCAGACCTCCTAACGTATCCACTTTTGCTATCTCGTAGCAACGGAAATCACAGTTTTGGTACAACAACGTCGTACTGTCCAGATTTGAGATTTTCGTTGTTCGTGATATTTTTATTCGCGTTGACCCTTGAATATGCTATATAAATACCTCAAACTTGTCCCATGTCCATAATTATGACTTCTTGACTTGTTTCACACACTTGCATGCTTGTTTGATAAAAATTAATAAAAGTAACAAGCCGGAGTTTAAGGGAAAGGTAATAGTAGTGGACAATATAGGTAAGTGTACTCAGAAGGGGGCCCATGTTTCCCAAATACTTGGTTCATGAACTTGTTGTATCTTGATCGATTCATGAAGTCAGTTATTTGGCTCATGAACTTGTTTGATTCATGAACCCATTGTGTGGTTCTTGAACTTGTTAGTGGATTCGCAAACTTGTTTCGTGAACTTGTTATTTATTTTTCGATTCATGAACCATGCTTACTTGATACTTGATACCTGAGTACGTAGCCCTATAAACTCCATTACTAGGCCTAAACGAAACTGTATTGACTGTAGCAACCATGTAGTAAAAAGATGGATGCATAAAGTGCTACCTAGATAGTAATAACCACAAGACTTGAACATGAAACTAAAACTTCATACATGCTTACTTAACACTCGATGACATGATAGATGAGACTTGACACTCGAATATAAAACTTGACACTTGCAACTTGATACTTGAATATAATACTTGACAACTTGACACTAGACTTGAGACATGTTACCTGACACTTGTACTTGATGCCTGTCACTTGAGGTTAGATATCCTACATGTTCACTTGTCACTTGCTCCGCTATTAGTATTTGTTATCCAGCCTGTTTACTTGAGTTGTCCTTCTTGCTAGCTAGTTCTTGGATTTCCACTACTTGTTGTATCCCTGTTACATTCTTGATTCCAATTCTTGTTCTACATCACTTGTACTCGTTTTTGCTATTTATGGTCCTAACTTGCATTAAGGGCATTTTCTCTTGTTTTCTCTATTTTTTTTCCTTTTATATTTATTAAGCAGACTTTGGAGACGTGCTACCTTCTGGAATTGGTGAGCAGAGATTTTAGTCTTTAAGTGGAGAAAGGGCTTGCTTAGATCATTTGTTTTTCTTGAATTATTTAAATTCTTGCTACTTAGGACTTGTAACGGGCTGATGTTCCCGAGTTTTAACTTGATCCGGACTTGAAACCATTTGGATATTATTATTGTGTTTCAATTATTTTTGTTGCTAATAAATTATTCATGCAAGCTTGGTTATAAATATCTCTTGGTATATTCTTGTTGTGATGTTGAGTCGATCCTACAGCTTATGGATAATGTTAAAATCATTCGCTGGGTTTCGTCACGCACTCGTATTCCGTGTTTTGGGAAGCGGGGTGTGACATGTGATGAGATTATATACTTATGTGGAGTAAGAAATACTTGATGTGGGTTGAGAAATGAATTGCTATTTGTGCTTAAATTTCTAATGAATTTTAAAATGGATGAATCTATGTTCATGAAAAGAAATATGGCTTTTAAAGATTTTGAATGAATAATTGAGTCATGAATGATGCTAAAATAAGACATTGATTAAATTGTGAATAAGTTGAAGATAAGAAGACATTGAGTTTAATACATGATTATTGAAGGGTATGAGTACCCATGGATTTTTGTACATGAAAGGTTGTAATCTAGAGTTTAGTGAGACCTCGGGTACCGGCATTGTTGAATTAAAAGATTTGAGTTATATTTGAGATATGGCTATGGAGCTATCTTGGTAATTGTGATTAAGTCCGGTAGGGGGTAAAACTAACTTTAGGTATGATAATTTATTCATGTCTTGAACTTAAGAACTAGGCACATAATCTCCTTTCTAGCCGATGTGGAGTGGAGTACCCTGATTATGCTAGCTGCACTGTACCCCGATTCTGCGGGTGGTCCACTATTTCAGGCCGCCACCTCGCTCGTCGAAAGTCGGCTCTGATACCATTTGTAATGCCCATGCCCCTAGCTCAGACAATTTATACAATTTATAAGACAAATTAGATACTATGTAGTACAACTGCCCACCACAGGCTGCCTCTTAAAAGGTGGTTACCCAATTAGATGACTCTTGATCATAGGCTATTATATTTTAATATTATATTATTATGTTCAACTCCTGATATGGGACAATTCTAATCCATCTCATTACAAATCCCAGCGCACCAAACCGTGTACACGTCACCATGAAGAGACAACAGAAGACCTGCTCTTATTTCTTCCCGGGTGGGCCCCTCAACAATGCCACGCCACCTCTGTGATGTCACATCAAAGCCAGAGCAAAGCATCATGTGCTGCTCCTTTGAACAGTGGGCCCTACCCCATAGAATTCCCTATGGGGCTAACAGCCAAATACTTTTTTCAACATATTATATATATATATATATATATATATATATATATATATATATATATATATATATATATATTATACACTTTGAAAATTATGGGGTGTTACATATAAGTGAAGATGTAGTAAACCTGGGCAAACGTAAGTAGGGCACTCTATATAGTCGGGCGGTGTACTCCGGGACTATAGACCCAGTCGGGCGGTGTACTCCGGGACTATATGCAGGAATTGGATTTTCATGAAGATATAAAGTTGATATGTTGTTGTTGATTTTTTAAATGTTAAAGATGCTGCAATTGTATAATTTCTTTCATTTTTTCCTTCTGCTGTGTAAGAAATTGTAAAAGACTTTGCTGTATTATAAAAAGTTCAAATTTCCTTGCAAAATTATACGAAGTGAAGTGTAAAGATCCTGTGGAACTTCGAATTCGGTCTTATTTGGAATTCGGGGCGTTACACATCAGATATCAAGTGCATGACTTAATTGTGTGATCCTACTGGCTGAAATCGGAATATTGTTCTTAAATGTTCCTAAGCAAGTATTATTGTGAATTAGGATAACGATAAAACATAGAGACTAGTGTGTGCGTAGACTGATGATCATTCTCACAAATCATGGATATGAGATATCAAGTCTTCACATGGGTATATATTAGAGTAATAATATACTGGACTGACCCACCATGAGAACCCTCCATGGATCGTTATGTGAGTGTCATAGGTGGTTTTCACAGTGACCATGGTGTACGTAGTACTTTGACTTGAAGTCACTACGGTTCCCTACATGAGAAGCTATATATTTTAATGCCATCAAACGTTGCCTGTAATAAGGTGATTATAAAGTTGACTATTGGATATACTACAAATCATGCGGAGGGATGTGAATGACTTAGACAGGATTTGTCCCTGTTACATAATAGGAGCGATATCTACGGGCCTATTGATTGAGTGAGACTGCAAAATGCATGACCGTGCTCAAATGAGTCAATATGAGATATTGATCTCATTTGTTTTAGTATATATACTCAGATATCAAGAAACCAAAGATTGAACTATACAAAGGTGACACGCTTTATGCCTTATGGTCAATTAAGATATCTGGACAAAGGAACTACACTATATGGTAACATTGGTCACGGATAGATTATGTCAAATCACTGACATTCTCATTACTTGAGTAGCAGTGAGGTATTGGTAGATACCGCTCACTATTTGTAATACTCGAATATAATTTTAGTATTACTGTCAACATAATGAGAATCTACAGAGTCACACACTTAGAATCGTTCGAAATTGAGATTTAAATTCATAAGATGAATTTAATTAGGGATCCAGGTAAGACTTGGACTCCTGACATTGGTTGGACATTTAATTAGATTACATGGGTTGACTAAAGCTCAAATACCCACATACGAATCTGATCCAGGTCAGATTGTGAGCCAAACAACCTCATTACTCTTTTAGGGTTGGTTTTTTACACCTAGATATATGATATGTATCTGTGGAAAAGACACACGTGAAAAACCCTAGCCGTCACATAAAGTAAGAGAGAGAGAGAGATCGTGAGGAGGAACATTCCCTTCTCGCAGCTAGCACCGTAGTCTGAGGGAGAGTTGTTTTTCGTTCCATTCGTGTGGATACCGTATAGGCATCGCAATATTGCAGTGCTATGATCTGTATATTGTAGAGACAATAGATCCATCTTTAAGGTATAGCTCCTAAATACGATTTATAGTTTTCGCATAGATCCATGGCTAGGTTTCATTAATTTTATAATTTCCCCCTGTGTATTTAATATGTGATTGCATTCGAAACTTAACAGGTGGGATGCTCGAAGTGGTACGTGTAGACTGACGAATAGGTGGGGGATGTGCAGGGTGTGGGGGTGAGGTCGGTGGGGTGGGTGCATGCGGTGGTGGGGATGTAGGTGGTGTGGGTGCATGTGCCTGTGGTGATGCAGGTGGTAAGGGAGTGGCTTCTGTAGGATGGGTAGGAGTCGTAATTTCTGTGTGAGATACGAAATGAGCCAAAGGAGTGGGATCGAAGGGAATATGTGAAGATGCATCAGGGGAGGCAGACGAAGTAACCAGGGAATCGAGCAAGCTAGTATCCTTAGGATAAGACTGATAGTAAGGAAAGCCTTCCACAAATGAGACATGTCAGAAAATATGAACACGACACGCTAAGGGATCAAAACATAGATATCTTTTGTGCTCTGAACTGATATCTAGGTGAACACGCTTAGTAGCGCACGGCGGTGAGCTTCGTGCGCTCAGTGGGAGGGAGAATGACGTAACTGGTGCACTTAAAAGTACGTAGCATATTGTAGTCTGGTGGTGAGTAATAAAGAGTCTCATAAGGTGTCATACTAGATATTGTAGATAAGAGAGCATTGTTGACAATGCGGACATAAGTCATGACAGCCTCAACCCAGAAAAGACAAGGAACAAAAAATAAGAGTAAAAGAGCGCGAGCCATCTCAAGAATGTGACAAATTTTGTGTTTAGCTACACCATTCTGCTCATGTGTGTGAGGGATGACTACTGAAAAAGTGTGTCGTGAGACTGAAAGATCGATCTCATTGTAGTGAAAGTGTATTCATGAGCACCGTATGAGCGAAAAATCTTGATGCGCACACTGAACTGAGTGTAAATTATAGTTGTAAAGAACTGGTAAACGTTGGGAATCTCATATTGTTGGCGCAAAAGAAAAATCCACGTATATCTAATGAAGTCATCTATAAAGGCAACATAATATAGATAGTTTTTGCTAAAAGGTCCTGGAGAGGGTCCCCATATATCAGAATGAACAAGTTGAAAAGATGAATGGTTTGAGAAGTGTTTTTATTTTTTAAAGGGGGTACGATGTGTTTGGCCAGCTGATAACCTTGACAAACAAACAAACATGTAAAAGAAAGATGGCCAAGGGCACCACTACGAGTTAAAGTCTTGAGACAAGACTCACTAGGATGTCCTAAACGTATGTGCCAGAGATCAGCATCAGAGGATAAACACCAGCAAAATTAGAAAAAGATCTATGAGCATGTAGAAAATCTAGGTGATATAGCGACGACTAGCACGACCAAATTCCTGAGCAGTGTGTGAATTTGTAATAGAACTACCTAAAGATTTGATTGTGACGACAAGATCACTATCGCACAGAGCACTAATGGAAATAAGGTTCATGGATAAATAAGGAGCATAGAGAACATAAAGTAATATGAGAGTGTGAAGGCTAATAGATTCTGAGTGTGTAGTGAGAAGTTGTGAATCATCAACTGTGTAAAGGGATGGAAAGTGGGATGGAAGTGCAGTGCTGGTGGTGAATAATGTATAATTGCTAGTAAGATAATGTGATGCGCCGTAATCTAAAATTCAGGAAGAATTTATACCGGGAGTAACAGAGAATGCAGGGGCAGAGGGGCCAACATTGACAAATTAACCCAAGAGCTAGAGTTCCAGCTGAGCGAGGCGATGCTGAAGATTGGTCTAATCAGCAGGAGATGGTAAAGCCGCAGTAACATTCATGGCAGAAGATGTAAAGGAAGAAGTACTGCGAGGATGATTGAGATTGTGTTGTTGTGGCAGGGGTCGAAATGAGGACGGAGATGTTGTTATCGGGATCAGGAGATGGATTTGGATGCTGCTATTGTTGTTGGTCTCAGAAGAATGGGTGGGACGGGGTTATGGATGATGTTGAGAGGAGGGAGGAGGCCGGAATTAGGATGACGTCGATCCTACTGCTATTGCCTAGATCTGGATGGGGATCAGGATAGGAAGGAGGGTGAAGAGGAAGATGCAGCTATTGTTGTTGGTCTCAAAAGAATGGGTGGGACGGGGTTATGGATGATGTTGAGAGGAGGGAGGAGGCCGGAATTAGGATGACGTCGATCCTACTGCTATTGCCTGGATCTGGATGGGGATCAGGATGGGAAGGAGGGTGAAGAGGAAGATGCAGCATCAGAAAAATTGGTGGAGACGGAAAGATACTGGCAAAACCGGGATTCCATTGGAGAAGTACTAGTACCTGCAAAAAAAAATAACTTTTTTACGGCAGCGACGACGAATGGCAGCGATGGCGGAAGCAACAAACTAATCAGGAATATAAAGGAGCAGGGTTAGGGTTAGGCTAGTAGTTTTGGGTTTGGATTTGGTATGAGAGTGGGTGTAGGTTTGGATTTGGATTTTTGGTTTCAGGTGTTTTTTGTGTGGATTTGAGTATAGGGTATAGGGTCGGGTATAGGTTTAGGGGTAGAATATGAGTTTGGATTTAGTTTGGGAATAACAGAGGAGATTAGTGGCTTTGGAATTATGGTTTCGGATTGGTATGAGTTTGGAATTCGAATTTTCATATTTTAAGATAGAAACTGGTGGTGAGTATAGGGTTTGGATGATAAGGTTTTGGGTATCGGGTATCGGGCCGGGTAGGGTTTAAGGTAGGTTGAACTGAATGGAAGAATTAGGAGTTAGAATAGGTGGCGGTTAGGGATTGGGAAGTTGTGTAGCGATGGGAGTTATGGAGGGTTTGGGAAGTTGTGTTGCTGACGGATGTTGCTGAGGGTTTGGAAGTGGTGTTGCCGGCGAGAGTTGCTGAGGGTTTCGTCGGGATGATGTGTTGACATCAAGGTCACCGGGAGTTCGCCGGGACATGGGAGTTGCTGAGGGTTTCGTCATGATGTTGTATTGACGTCGAGGTCACCGGGAGTTTGCCGGAAGTTGGGTTTTGGGAACTGTATGGACTTCGGGAGTTGCTCACGATTGGTGATTGCGGGTTGACGTCGGGAGGGGTTATATAGATAGAGTAATTAGGGTTTGAGGTAGAGTAATTAGGGTTGGGGATTAGGGATGGAAAGAGAGAATATGGTTAGAAATTACTGCTCTGATATTTTGTTAAGGTTAACAATGATTGAGAAAACGTTATATTGAATTGATTATAACTTAGCACAATATTTCATTTGTATAGGAGAGAAGCAAAGACTGATATAATACATATTCCAATATGGGACTAATAATCTATATATAATATCTAACGATATCCTTTCTAACAAAGGATTTTGATTTCCATGGGAGTTTAAGAATCCTTCCAAAAGTGTACTCATATATTACAGGTAATTCAGAGGGTAATCCTAGATTCCCTTGTATATTATCACGTACCAAACATCCCTAACAGCGAATCTTTACGAAACCTGCAGTCAGAGCATTACCAGGTAATCAAGAGGGTATTCATAGATTTTCTTATATATTACCACGTACCAAACACCCCGTAATAGGGAATCTTTGAGAAATCTGTAGTCATGGCATAATATTCCAATTGTTGTTTCAGATACTAAAATCAAGTTTCATGAGAATCAGATAGACTTGCTTGTTGTACATGAGACACGGTAGGTTACTATCTTCAGTGTTCCTAGACATGAGTGGGTGAAGCAGGTATACAAGAGTTACAGTTGGTTTGATTAGAAGTCTCCTATGTTGAAAATAACATGTTGTAACCGATTTCTTCCCCATCTTTTTATTGGATGGATCGTGACTGAAGATACTCCAATTTTGCATGCAACATTCTCAGGTGACAATCAAATGTATATGCGAGCTTTTCGGAAGCAACTTTGTGTATTTTTGACACTGCAACCCTTACATACAGACACTCCAATGTCCCTGAGGCAATCAAATGGTATATGCGAGCTTTCCGGAAGCAACTTTGTGTATTTTTGACACTGCAACCCTTACGTACACTCCACTGTCAGATCAGTCCTACTGCATATATATCTTCCTGCTGACATCAGGTATATGCTCGTAAACAGATTTTACCATCATTTTAAACTTTTATTGTATGCCTCGAATTGGGTTGGTCAATCTTTCTCTTCATTTTCAGCTCAAGTATCCAGTACCCAGTACCACTAGTAATAGCAGCGAACCTAAAAAGGCGGAATCAGTTTGCAGTAGGACTAACAGATGGTGGGATCTATGTCATGGAGCCTCGTGTATCCAAAAGAAAGTGGCCTCTCAAGCTCAGCTAGGCAAAATTAATGTAAAGGTCCATCACTACAAACGATAACAGCGACAACATGCGCAGGGGGAGATGAATGAGCTGAATGAGCATGAAAGATTTTGTGAACTTTTCATTTTTATTTTTGTTTTTGACTGACAACTCTTCAGGGCCAGGTTACATGTTGGATATGCAAGAATTCGTTCATTGTATACTATGTTCATGGTTGATTGTAGTCAGAATTTGGGTAAACTATTACATATAGTCGACAAAACTTTTAATTGCATCACAACATTATCAACATTAGCTCAATTACACTGTATAAAGCAATACTCCGATTAGTTAACTAACTAGTAGTTTACACGTGCGATGCACGTTTTAATAAATACAGTTTTTTAAAATAAAAATTTAGACGTAGTCTTGATTTGAATATAGGACCTTCTTTATAATAGTTATGCACGTGCGCTGCACGTGTTGACAAAATGACAAACATTTACAAATGACACTAAGGCCTTCTCCCATTATAATATTATTACTAGTATAATGCACGTGCGATGCACGTGGAGGGAGAATGAAAAGGACAGAAAAGAAAAAAATCTAGTATAATGCACGTGCGATGCACGTGGAGGGGGAATGAAAAGGACAAAAAAACTACTAACACGTGCGCTGCACGTGTTGACACACATACACCAAAGAATAAAAAATTGTTTATTTGTTTGTGAACCCCAACTCTCCCATTATAATAGTTATAGATTATATTATATTAGAGACTAGTATTATACACGTGCGTTGCACGTGGGAAAAATGGGGAGGAGGGAATGAAAAGGAAAAAAAAATCTAGTATTATACACGTGGGAAAAATGGGGAGGGGGAATGAAAAGGACAAAAAAAATCTACCAACACGTGCAGCGCACACGTGTTGACAAAATGACAAATATTTACAAATGACACTAAGCCCTTCTCCCATTATAATATTAGATATTAGATAGATTAGATAGATTACTAGTAGTTTATACGTGCGATGCACGTTTTAATAAATATAATTTTTAAAATAAAAATTTAGGCGTAGTCTTGATTTGAACCTAAGACATCCTTTATAATAGCTATGCACGTGCGTTGCACGGGTTGGTAGAATGATAAAATATTTACAAATGACACTAAGGCCTTCTCCCATTATAATATTAGAGATAAGTGAAATTATTAATTTACATGCGTTTTCTTTTGATTATGAACACATAAATGATAAATTTGTTAATAATAAACATGTAAAGTTTCGCAATGATTGAATTATTTGTTAGGAAAGAGTCAAACACCAGGCAACTATCTTCCTTAGAGCATCCAGTGTTGTTGCTTCTAAAAAATAAGAATTTGACAATTGTAAATAGCAATAGAAAAGTTTCGCTTCTATCGTTTGGAGCTAAATTTGGCTAAAAATAATAATAAAATAATCAGATGGAAGAACATCATCCGCCTCACAATAATTTAGTTTTTATATTATTATAAATATGTGGGACGGAAGAACATCTTCTGTTTGGATGATTTTTTTTTCATTAATAAAATTACATATGGAAGATGATATACCGTCTACCACAAATATTTTATTTTAAAAAATAAATTTGAGTCCAAACAGAAGATGTTTTTCCGTCTGGTAATTTTATTATTTTTTTTTAAAAAAAATTTGGCTCAGACGAAAGAAGATCTTCCGTCCGGGCCAAAAAAAATTTGGAGCCCAAACGACAGAAGCTCTTCCGTCCAAGGGCCATTTTAAAAATTTATTTATTATTTTTATTGTGAAACTTGAACCCATGATTGTAAATGACATTAAAAAGAATCAATGAAGTAATGAATAGATGAGAACTTGGAAAACTCAGAACTTTGAAGACTTAGAACTTGGAAAAGATTAAAAAAAAAATTTTAAAAATAATGAATAGATGAGTCATCTTTTATTAATTTCCAAAGTAATAAAAGAAGAGGACGGAAGATTTCCGTCTCTCAACTTTTTAATTTTTTTTTAAATAATAAAAGATGAGAGACCTCTTTTCTTTTATTAATTAATTATAAAATTAAAGTGGAGGACGGAAGATTTTCTTCCGTCCTTCTACATTTCTGCGATAAAAGTATGCGGACAGAAGAAGTCTGACCTATTTTAATATTTGAAAAAAAATGATAGACGGAACTCGATCTTCCGTCTCCTATATATGAAGATCGCTATTTTTGACTGCTATATTTAGATGCGTACTGTTCACTCCTATTCTAAAAAGTAGATTTTAGTGAACGATAGTGGCTGAAAAAAGTCAAAATTTTTATTTAATAGGTATATAGCGAATGATAGTGGACGCTCTTATAAAGTTTTTTTTTTTTTTTGAAGAAAATGTGGAGTATGGCCACCCTGTTTCATTGATAAGGGATTAATAAAAACAAACTTAGAGTACTGAGCCAATTACAAGGTCCTACAGTCATAACAAAAGTACATAAACAAAAGATCATAAACTCCACCTCAAGCATGGGGGGTGGGACAAAAGAATACCAGAATGGTCGCAACATACATGCGTCTAGCCAAAATACATCATATCCCCCTAACAAACCCTGGGGCGATGGGTATTTATCAATAGTAAAGGCCAAGCTGTCTGTCAGTCAATTGTCGGACCGATCTCGACTTCATCATCATCAAAATCCTCAACCTGGAATACGCTCGCTATCCTCCCCCTAGGACCTGCTGCGGCCACATTAGCCCAAAATGAAATAAATTACATAATGTGAGTCAAATTAATTACCAGAATATTATTACAAGTTGTGCGGAAATAAAAATTATTTCTGTCTAGCCAAAGAACCCAGGTCGTTGAAGTGATAGCAATATACCACGCTTCTCTCATAGTTCTTCTCTCAGTAGCAAATATTGAACCAACCCACAGGTGCTCGTACGCACTAGGATAATGATCCGTCCCCAGGGCTTTGAGTACCTCGACGAGTACCGCTTTGCTCCTGGGATTCTGAAGAAAAAGGTGGTCTCTACTCTCTAGGGTAGTGTGGCAGAACCCACAACGAGAGTCGACATTCGGTTGGCGTTTAGTGAGGTTTTCTCTAGTCAAAATGGCATCGTTCATCACCAGCCACAGGAAAACTTTGATTTTTAGCAGGGCTTTCGTCCTCCAAATGACGTATGACCACTTTGGGGTACATCCCCTAAAGTGGATACGGTTATACAGGGATTTAACGGAGAACATGCCATTCTTTCCCACTCCCCAAGATTTCTTATCTGGACCCTGTGAGCACCTAATTCCCGCATTGGTGAGGTAGGTCTGAAGTTCCATGAGTCTACCCAGAAAGCTCACGTCGCGATTGTTTAAAGGTTGGTTTCCAGGTGCCTCTTTTCCAAGCAGCGGCCACCGTATAGTGTGGTTGTGATGCATGCTCATATAGATCGGGGAACAGGGCTCGGATTATGTGATCACCAAATCATTTATCCCACTAGAATCTAGTGAGTCTTCCATTGCCGATCACTGAAGTCACATAGCTAATGAAGGGCTCATAGACCTTAGCGATGCCTTTCCAGAACCAGGAGACGCGTGGGCCTACCCTGAAGTCCAAATTTCTCATTCCATCCCCGTGCAGATATTCCTGCATAAAATCTTGCCACCCTTCTCTATTATGGTGGAAAACCTTCCACCAGCATTTACCCAATAGAGTAAGATTCATATCCCGAAGATCAATAATGCCTAGTCCTTCATGAATCTTTTTCATGCATGCTTTCTCCCATTTGATAAGGTGGTAGCCGCCTCGATCCGGGTCTTCCTCTTTCTATAAAAATCGTTTTCGAGTCCGGTCAATTCTCTGAATTACCCATCGAGACATTTCAAAGAATGATAAATAGTAGGTTGTAAAATTTGAGAGGACAGCATTAATAAGCGTTACTCTCCCTCCCAATGATAGGGCTTTACCTTTCCAACCTATCAGACGGTTCTCAACCCGATCAATAATGGATAGCTAATCAGCCTTTTTGAGTTTTCCGGATCTTAGTGGCAATCCCAGGTACTGTATGGGGAAGCTCTTGGTGGAGCAATTGAGAATTGTGGCATGTTCTAGTGCCTCCTCTGTTGTCAGTGCGATGGGAATAAGAGCACTTTTGTGAAAGTTAACCCTGAGGCCAAACCAAGCTTCGAAGCTACATAGTATTCCTTTGAAGGCGGTTGTTTCCCCGAGGTTGCCATTACCAAATAGGAGAGTGTCATTTGCATATTGGATAATTGAGCACCCTTGGCGATTGACTCCCCTGGCCACCGGTGCGATCCAACCTGCTCTACTGCAGTTAGCCATCATGGACCGCAGTATGTCTGCCACAATGGTGAAGAGAAGTGGTGAGAGCAGATCTCCTTGTCTGAGGCCCCGTTTGCACAAAAATGGGTGTCCTGACACCCCATTTACCACAATTGTCGTTCTGTTGGTGATGAGACATGTGTGGATCCATCTGATCCATCTATCCCCAAAACATCTTCCAGCCAGCACTTCCAGAAGACAGTCCCATTCAACCGAATCATAAGTTTTTTCAAAATTCAGCTTCAGGAGGTAGCTCTTAGCATTCGAAGTATGACAACGGTGGATAGTTTCTTCTAGGGTTGTTCATATTTTGGTTAAAACCGATTACCGAACCGAACCGAACCGAAATTTATCAATTTGGTTCGGTTTTTCGGTTCGGTTTTGATCCAAACCATAGTATTGTTAGAAAGTTCGGGTCGGTTTTTGGTTGGCATCTAAAAAAACCGAGCCAAAAAAAAAACCAAACTTTTTTTTGGACCAAAATAAATTCTACCCCTTCTTCTCATGAGTCATGAGACTCATGACTTCTCATCTTCCCAGAATCTCATCTTCCCAGAACCCCAGTCTTCCCTCTTCAGTCTTCTCTACGTAGTGTCGTAGACGACGTTGTCACTTCTAGGGCTGTTCATATTTCTAGGGTTGTTCTCACTTCTCAATCCTATTCATATCCAGAGTTCTCCCCTTCTCCCTTTCTCACTCTATTAATTCGGCCTCATCTCCAAATCAGACTCTCTATTTCACAGATCCATTCATCTCTCTCAAATCTCAATTCCTTTAACCCTACGGTCTCGACTCTCGATCATCAGTCGATCTCCATCCTCAATTCCTTTGATTCAGACCCTACGGCCTCAATTCCTTTGATTTGTATTAGTCTTCTTATTCACGATTAATTTTATACAAATTACTAAGATGTGTTTGTCACTATTTCATTGTTTGTAGGTGAAACATCACTTATATTGATTCGCCATGGCGAATCTCTGTGGAATGAGAAGAATCTATTTACTGGCTGCGTAGACGTTCCTTTGACCCAAAGAGGTATCAAGGAGGCAATCAAAGCTGGTAAAAGAGTATGCAACGTTCCCATTGATATGATCTACACCTCTTCTTTGATTCGTGCACAAATGACGGCTATGCTTGCCATGACCCAGCATCGCCGATAGAAGGTCTTCTTTTTCTTTCACTCTGAGATAACTTATATTGAGTAAATGGACTTGTTTGTAAGGGTGCAAATAGAACAAATGATCATATTTGTGTGTATTATTCTACTGTAATTCAAATATGGATATTACTCAAATAGTCCAGTCAATAAACGTAATGATGAAAAACAAATTCAAATTTGAATATGATGTGGTCATTACCTGAATTTTATTAAATAGTAATGGCTCCTAGCCTGCTATGAAAAGTTTAGATAAAAAATTTTTGAGAAAGAATAGGAAATTTACATAAAACTATACTTTATGACTACATCGCTGCAAAATATAATGCTTACATAGACTTTTAACCTATGTGTTGTACAACATATTCTCTTAAATTGAACATGTATTCAGTTAGCTGGATATCTATTTGGGTGCACCAGTAGACCGACACTATACATATTCATATTGGTATTCTAGACGAGCAGACAGCGAATATCTGTATTAGTGAAAACATGGATACCAAATTAGATTTGGGTCACTCTCGATCATCAGTCGAAGAGGTACATAGCTTTCTATCCCCCTTGATTTAGAATCTTAGATGTTCTATTTGTTAGACATGTCCTCACAACAAGCTACCATATTTATAGTATCAGAAAATGCACTGGAGGAGATGTTGTTCATGTTTGCAGCCAGAGCCTGGCCCTCGCACTTGGGCTGCTGGTTTGCAGAACAAGGAGCCAACGCTAATCTGAAGGTGACAAACATATGCTCATCGACATGGAGAGGGACCGTGGGCATGCCAGGCTTGATCAGACCGAGCAAACTGGTGTAGAACTTGTGCGCAGTTGGTGTATCATAAAAGTCAGGTAAAGATGGTGGCATTATTGGATGTTGTAATGGTCGTTTGGTAGACAACTTGTATCGAACAATGCCAGTTGTGGTTGTGTTATCGAAGGTGACATTGACTGCACTTATGTAAGCTTGGGCAGCCATGTAATATCGTGCTGCAGGTCGTGCATTGGCGACCATGAGGGCATCGACAGTCTGGCCTGGAGCAATGGCCACCACATCGGTGGAGTATGGCAGCTACAACAGTGAGAGTGTGAGGCCAGCGACCTTGAAGAAGAGTTGGTTATCAAGAGCAGCATTGATGATTAGGAGCAAGTAGGTCTCTCCTTGCACAACTTGGAGCTTGTAGGTATCTATGTTCAAAATAACATTGAAAAATATATATATATATCAATCTGTTAATTAATAGTTTTGTAATTGTGAAATTTATTTCATATTGTGGAAACTGTTATGTGCAGGGTTGAGTACTTGCGTTTATCTGAACAGGGGTAGAGATGGCTGGGCTTGCCATTGATGGTGAATGCGTCGGAGTTACTGAGTAAACCACCTGACTCATAGGCCTCATTTTCAAGATCAACGACATTGGCCTACAAAAGTGTTATAGAAAGTCAGAAACCTGTAATTTCAAATTGTAAAATATAAGCTTCTATAGTTGATTAGTTGTAAATTGTAATCATTTGTAACTTGTAAATTGTAAGCTTTTTTGCTAGTTATTACTGTAATTTTGTAGTGTAAAAATTATGAGTACAATGCTAATTGGTTGTTGTTTGCTTAATGAATATTGAATAATGAGTCTTTCACCCAGAATCTAATATAAACATTCAAAACTGAAATACTTTCTTTAAGTTCGGTTATTACGATTATTAACCGAACCGAACCGATATATTTCGATTCGGTTAAAACCGAAATGTAGATGTTCGGTTCGGAGTTCGGTTTCAATTTTACAAAACCAAAAAGTTCAATTCGGTTCGGTTCGGTTTTGAACCGATGAACACCCCTAGTTTCTTCAGTTGTGGCTATACTGTCCTGAATACATCGTCCTTTAATGAACTCCGTATGATCGTGACTAATGAGGTTATCCATCACCTTTCCCAGCCTATTAGCGAGTGTCTTTGTAATGATATTGACAGAGCAATTGAGGAGACTAATAGGGCGGAAGTCTCCCACTTGCCGGGAGTCTTCTTTCTTAGGAATCAGCACAACCTCCGCAAAATTTAATCTCCCTAGTTTGAGCTTATGGTCATAGAAATCAGCAAACATTTTCAGCAGATCGCCTTTGATTTCCTCCCAGAATGTCTGATAGAAGATCATCGGGAAGCCATTCGGGCCTGGGGCTTTGTCTTTTCTAAGCTGTTGGACTGCCTCCCAGACTTCCCTCTTAGTGAAGGGCGCTTCTAGGGCCGGCATCGTAAGGATGGAGTTTCCTATCGGTCCTCCCTGAAGTCGTGATGAAGAGGGACTCTCAGGTCCGCTTTTTGTCCAAAGAAGAGCTTAAAATAGGACTGGAATGCCATTCTGATATCCTCGTCACTTTGGATAATTCCAGAGTCCAATGGATCGAGTGAATGAGGTTAGATCTACGCCGGGCACTGGCTACTCTATGGAAGAATGCTGTGTTCGCGTCTCTCTTTTTGAGCCACATATTTCTGAACCGCTGTTGCCATTTGATTTCCTCAATCCTATAGAGTTGGTCAATTTCCTGTCTGAATTGGAGCATCCTATTCCGCTCAATCGGTAGCAGATCTCTAGTTTCTTTAGTCTTCTCAAGTTCCTCAATACCTTCGAGAAGGGAATCTTTTGCCTTCCAGATCAGTGCGAATCTGGTCCGGTTCCATTTCCTAAGCTTGCCCCTAAGTCTTCTAATTTTTTCGCACCATATTGCAGTCGCTTCAGTCCCCGTAGTCGGGCTAGACCAACTCTCGTAGACCATGTGGTGGAAGCCTATGATTTCTAACCATGCTTTCTCGAATCTAAATTTTGGTGATTTCCTGGGTTGATCTTTCCCAGAAGATAAGAAAATAGGCACAGATCTGAGGTGGGCTTAGGAAGTGATTTAGCCGAAGACAATGGAAATTTGGTCTCCCAGTCAGTGGAGACCAATATCCTATCTAGTTTAGCTAGAATGGGCATCGATTGCATGTTTGACTAGGTGAAAAGCCTATCAAAAATGGGAATGTCAACCAGTTCCAGGTCCGTGATAACCTCATTAAATGCTTCCTATCAGATTCATTAGATCCTCTGCCTCTGTGTTCTGAGGCAAATCTCGTGATGTTAAAATCGCCCCTCACCACCCAGGGGTATGGCCAGTGTGCTTGGATCGCTCTTAGTTCTGTCCAGAAAGCCATCCTAGAGGCAGAGGTGTACGGATCATCGACCACCGTCATTGCTTGAGTCCACAGGTTAGCTCTACGTTAGAGCAAGACCAACAGTGAGAATTGCCCGTAAAGCTCGTCTAGACATAAGAATGTATCTGAGTTAAAACCTAGCGCAATACCCCCCAGTGGCCCCAACAGATGGGGACATTCTCCATTCAGATATGCGATTTCCCCCCAAACTAATAAGTCTAGACAAATGCGTAAGCTTGGTCTCTTGAAGACCAACAATGTCAGCCTTTGATTTGGCGATAACCTCCTTAACCATTTCCCGCTTGCCCCGCCTTCCCTGTCCTCTAACATTCCAGAATAGGGGCCTCCATTAGCTACGGTTAGATAAGGGTTCGTGACTCAATTTGGCGGTCGAGTTCGAATTAAGGTTAGCCCTATCGATCTCCCACCCCCTAATCTTATTAAAGAGAAACGCATTCCGATCGGTATCACCTACCGCAAGACCACAAGTTTTGGCTAGACAAAAAATCTCAGTATCAGACATAAAATTAAAAATAGATGCTAAGAAGGAATGCATACCTCCGTCGCTAGTCTTAGAGGATTTAGCGACTGCCGCGATCTCTAGATAATCGTCCAGAGACTCCTCATTAGTCCTCTTAACCACATTCTGTCCTCTAAAACCTTTGTCTGAAGGGTCGATACCGCTGCAGTCAATTGGGAGGTTGGGTAGGTGGAGGGAACAAAACCTGGGGAGATCGCTCGTGAGCCAACATCAAAATTCTCTGACTCCACATATTCCCCTTTAGAGTAGACAAATTATCTTCAAGGTTCAGCCTATCTTCACGATCTTCTTCATCACTATGGTGTGCAAGCTGAATAGTGGGCTCTCCCGTAACTTCAAACAGACTGAGATATGGGCTTGGAGTATTAGGCCCATGAGCAAGTTGAGTTACTAATAAGATGGGCTCCATTTCCACATTAACGGTCTGGTCATGAGTGGGCCCCTCGATGGGCCCATTACCCATCACCTCTTCAACTCCTCTTATATCTTTTTGATTTCCGCCTTCTGCATTGTTGGGCCCCTCATTGGGCCCAACTCGTTTTGCCACGCCTTCTTTACCCCGTTCACATTCGGAGACTTGGTGACCCTTGGACTTCTCTCTGCCAGCCTGTCTCTTGGCCTTCGCGCTGTCAGTCTGATGGGGGGGACATTGCTCCTCTTCATTTGCTGGCAGAGCGGTCGAGGCAGGCGTCTTCTCCGACGCTTTGATGCCTTTGTAATTGCTTCGTTCTGGATCAGTTCCCCATTCACCATTGTATTCTTCTCCCAAAAAGGTCGCTCCTTTATCTTTTCGAACCACTTCCATGTTTCCACCGTTCGTCTTTTTGCCCAAAATGGCCAACTCTAGCTTAGAGAGTTTAGTCTCCCGTCCCAAAGATTCAAACTTTTTCCTATTAGGCGAGAGGGTTTGTATGTTTGGGACCTTGGGGGTCTCACCGACCTTGGGGGCCTCGCCACTTTCAGCTGTGGTTTGTACCTCCTCTGTAGCTACTAAGCAATGACTTCCATTTCTAGCTTTGTGAAAGCTCAGAGTTCTAAGATGCGGAACTGGGTCTACTCCAACTGCCATTTTTGGTTGGGTTTGTATATCCACCTTTTGCAGTCGATCTTGGCCGTTGGGGATCCTGATCAAGCCTCGATCTTGGTCGTCCATCGTTGAAGGGTTTTTGTGTGAAGCTTTGTTCGCCGCCGTACCTCCCTGGCATTCCACCATCCCCCTCGCCGCTCTGATGAGCTCCCGGTGCGCCCTTTCAATTTCATGGGACCCATCGATGGTGCGTTCCACCTCCGATGAGGTCACTTGTTTGTAGGACCTACCGTCTCTTAGCGAAGGGGGTGGGGAAGCTAGCATCTGGAGCTCCGCCTCCGGCTCCGCTAGCTTATCAAGAACAAAGCGTATGAGGTATGAGTCTTCAAAGGAGAAAACTTTTGCAAAACGCGGTATGAGAGTGATATCTGAGCATCGGATAAGAATTCTGGCAGACACAATCTCTGATCGCCGGACTGTCTTCTCGTCAATGTCTTCGATTGTGCCGAACTCTGAGATGATTTCCTGCAGAGCCTCTTTCTTCCAGAAATGGAGTGGGACGTTATGAATCCACACCTAATACCGTTCTCCTTGTGGTAGTTCTGCTCCAAATTTGGTTTACCATGGGGCGAATTCAACCTTGAAGTGTCCAAAGTCCACAGTACCCAAGTCGCAAATCTCGATCACCTTCTCCAGTGATAGGAATGAGACTAGAAATTGGCGGTGGCACAGCTTTTTAGCTGCCCAGTCCCTGTGAGCCCTCATTGGCCACTTCAGGTTAAGGGCATGGAGGACGTGGTTCTCCGATGGGCTTCCAGATCTAATTTTAGCTATCGCACACCATTGACGAAGCCACTTCTTTTCACTTTTGATGATATCAGGCTGTTGGCAAGCCGAATATAGGATGGGTTGTCCGGTAACCTGCCTCTTCTAATTGGGCGCTCATCATCGTTGTTAGAGGCAATGACATTGGTGCAGTCATAAGACACATTTCCCCATTTCATGCACTTAAGGTATCGCACCTCTTTTGTACAATTTTGCTGGAAATGTCCCAAGTCACCGCAGTTGAAACATGGTGCTGGTTTGTGCTTCCCTTTCCTTTGCTTTTTTTTATTTCAGTCTGAGGAGGGGGGGATTTTTGGTGTCTTTTTGTTGCTTTACTGATCACTGTCACCCACGGCTCAGTGTTCTCTCCCTTCCCTGTAAGATTTCTCTACATTGTCGCCTTGTCTTGAGGATCCCCTTCTTGGGCCCTCTCGACAATTGGCTTCGATGGAGATTGTGCCTCTCGCATCTGATCGGGGGTAGACTAGGCTGAGAGGACAGAAGAATGATGGGGGTATATTTGGTGATTGGCGGAATGGGAGGTGGAGTTTTGTCTGAGATGAAGATTGAGATTAAGGTTATTGTGTTGTTTAGCTTCCCACTTCAACAGGGGGGGGGGAGGGGGGGGGCTGTGGGGGAGAGTGGAGGTTATATGCCTTTTTGCTGGTGGCAAGGTGGGTATTGTGATGGTGCAGAGTAGGGGGGTGTTGTGGCTAGTGGTGGGAGGAAAGATGGTAAGAATTGTGGCGGTTTGAATGGGGGATCTTCCTTTGATTGTGAGGTTTTGTGTGTTATGTCCATTGATCCCGGCTGTGCTGAGCATACCTTCCTTCTGAGAAGCAACTTAGGTCTCGGGGGTGGTCATTCTTACGCTCAAAAGAGCTAGTAGGAGGATCCCCTCTATGGGCCTGTCCTTTAGTCCGACTAGTCGTGGGACGATGATGACCATAGTCTTGGCCTGCCCATTGCGTATGCGCACTTTGGTGTGCACGCACGAGGTGTCGGGGGTGTCTGAGTCTCCACTCGTCATTGTCAGTAGGTATGTTCAACCTTGGTGGGTTCTGTGGTGGGGGGGGGGGGGAGTGGTCAGCATAAGTAGTAGTGATAGTATTAGGGTGTGCAGTAGCAATAGGAGAGTTTGTGGGTGGGTTTGCATCAATAACAGAAGCAGGGGAAGGAGGAGGAGGCAGAATAGGAAAGGGAGGTAAATTATCCTTGTTCACTAGGGCAACCACTAGGTGTTGGACCTCCTCTATAGGCCCACACCCCCTGAGCTCAAGCTCCGAGAGTTGCATCGATAAATATCACCTTATAATCAGCTTCACATCTGATGAAAATTTGTTTTTGTGACAGGTACTGCCGATGCCGTTGATTGACAGTGACAGAGCAGCCGAACGGTGGCACGAAGACGAGGAGGCAGACCAGTAGCAGCTCAGGGTGAAGGAGGGGAAGCGGAGGAGGAGAAAGTGACGGAGGTCAGGTGGGGGGGAGAGGGAGGAGCCAAACACCCAAGTTTCTCATTGTTTAGATGTAATAGTTGATGTTGAATGTATCTAAGACCTATGTTTCAAATGGATCTTCCAATACTCTACTTATTGTTGACGCCAACAAAACTTGAAAGAAGTGGAGTAGATTATAAGTATGACCACGTCCTCTTATGACTAGCAGGTGAAGGGTTTGCTATGGAATCAGGAATTAGCATGGTTGCGCCACATATTGCTGGAATAGCAACACTTGTAAAGCAAAAACACCCACGGTGGAGCCCATCTGCTATCAAGTCAACATTGATGACCACAGCGACAACAATGGATTAAGGAGGGAAGCCTCATCAAGCTCAGTAATACTCTAACACTGAAGCCACACAACTGCTCCCAGCTACACCTTTTGATTTTGGGAGTGGAACTGTTGACCCGAAAGCTGCTCTGGACCCTAGGCTCATCCTTGATACAAGTAAGCTATTTAATTATTCTAAGATGTTATGGGATTCATCTTTGAAAGCTATATCCGCTCTTATAAAGTTTAAAGAACACTGTTAAGATAAATCAGAGAGATGAAAACAATACTGAATATTGAATTGAGAAATAACTGAGTACAATATCTCCTATATATAGTAGAGAACCAAATACAAAATTAGCCCAATACCTAATGTGGGACAATAATATCTAACACCCCTTTCAAACTCACGATGGGTCAAATAGTGTGAGTTTGTACACTAAATATCGAAATCTCTGAACAGTATGAGATTTGGTGAAGAAGTTTGCCGTTTGCTGTGACGAGGTAATAGAATGAAGTGAAATGGTTCCTGCTTCAAAGCGCTCACAAACATAATGGCAATCAATCTCTATATGCTTCGTTCGTTCATGGAAGACCGGGTTGCTTGCAATGTGTAGTACACTCCGGTTATCACAATGAAGACGAGTAGCTCTTGAAAGAGTGACACCCATATCTGATAACAGCCAATGAACGTGAACAATCTCTCTAGTAGTAGCTGCCATTGTACAATACTCAGCTTCGGTCGAAGAACATGCAACAACTGCCTGTTTCTTACTTCGCCATGAGATCAACGAATCACCAAGAAATAGACAGAAACCTATGGTAGACCGTCTGGTAGTAGGATCACCTTCCCAATCTGAGTCAGAATATGCACTCAATTCTAGTTTGGATGTAGCAGGCATGAATAATGAGCGAGTAATAGTGCGTGAGCAATATCGGGTCTGGTCATGCATAAGTAGACAAGCTGTCCTACAATTTGTTTGTATCTAGTGGGAACAGGAAGGAGCTCACCATTAGTGGGACGAAGCTTCAAATGAAGCTCTAAGGGTGTATCGGCTGAACGACTGTCAGAGAGGCATGCAACATAGATAATATCTTATGTGTATTTCTGTTGAGAAATGAGTACCCCCCGAGATCCATGAGCAATCTCTAGGCCCAGAAAATAACGTAGTCTGCCAAGGTCTTTCATATGGAACTACTGATGAAGGTATTTCTCGGTGGATGTAATGCCCGCATAGTCATCCCCAGTAATGATCATATCGTCAACATAGAGTAGTAGAAGTACCCTCCCCTGCGGTGATGACCGTATAAACGTAAAATGGTCCTGAGAACTCTTACTAAAACCAGCCTTGGTGATGACAAGGTGAAAACACTCAAACTAGGCTCGAGGGGCCTGCTTCAAACCATATATAGCCCGACGCAACCGGCAAACATGATGAGGAGAAGTAGGGAGGCCAGGAGGAGGATCCATATAAACAACCTCAGATAAGATACCATGAAGAAAAGCATTCTTCACGTCCATCTGGTATAACGGCTATTGGTGGATGGCTGCAACAGCAAGAAGAGTACGAACAGTAGTCATCTGTGCAACGGGAGCAAAGGTCTCATCATAATCAATGCCATACTCCTAAGTAAATCCTCAGGCTACTAGATGAGCCTTGTGCCGCTCAATAGATCCACCAGGTTGATATTTGACCTTGAAGATCCACCTGCAGCTAATAGGCTGAACGCCCTCTGGTAGAGGAACAACATCTCAAGTGCCAATCTGATCAAATGCACTGAATTCCTCTGCAATAGCTTTTCTCCATTCAGGATAATGAATCACATCTTGATAGGTTCTGGGCTCACGTGTAGAGTATATAGCAGTGAGATATGCATGAAACTGTGGTGAGTAGGAAGCTAGGGTGGCAAAACCAAACTGGTCAGAAGGACCAGCGACATCAAGTGGTATTTCGGTAGGGGGAATAACATGTGTAAGGACTGCAGAAGATGTGAATGGAGCCAGAGGAGTGGGATAAAAAAGAATGTGGGAAGATGAAGTCGGGGAGCTAGCAACAACTGGGGAATCAAGAAATCTAGTATCCTCAGGGGGATTCAGGTAGTAAGTTAAGTCTTCCACAAAGGATACATGTTGAGAAATGCGGACACGACCCGCTGATGGATCAAAACAATGATAACCTTTGTGTTCGGGATTGAGACTTAGGTGAACGCACTTAGCAGCATGAGCGGAGAGCTTCGTGCGCTCAGTAGGAGGAAGAAGGACGTAACAGGTGCACCTAAAGGTACGGAGCATACTATAGTTGGGAGGTGAGTGATAAAGGGCCTCATAAGGCATCGTACCAACTAGGGCAGACGGGGGAGTAATGTTGATGAGACTAACAGAGGTCATGATAGCTTCAGCCCAAAAAGAACGAGGAGCAGAAGAGGAGAGTAAAAGAGCGCGAGCCGTCTCAAGGATGTGACGATGCTTGCGTTCAGCTACGCCATTCTGCTCATGTGTGTGAGGGCATGATTACTAAAAATGGTTGCCGTAAGACTGAAGGATTGGTCTTACAATGGTGGAAGTGTACTCACGTGCACCGTCCGATCGAAAATTCTTAATGCGCACACCGAACTGAGTGTGAATCATAGTTGTAAAGAACCGGTAAATATCAGGTATCTCAGATCGCTGACGCATAAGAAAAACTCATGTATGTCTAGTGAAGTCATCGATGAAGGCAACATAATAGAGATAGCTTTTCCACGAAGGTATGGGAGAGGGTCCCCATATGTCGAATGAACAAGTTGAAAAGGATGAGTGGTTTCAGATGTGCTTTTGTGACAAAAGGGTAGGGCAGTGTGTTTGGCCAAATGACAACCCTGATAATCAGATAAATATTTAAAAATAAGAGAACCATGGGCACCGCTGCGAGCTATAGTCTAGAGTTGTGATGCGCTAATATGACCTAAACGTCTGTGCCACAGATCAGCACCAGAGGAAACAATACCGGCAAAACTAGAAGGAGAGTGATGTCCACGAAGAAAATCTAGATAATATAGACGACCCTGACGACTAGCACGCCTAAACTCCTCACCGGTGGAGGAATCAGTAATAGAACAACCCAAAGAGTCAAAAGTAATGACAAGACCACTATCGCACAATGCACTAATAGAAATAAGGTTTTTTGATAAATGGGAAGCATAAAGAACATATGGTAATGTAAGAGTGGGAGAACTAATTGTCCCTGAGTGTGTAATAAGAAGCGGTGAGCCATCAGCTGTGTGTAGAGATGGAGAGTGAGAGAAAAGTGTTGTGCAGGTGGTAAACAGTGTCTGATTACTAGTGAGATGATGTGATGCACCAGAATCTAAAATCTAGAACGAATTCATATCGGGAGTGGTAGAGAATGTAGGAGCAGTAGAGCCAGCATTGATAGACTGACCCATGAGCTGTAGTTCTAGCTGAGTGAGGCGTTGCTGAAGATTAGCCCAATCAGCAGGAGACGGCAAGGCTGAAGTGACGGGCATGGCCGATGATGTAAAGGAAGAAGCACTGCGAGGAGGAAGATGCTGGTGGTGTCTGGATCGGGGTTGGGGGCATGACGGTGCTACCGGTGTCGGAAGTAGAGGTGGGGTAGGAATTATGTTAGGAGAGGGTAGGAAGCCGGAGGCAGACTGAAGGTGGCGCTGCTGCTGTTTGTATCTGGAGGAGGAACAAGAGACGCTTGCATCGGGAAAGTCAGTGGAAGCGAAAATATGTGGGAGAGACTGAGATTCCATCAAGTAGTAGTACTTGTAATAATTTTATTTTTTTTTTTGATTTTTTTGATTTTTTTTGATATTTTTTTTTTGAAAAACAGGGGGGGAAATAGGGTATTGGGTTTGTGGGTTAGGATATATGGGTATTTGGATTTTTGGGTTTAGGGTAAGAGAGTAATAGTGTTTCGGGTATGTATTGAAAAATGGGTTCGTGTAGGGTCTGAAATATAGGGTATTGGGTTTAATTTTTTTTTGGATCTTGAACAGTGGTAGATGGCGGCTAGGGTTTGAGAGGAAAAGGAAAAAAAATTGGACATCTAGGGTTTTTGTATTGGAGGAAGGGCAGGTAGTAGAAGGGGATGGGTTTGATAGGCTAGGAGTTGCTGAAGTCAGCTAGTAGGAAGGCAGCTATCATCTAGGGTTTGATAGGAAGGCAGCTATCATCTAGGGTTTGATAGGAAGGCAGCTAGCAGGAAGGCAGCAACTCCTAGCAGCGAGGCAATGGAGTCGGCTAGGAGTTGCTGAAGTAGATGGGTTTGATAGGTGTTGGGATTCGGAGATGAGGTGGGTACGCCGGAGGAGTTACTGCAGTGATTTCGACGAGGAAGCAGGGGATTGCCGACGAGGTAGAAGATGGGAAGTTGCTGAGGTAGAAGTCAATGGGATATACGTTGTTGTTGTTGACGAAGAGGAAGCATTTTTTTTATTTTTTATTTTTTTTAAAGAAAAGAAAAACCCCTAATTTCTTGTAGGGAATTTTTGGATGAAGAAATTTAAGAGAAGAAAATTTGTATAAGGCTCTGATACCATGTTAAGATAAATCAGAGAGATGAAAACAATACTCAATATTGAATTGAGAAATAATTTAGTACAATATCTCCTATACATAAGAGAGAACCAAATACAAAATTAGCACAGTACCCAATATGGGACTATAATATCTAACAAACACAGAGATGAGATTACTAAAAGATTTTCTTCTAGCTAATGTGGAATGCAATTGCAATTTACAGATCAATTGCACAAGCAATGCATTTTTTTAAACTTCTTTTATGTTCAATAATGTACAAATCATTTCCTATTATCTAGTAAGGAAGTGTAAAATTAATAATTTTCCTTCTTTTAATAAAGAGTAATTCAGAGCATCCACAGTCGTGTTTCTCAAATTTGAGAATATGACAAAATAGCATATAGCAAAACAAACAATTTGCTGCAGTCGAAATTTGCTATAATATGAGAAAGAAATATTAAAAAAAGAGGTCGGGCGAAACATGTCGTTTCGTCCGTTTTTTTTAACGCTTAATTAACTAATGATTATGTATTAAAATAGAGTTAAATAAATTAAATATTAAAATATAAACTAACTACCTATTTAATTAACTAAACCTAAGAATAACACATTAATAAACTTCCCTTTTGCCTGTTGTCCCGTCCAAGCCAAAATGGCTTCAAACGGGACAACATGTCCCGTTTGACGAATTTTTTATTTTGTTTTTTTAATTTTTTTTTCCAGATGGTACATGTTATAACGTCTGATCATTTATAATAATAATAATAATAAAAATGGTCAGGCGAAACAACATGTTTCGTCTGATCCCATTAAATTTTTTAAAAAAAACTAGGGACGAAACAACACGTTCCGTCCTCTATAATTTGAAAATCGCCATTTTATTTCTCAAAAATAAAAAATGACTGTAACTATTTTAATAAAATATAACAAAATAACAAACGACTGCAGCAGTTCAATTATCAAAATATGAGAATTTGACAAATATAGCAAAGCGAATGTGGATGCTCTCACACAACTAAATTGGGTTCACGCTTCTTGTAGGTTGTCATTCAACTACTTCGCATATGAATTAATAAAAATGGTAATAATTAAGATGTAAAATAATTATCCAGCAATATTTAATTATTTTTTGATGTATGATTGCATGCGATATTTTTTATGATTCAATGATGACCTTGCTTTCTGATATCAATGCTCTTTTTCAGACTTATAGGTTGTCTTGTTAGCTCATTAACAAAAGAGAGAGAGAATACTTCATATTTCCTTCTAAAAAACAAATAAATGACTTCACATAGTTTGGTGATTGATTTTACACACAAATTAAACTGTACTTAAAATTGCAAAGATGCAAAAAAATATTCACCACAATTTGATTATCTTGTATACTTCTCTCTAATCTCTAATGGAAGAAGGCCTTAGTGTCATTTGTCAATCTACCAACACGTGCATCGCACGTGCATAACTAATATGAAAGATGTCTCAGCTTCGAAGCCTTACTATGTCAGATTTTTTACTTTAATTTTTCTTTAATATTAACATGCATCACATGTGTAAATTACTATCCATTTATCTATCTATAATATAATATATTTACTTACTATTTATTGGAAGAGTTTATCACAAATAAACAAATTTTAATATTTTTTGTCACAAATGAAACACCACTTTTGTTACCAAAAAAACATGTGCATCGCGCGTGCAACTCCAAATTAATTTTTAAACACGTGCATCGCACGTACACATCAAAGTTTTTTCTTCTTAATTTTAAAAATTACTTGTATCACCCATTCAGTTCCATTTTTTTTAAAATTAAGGCATTTATCGCACGTGCTAATTGCTATTGACCTAACTGTATTACACGTTTAACTCCAACTCTTTATCAAAACGTGCATCACACGTGAAAAATACTAGTAAAGCATTAATTAGTGATTAGCCGAAGAAAAGCATTAATTGTTGGGTATTTCTAGGCAACGACAAATCGTTTTTTTATAGAGAAAATATGGAGTATGCACACTCTATTTCATTAATAAGAAGGTAACAAAATAAGTTCAGAGGAGTTTCCAAAATTTGAAATATGCTTTGAACTATTGCCGCTATTTACAATAACGATATCAGACATTTCGATGTCGTTGTTGAGGATAACGACATCAGTTATAAGATGTTTTCACATTTCCAATTTTTTTCTCAACTCAGAGGGTTCACAAATGAATATGAAATGTACTTATGCCGTTACTCAAAAAAGAGGCATGCGAATTTTTTTATTTACAAATGCCATTATTGACAATAACGACATAAAAATAACCTATGCTGTTGATGCGAATAGCGTTTTATGCTGACGTGTCCACAACTGGCCTGTTGGATAAATATTTTTTAATGTGGGTCAGCTTGATCAATATTTTTAAAAAGTGGTCAGTACGGAAAAAATTTGTAGAATATTGACAAATGACAACAAATTTTAAATTCCTATGGGCCCACCGGTAATTGTGATATAAATAAAGAGCCGGCCCCATCCAACGGTCAAAAACGCGTCAGATACTCCAAAGGGAGAGGCCGGTGTCATCACCGATACGGTAATCACACCGCATCTTTCGTCCTCGCTCTTTCCTTTTCCTCTTTCTCATCGAAGCCAGTCAACCTTTAATTCTCTTTTAATTATACCCAAAAGAAGAGAGAAGAAACCCTAGAAACCCTAGATCTGAGACGATGTCGTCGGAGATCGAGATAGTGGAGGATACGACGGTGGCGCCGGCGGCGAAGGAGGAGGCGGTGGCGGCGGAGCCGTTGAAGAACGATGTTTATACGGCGGCGGCTTACGGTGATTTGGAAAAGCTTCAGCGGTTGGTGGAGTCGGAGGGATGCTCGGTGACGGAGCCCGACGGCGGCGGCTATTACGCGCTGCAGTGGGCCGCGCTGAATAATCGTACGGCCGCGGCGCAGTATATTATCGAGGTGAAACTCTAATTTGACTATTTGAGAGTCTGATTGAAGTAATTTGCCACTTGATTAAGTTAGGATTAATGGTGATAATGTAGCGAAGAAAATTCACGAAGAATCTTTGTAGAATTTCTTAAAATTGAAACCTTGTTGAGTAACTTACACTAACATGTTCTAAAATTTCTTGGTGATTAGTAAGTTGTAGTTTAAGATTTAAGGTTACAATGGTTAATTGTTGGGAACTATGAAAAGCAAAGTAAGAAATGATGGTATACATAAGAGAGTAGAGGCTGCTCCAATTGAAGGTAAAATGTGGGAGAACTGATTGGGGTGGCTTGAACACATACGATGGAGAGTGATGATTGTCTCAATTTGAAAAATTGAAGTGATGGAAGTCGAGAGAATTTAGTAGAGCAAAATAGGTCTACACCCAAATGAACTTGGGTTGAAGCTATTAAGTTAGGATTATGATTTAATGTTGTAATGCTTGTGATAGTAATAATGTAGCAATCACTTTGAATCTTCCTAAATTTAAAACATATTGACTAACTTGTCTTGAAATTGCTTGGTAATTAGTTGAGTAGTGATGTAGGATTTAATGTTGTAAATTGTACTGCTTGAAATTATCTCCCTAAATTGTGACCGGCAACTTGAGAGTTTAATTGAAGTAATTATCTCCCTAAAGTTGTTTTGAAAATTTGTTGGAAATTAATCAGGTCATGATTAAGATTTAATGTTGTAATGCTTGTGATAATAATAATGTAGCACAAATAAAGAATCTTCTTAGGATTTTCTTTTTATATGCAAATTTGAAAATCATTGAATGAAACGTGTCTTGACTTGAAGTTGCTTGGTAAGTAGTTAAGTACTTGTGCTGTGATCTAAGATTTAATGTTGTAATGCTTGAGAACACTGAAAGACAAAATAAGAAATGGTAGCATACGGAACAAAGTAGAGGTTGCCTCAATTGAAAATAAAATGCAGGATAACCGATTGGGGTGGTTTGGATACATACAATGATGATGATAACTATCTTAATTAGGAAAATTGATTGGGTGGAAGTTAGGGGAGTAAATAGGAGTAGGGACCGGTCCAAACAAACTTGGGTTGAAGCTATTGATAAAGATTCAAAAAAATTTAATTTGCTGAAGGTGGTTGCCCAAATAGAGTTAAATGGAGAATGATTCATGTAGCCGACCCCAAAATTTTTGGATAATGGCTTTGTAGTGGTTGTTGTTCTAATGCTTGAAAACTATGTTACAAGTGTTAATTAGTGACAATATTAGCAAAGATGTAAAACAGACTAAGATCTTAAATAACAACCTGAACTGATTAAGGAAGATTCACAAAGAATTAGGTTAATGTTCTAAAGTTAAAATGAGTTTACCAAGGAAATAAATGCAATGAAATTTGGGTGATTTGGATTAATATGGAATTTTTGTAAACCGAGCAGACGACTATTAGAAAGTCTTCTTTTGATAGAGTTGAAGAAATTCCACAATCTTTGACCATGGTTAGATTAAAACCATGATTAGCAAATACCTCATTCTTTAGTGTATTTGTCGTGCAAGCAAACGGCAATGAGAAATAGTTTTATTTTGATAGAAACTTTTGAAGAAACCTACGAACTTTTGACCATGGTAAGATTTAAATCATGATTAGCAAATACCTCTAGTTTGACAAACATGTTAATATCATATTGTCACTAATTTTACCATCGTAGTTGTAATTAATGCAAAGATAAAATTTAATGAACAAAAATTATGTCACCTAGATGGAAGTATTGATCAAACCTATGCCTCAAAGGTTATTGGAATTCAGGATTTTCATATAGCATTGACCAAGGCCTCTGCGTTATACAACGATGTACAATTTGGAAATAACAAATGCTTGCAACTTCAAGGTTAAGAAAGCAAATCTCTCTAGAGAATAGGCATTGTAAGATGAGAATAAAGTTTAATCTGCATAGATTCTCAACTGGAGAAATTTTAATAGTTTGGATGTGAAAGGCTACAAGAATATATTTGGAAAATCTTTAGGGTGACTGGAGGCAGAGGCTTGCTAACCTTTGTTATTACACCTCTACCTACACTCAAGAAGTTAACTTCCATTACTTTAGAGAGAAAGTTTGAGAAAATTTGGCAAAGTTTAGATAAATTATGTTTGAGCGAAGTTGCGATAACGTTTCTTATCTCAACTATTGTTATCTCAACTTTTAGAAAAGTTGAGATAACTACAGTTGTCCTTACTCCAAAAGGTCTCCTAAACAATGCAAGGATAAGAAAACCAACGGTTGAGAGATAACTCTACAGAACATTTATCCTAACTTAACTCCATTCCTAACACACCCTTAGTAGGCAATAGGAACGGGATGAGGAGACATGCTTGTTTGGTTGTAAGTAAAAGCTGGGAAAGCTTTTCCTAGCTTTTTTTTATGAACTAATAAGAGAAGGCTAGATCATCTCTCCCTTTAAGTGGTATTTGTTTGGATGTAAAAGGGTGGACAAACAATATTTGGAAACTTAGTAGGGGACAAAAGGGGGACATATTTGTTTGGTTGGATGTAAAAGCTTGTAAAGATTTTTGAAACTTTCATTGAGGAGCCAGTGAAAAAGCAACATCCTTCTCCTTAGTTATGTTTTTATGATTAAATAGAAGAACGATGGAAGAACACTGTAGCTACAATGGAATAGCATTGTAGCAACAATACTCTTCAATTGTTTTGTCTTCTCTTTTCCCCACTGCAATTGCCACCTTTTTCTCATGTTTCCATCATTTTACTTGCAAAGAAACTACCTTTGAAAATGTTTTCATGGTTAGAGCGAAGGGAAACAACGAAAGCACACTGTAGCTGCAATTTTTTTCCCATTATTTTGTTCGCTTTCTCTCTTTTCCTCACTTTTATTTTCCCCCTCTTACTCACTTTTCCACAATTTTACATTGAAACAATCTATCCAAACTGAAGTGGAAAAAAACTCAGTAATCATGGGCAAAGAAGGCGTAAATAAGGCCCAAACGCTGGAATTTAGAGCATGGACCAACTCTGGTATGTTTTAGTTGCCTACCCTATTGAAGCTACGATTGCAAAAGAGCTTTTTTATGAAAGATGCATGCTAAGTGTACTAATAGTAGTGGGCACTCTTAGTTCACTTACTAAATGATTAGTGGGCCACTCATCCCCGAGATAAAAGAGTTGGGTTCCTCCACCTTTGGTACTCTCTCATAACTAGCGATACACACTACCAGTAGTATAGAAAGAATTAGCGGAATCAAGATTACAATCATCCCAGTTGCAGCTTGTCTAACACAACCTTAATTGGTAAGCTTCTACAACTAAATTGAACTGTATATTTATAGTACTTGGGGGTTTCTCTGTTCAAGAAATTCAAGCTTGAAAGATTGAGTTACAAGGTAGGTATGGTATTTTTCTGTAATGGGTGTGTTTCAAATATTGTTATTGTATAACTAAGTAGAATAGTGGGTTGTATTAGAGAGCTTAGTACAAGCCGAGTCATTGGAGGGTTCTTGTATCTGTTAAATTTAAAGAATTAGGCTCCTGTTGCAGTATCTAATAAAATGGTAGATTATAGGATAAGTGCATGTTGAAAATTAACTCTCTGGAAGGTCATGTGAGTTCTGAATTTGTTTATGTTATTCAGCTCTTGTACCTCAATGCAATTTATTGTTTGTACTATGAATGCTTATAATTTTCAGGAAGTTAGAGTTGAGTCTTGTCTAAAGTGTCAGTCTTGTGCAACTCAATATAAATGCTTTACAGTTAACACTGCGTGAGTGATAAGAGCACATTTGAGTCATTTCGTTGGGTTTCTCTATAATGCTTTGTGCTTGTAACCAAGTACTTTTAGGCTATAATTTTGGAAATACTTCCAGTAGAATTTATTGGGTTACTTTTACCTGCATGTGGGGTCACCATAGGATTACCTTCATGCGGGTTACCATAGGATTGGCAGTGGTTTGCTTGGGTTGGCCATGCACGTGTTTCGTCTATAACTTTAGCCATTAAAAACAGATTTAATAACTGAAGGCATAATATTGATTACCATTATCAATTCCATGTATATTTTTGTATGTTAAAATAGAGATGAAGAGATAAATGCAATACATGTGGTTGTCTACATGTCATATGATCCCATCCAATTGGAGTTATAATTGTTGAACATATAAGGAAATAGAAGGATTCATTAGGTTTATTATTATATTCAATTATTTTTACTGATGTGGAACCATTTGTTTTATGGGTGCTAATTTGGTATATATTTGCTGGTCAGCATGGGGGTGATGTGCATACAGCAGACAACACGGGTCAAACAGCTCTTCATTGGAGTGCTGTTCGTGGTCACATCCCTGTTGCCGAGCTGTTATTGAAGGAGGGAGCTCGTATTGATGCAAAGGATTTGTACGGTTATCAGGTTTGTATTTGTTCTTTGTACTTGAAAGATTTGAAAAAGATTTGGTCTGAAAGTTTAGTAGCTAAAAAACAAAATGCAATTAGACATTGTTATGGCTTCATTAATTTCTTTTGCTATGCTTGTTTTTCTTGTGGGATCAAGATATAGTTGTGACTATGAAGTTCCTTATCAATAAAGCTTCACATTATTGCAGGCAACTCATGTTGCTGCCCAGTATGGACAGACAACATATCTCTACCATATTGTTGCAAAATGGAATGCTGATCCAGATGTCCCTGATAATGATGGAAGAAGTCCTTTGCACTGGTAATGTGGTACATTATTTAATTTCCATTATTTAGATGTGTGCACGGTCGGGCGGATTTTCAACAATTTTTATTCCCGACCCGCTTTTTTTTAAAAACCCAATACCCCCCAAACCCATTGGGTATTTTATTTACAAACCCATACCCGCACCCAATGGTTTCGGTTCGGTTCGGGCGGGTATCGGATTTTGATGGGCCGGGTTGGGTTAATGGGTAAGTTGAGTTTTTTATCACCTTGAATTATTTGTTCACCACTTTTTTCAAGTAAATGAATACAATAAAAAACAATTTTGTAGAAGACAATCAGAGGTATAAAAATTAAACACAAATATATTATGTACAAATATAATTTTTTCGTGGCAATTTTATATCATACAACAAATAAATCTAAGTACCAGCTATACATTATATAGGTATACATAACAAATTAATGAACTTCCTGCCAAATAGTTACATAAGAAATATTCTGAAACACAATAAATACAAATGTGTGAGGGATATATGGGAACTAAGGCTGCATACAAAGACTCAAATATATATATATATATATATGTGAAGGTTAGAGTGTTCTATCCTTCCATCAACCAAGATGGATGCCCTAGAATTGATGTATAGGTATGTATATAATACCTCAGGTATGGGTCGGTGCTGGGTTTCAGTTCGGTTTGGGTAAAAATGGGTTCGGGTCGGGCGGGTTTGTTACATAAATCAAACCTGACCCGGATTTTAATGGCTGTTTGGATACCCACCCATTCGGGTTTGTGTGGGTTTTCAAGGCAAAACAAATTCACCCATTCGGGTCAGACAGTTCGGTTTCAGGTCAAACCTGGCCCCTTGCACGGCCCTTTAATGTGTAGTATTTTAAAAATGTGTGCTTATACATGTTATACCTTTTTGGTAAATATCAACTGTTCTCGATGTACTGCAATGGAAATACAATATTTGTTGCTTTGAGTTGTAGCCTGGTTGACTTCATGCTTCTAGTGCGGACTGGCTTGATTAAATATTTAAATAGCTGTTTTGGGGATGTGGCTCACCATATATGCCTGTGAGAGAGTAGTAGGGCTAATTAAGTAAGTAAAAAGGGAGCTCAATTCTTTGCAGGACTGATGTCTCTTTTGAATTAATTTTGTGATCTTGCAGGGCAGCGTATAAAGGATTTGCTGATTGTATACGGCTTCTTCTATTTTTGGATGCCTATAGGGGGCGGCAAGATAAAGAAGGTATACTTTCGCCTTCTCCAGCAACTTTTTCCTTCTCATGGGAGAGAAAAGTTCCTCCAATTTTCTACAAACACTTTTGTATGTGTGATTGATTTCATTTTCTTATTAGGTTGCACTCCGCTCCATTGGGCTGCTATCAGAGGGAACTTAGAGGCATGCACAGTTCTAGTTCAAGCAGGGAAGAAAGAGGATCTAATGGTGACTGATAACAGTGGTTTCACCCCAGCACAACTAGCTTCTGATAAGAGTCATCGGCAAGTTGCTTTTTTCCTTGTAGGTATTCTATGTCTTGAACATTTTTTTGTTTTGGGTATGGATAAGACAATGTTAGTTGCACTTTTTTGCTATGTGGTTTTCTTTTTCTTTGAATTATCTAATTCTGTGATTGAGCTTATTTTCCTTTAGCTGGTAACTAGTAACTATCACATTAAGAGTCTAAGAAATACTCTGCTTTATCATATTAATTAGTGCCCGGCAGTTCAGACCTGTTTTCTGTTATAAGTTTGATAGGAATACTTCCCATTGGTATTTCTTATTATTTGCTTTTGTTATTTTCTTGTTAGGAAGTTTCTCTGCATCTTTGTCATGTGGAAAAATACACAACAATTCTAATTGACGGCCCATTTCTATGTTGCTTAGTAATATGTTGTATGTCCTAGGTTGCATGTGTTATCTTATGCATGATGCATGTCAGCATGTACTCGGCGTGAATGCATGTGTGACATATCCGGAATCAAACCCAATAATGGCTACCCTTGCGCTTGTCTCACACTCAAGGAAGGAGAGACCACAAAGACAAAAAGGAAGAGATTTGGGTAGATTTGGCTTGTGAGAGTGGTGAACCTGAGAGCCCATTGCTTCATGGCGTAGGGAGATTTTGGTTGCCCCTCGTGATAATCTTGTTAAAGTAGTCTTTGTTTAGTCTCATATCGGAATATGTATTAGTTTAGTCTTTGCCTTTCTCCTATATATAAGAGACATTGTAGTTAGTTATAATCAATCCAATAAAGTATTCTTTTATGTCTTTATACTATCGATCAACATGGTATCACAATCAGAAAAGTATACACAATAATTTTCCAAAAAATTAAAATTTAGGGTTCTCTCAGAAAAAAATCCGGCTACTATTCATCTTAAACCCTAATCCTGGTTCCCACCTTCTCCCGCTGCTCTCTCCTTCCCTCCACTCCACTTAGGGGTGTAAAATGAACAGGACGGTCTGTCCTCCGTCCGAGTCCGATTCGAGAAATGGTCCGATCGTGGACTGTCCGAACTCTTATACGAACCGAACTCGAACAAATTATTAGGTCCAGTTCTTTACCGAGCTCGAGCCGGACATAAGTCCGTCCGAGTATTATTGCGGTCCGATTCTTTATCGAACCGAGTTCGGACTTTAAAAACTTTGTCCGACTTAGACCGAGCTGGACATAAGCCCGTCCGATTAGAATTTCGGTCCGAGCTTGAACATATGGTTGTCCGATCCCGTCCGGTCCGATTTACAGCCCTAACTCCACCGCCGCCCTCCCTACACGCACCGCCGCCCCACCTCTACTATAGCCACACAAAAAATTCCTCATGATCCGTGCTGCTCCGTAATACGTGCCAGTTTTTTTATTTCCTCTTCAATCACCATCTCTCCTTCACACTTGTCTTCTCATTCTGATCTAATCTAGATTTGCTCCAATGACGATCTTCTTTACTACAACGATGACTTCCACCGGCGAACCCCTCCTCCATCGGCCACCGATCCTACTTCTCTATTGAAGGCGGAACACATGACCACTGAGAATCTCTCCGGTTACAACAACTTCATGACATGGTTCCGCTCTATCATGCATTTTCTCAAAGAACACGAGATGTACCGCTACCTCACTGAGCCCGCTCTGGCTACAGATTCCACATTCAAAGTATGAGATCACGAATTCACGATGACAACTTGATTGTCAATATGATGACCAATTGCATGGACCGGGACATCTACAACTTCATCGCATTCCTTGACACAGCAAAGGAGACATGAGATACTCTTCATCAAATGTACTCCTCTAATAACATGCAACACCTATATGATATATTCCTCAGTGTGATTAAGACCAAGCAATGTGACACATTCATGCCTATCTATTTTGATTTAATCAATTCTTAGAAGAATGGAAGATATATCAGCCATACTCTACCGATTTCGCTGTCCAGCAAAAGCAATCTGAGGCTCTTCTAGCCATTCTTGCCTTGGGCAATATTCGCCTATATCTTGAAGGTGTTTGTTCTCATATCCTTGCTACCAATGACAGTCCCTCTCTCCTTGATCTTCATGCTCAGTTACCATGAGTGCTCCCTCATACTCTTGTTGACACTCGAGCACCATCTGCACTCGCCTTCGGCCGATGCCATGGTTTTCTGATCACTCGTAGCAATTTCCTTCTTTCAAGGGTCATGGTTCTTATTTTTCAAATGGCCGTGGTGACGGTCGTTGCAACACTAAGTATTGCACATATTGTCAGGGCCGGTCTCATGGGTATGCGACGTGTTGGAAACATATCGGTCGGCCTTCTGCTGCTCATCAGTCTTCCACTGTGGAACCTTATTTTTTCACTGCTGCTCTTACAGATGTGACTGCCTCCTAGTATACCCTATCTGCACTTGGGTACCAGGCATTCCGCAACATGTTGTCTTCTCCTGATAATTCTGTTCATTTAGGTACTGCTTGTCATGTTTCTTCACATCAATAGATTATTGATTCAGGTGTTTTTGAACGTGTATCCTTTACCGCTTCTTTTTCTTTGCTTTTCAATTATCATGTGCGTATTGCTGATGGCTCACTTGTCCCTGTTGAAGAGAATGATGAAATCTCTCTTTCTCCAGACCTTTCTCTTACATATGTTTTACGTGTTCCAAGTTTTCTAATAGTTTATTATTGGTTCCTAAAATTTGCAAGGATTTAAACTGTTCAGTAATATTTTTTTCATTCTCATTGCGTGTTTCATGATATTACGACGATAAAGATGATTGGCACTAGTCGTGAACAACATATGTTATACATCTTGGACTCTCTAGTTTTGGCTTTTAATGCTTCTACTAATCCCATATTGTGACACCGACGACTGTGATATCCTTCTTTTACTACTTTCAAGCACATCGAGTTCCCTACTCAGGACGTGTCAATAAACATGGTGAACTTTTATTTGATTTAGTGCATTTTGATGTTTAGGGACCTATTGGTTATTCCATGTTTAATAAATATTGTTATTTTGTTATGTTTATTGATAATTTTCTCTCGTATAACATGATTGTTTTTCTTGAAAGATTGTTCTGAAGTGTTTAAAGTTTTTCAATAATTTTTCTTTGAGATACAAACACAATTTGACACTACTCTTATATATTTCCGTTCTGATAATGTTATAGAATATGTAAGTTCTGATTTTCAACAATTTTTTTTTAACATGGAATAATACACCAAACCTTTTGCACATGTACTCCTCAGCAAAATGGAGTGGCAGAATACAAAATTCAACATTTACTTAGCACTGCTCTCTCTCTGATGTTTGAAATGAACGCCCCAAGTTTTATTGGAGTTCTGCGGTTCTCACTGCCTGTTTTCTTATTATTCGTATGTCTACTTCTATTCTTGAAAATCAATGTCCTTTCAAACTTGTATTTCCATATAAAGATCCATTTTCACTACTACCTCGTGTTTTTGGTCACACGTGTTTTGTTCAAAGTCTCCATTCATGCACTGATAAACTTGACCTGCGTGTTACTAAACGTGTGTTTTTTTGGATATTCACGTTTTTCGAAAGGTTATATTTACTATTGCCCTTCATGAAAAAAATATTTACCTCAGCGGATGTTTCATTTTTTGAACACAAACCTTTCTTTGAACAAACTCCTTCCAAAACTCACGATTTGCCGAAGGCTATTGTTGTGAGTCTTGATTTCTCATCACCACCACCACTCCCACCAACATCACCACCACTACCATCACCACCACCACCTCCGCTGTAACACCCCGTGTTTAAGAATAATATATATATATATATATATATATATATATATATATATATATATATAATTGATTGTGGCTGTGACATATAGAGATTTCTATAGGAGTGGAGTATGGAATTTATTGGACATGGGGGGCCCACAGAGAAGAAAAGCAACAAATGCTACTATTTCTCATCGCTGACGTCACCCACGTAGGTGACATGGCGTTGTGGGGTCTGCCCGGTTGGAGGCAGCTGCAGCTGCGCTTGCTGTGCCACGTGTGTGGCAGGGGGGCCCGCCTCAGGGCTTGCTGTGTGCTCTTTCGGGAGAGAGAGAGAACAGGATAGGAGGAATTTGTCCCATATCGGGGGATTTGAGGATTATATATATAATTTCCTAGAATTAGAGGTCACTAATTAGCTATAGCACCTTTTATGAGGCAGCTTGTGGTGGGCAGTTGTATAGAAAAATCGCTGTTTCGGGCCGGGGTGTTACATCCGCCACTTCGACTCTATGTAAGAAAACAAAAGCCACATTCAGACTCGACCATTCAAGATGTACCCTCTGTTGTTCAATCGGGGCCAACCACTTCTGTCGGTAATATCTCTAATACAGATGATTTACCTATCAGTCAACGTAAGACTCAACATTCTTGTGCTCACTATAATATTGCCAAGTTTGTTTCTTCTTCTAAACTGAACAGATCTTTTCGAGTCTTTATCTCTTTCTTGGATTCCATCTCTATTCCTAAAAAATGTTCAGGAAACACTCAAGCACCATGGTTGGACAGCGGTCATGAAAGAAAATGCAGACTCTTCAGAAGAATGGTACTTGGCAGTTGGTTCGCCTCTCTGTAGGTGGTAAGACGGTTGCGAGTATTCACAATCAAATACAATTCTAATGGCACAGTTGAACGACTCAAAGCTCGTCTTGTCGGTAAAGGATATACATAGTAATTTGAGGTCGATTTATACAAAGACTTTTCTCCAGTTGCGAAACTCACGTCTGTTTGGGTCCTTATCTCTCTTACATCAAATTGTTCTTGGCCCCTTCATCAGCTTTATGTCAAGAATGCATTCCTGAATGGCAACTTGAAAGAGGTTTATATGTAGCAGCCTCCAGGGGAGAATCTTGTGTGTTCGCTCAAAAAGTCGCTTTATGGTCTCAAACAATCTCCTCGGGCATGGTTTGAAAAGTTCGGCAAAGTTGTGTGCTCTTATGAGTTCTCTAGAAGTAAAACAGACTATTCTCTCTTCACAAAGAAAAGAAGCAATGACATTGTAATTCTGTTAGTCTATGTTGATGATATCATTATCACAGGCAGTGACTCGCAAGGTATTGCAGATATTAAGCAGCGGTTAGCACAAACCTTGCCAACAAAGGAACTTGGTCCGCACAAAGGATGATATCTTTCTTTCTGAAAGAAAATATGTTCTTGATATTCTTATTGAGACAGGAATGTTGGGATGTCACCCCAGTAACACACCTATGGATCCTAATATTAAGTTGTCCCCCTTCTCCAATGATGCATTGTTCTCTGATCTAGGATGATATCGCAGGCTGGTTGGTAAACTCATATACCTCTCAGTGACTAGGCCAGATGTTGCCTTTACAGTTGGTCAAGTCAGCCAATTTATGCATGCACCTACCATCACTCATTGGGAAGTAGTGGTTCACATTATTCGCTATCTTAGGAAAGCCCCAGGACAAGGACTTCTCTTCAAGCCTGATGATTCTCTTTCTTTACGAGGTTATTCTGATGCTGATTTGGCTGAATCGGTTGATGATAGGTGCTCAACTAGTGGGTACTTTTTATTCTTTGGAGGAAATCTCGTATCTTGAAAAGGTAAGAAACAACCCGGTGTAACCAAATCAAGTGTAGAGTCTGAATACTGAGCCATTGGACATTTGGTCTCTGAAGTTTTATGGCTTAAATCTCTTCTTCGAGACTTGGTATTCCCGTTGTTATCTTTAGTTTCTATCTATCGTGATAACAAGGCTGCTTTGCATATTTCTAAAAATTTGGTGTTTCATGAGCGCACAAAATATATCGAAGTTGATTGTCACTTCGTTCGAGATGATTGGGACAAGAAGGTGATTTCATTCTCATATATTCGGTTCAGTGAACAACTTACTGATATCCTAACTAAAGCACGATCTCCTAAGTTTTTTTAAACTTTCTTGAACAAGCTGGGCTTCGACAATATCTACGCACCAACTTGAAGGGGAGTGTTAAAGTCGTCTTTGTTTAGTCCTATATCGGAATATGTACTCCATAGAGTTGGTATCGGGTCATCCACTACCCGACCTCATGGGTCCAAAAATTGTACCCGGACCCGGACCCGGACCCGGACTCGGACTTGCAAGAACCTGGTCCGTGTTCGGGTCCTAGTTATAATCATTCCAATACAGTATTTTTGCACTCGATACCCTACGCACAATTTTTTCACTTAAGTACATGAATATATATTATATTTACACATCTATCTTCAACAATTACTTTTATATGTAAATCCCTATAACCCTATTATTCGAATTCTATATTTTTGGGGATATTTTTTAACGGGTCCGGGTCCGGGTCCGAGTCCGGGTCGGTTCTATTTTGAGCAGACCCGGACCTGGACCCGTACAGATCGGGTCTGTTCCGCTCTAATGTCGGGTCCGGGTATCGCATAAATGTGACAGTGCTAGTACTCCATCCGTTTCAAAATATAAGTCATTCTAGGTTTCTGCATGACAATTAAGAAACAATGATTGAGTAAAAGTACTATATATTCTTGGTTTTTAAAGCTTATAAATGACTAAATGAGTCATCTATTGTATAATGTCCCAATTTGCCTTCTATAATTTTTTATTACTTCTCTTATGAAAAAGGACAAGGGTAAATTTGGAAATCTCATAGAAAATTAATTCATGGACATTTAAAAATGACAAGACATCTCCTTGAAAAGTTAAAGTGACTTATATTATGAAGGGTTCTTTAGATATTGGTCCCTCTTCAAACATGTATTTCTAAATTAGTCTCTATTTCACTTTAATTGCTATGAGGTGCAAAGTCAATTGAAATTAGTCCCTATTAGGTGCTAACTATTTTGAAATTAGTCCCTATTAGGTGCTAATCATTTTGAAATTTAGGGACCTAATAGCAATTAATGTGAAAATAGAGACTAATTGAGAAATACATGTTTGAAGAGGGACCAATATCTAAAAACCCTATTATGAAACACACAAAAAAGGCTAGAATGACTTATATTTTGAAACGGAGGGAGTATTAGTTTAGTCTTTGCTTCTCTTCTATATATAAGAGACATTGTACCCAGTTATAATCATTCTAATAAAGTATTCTTTTCTGTCTCTATACTATCGATCAACAAATCTCAACCTTATTTTTGTGAAGTAGAATTTGATGCCTCAAGTTAGGGGAAAAAATTATGCGTTAGTTTGGCAGAGGATGAGACTTTGACTGCCACTTCAAAGGGGAGATTGATGGATTTGGGAAAAGAGGAATGAGGATTTGAGCAAGGGAATATAAAATATGATAATGAACCAACCAGATCAATTTAATAGGGTATTATTTGCATTTACTCCCAATTGTTTTTTACTTTGTACACTGCACCAAAAAAAACGGCCTAGTATATCAATTGTGGAGGGAAAAAACAATTGTATTGTGACTTTGGAGGAAATGGTATTTGAATCAAAAAGTTTGGAGGACAAAGATTGGAAGTAATCATAATGTGGTGATTTTATATTTTTGTGGACTTGCACTTGCACTTGTAACACTCTTGCAAGGAACCAAACACATCCTTAATGGAAAGGCCTAATCTATGATGAAAAGCCTCTGCTTGTGAACTGGACAAACACTTTCCATTTTATCTATAAAGTCGTTGCCCCCCTCCCCCCCACTCACAAACAAACAAAAAAACAAGCACACACACGGCAATCGATTGCATGACCCAATTCATGGTGCATTTGTGATCTAAATGTCTTGATTTAGCGTGATCCACATGCGTCTTTCCATAAACCATTCAACTTTGTTACAAAATGAACATCTTTATCCATGAACCCATCAACCTTTTCTTCAAACTAATCTCAATTCTTTATGGTGTTCAATTGGATTGGACTCTTATAATTTGAAATGCAGGTATTAATAATTTTTTATATTCTCTCGTGTGACGAAAAGTGCAGTTTGCATTGAGGACCAACAATTACCTAGGACTAACTACTTTCATTATTTAGGATCGGTAATTCATCTTGATGAGAAACCAAGAGAGGATGTGATACATATAATTAAAGTTGGTTGGTTAAAATGGTGAAATGCAGCGAGAGTATTGTATAATTGGAAGATACCTTTGAAATTGAAGGAAAAATTTCACCAGACAACTATACGACTAACCTTGTGATGAGGACATCGGTTTGAGACGATTCAGGCGCTTCTATCAATGCATGCATCGTTTAGGATGACTGTTCCATTAGCCTAGTATTTTATTTCAGCATTCATATATGTTTTTGGCAATTTTAGTCATATGTAGTAGTTTTTTAATCTGCACTATTTCTTTTCTGTAGTAGAATATTTTGAAGATTAGTATTGAGATTTATTTTGAGCCTATATATAGGCCTCTAGATTAATAAATAAGAATGCTTTTGATTGACTAAAAATTATTGTGATTGAGTTTTGCTCGTTCATCTTTTTGTGTGAGACATCAAGATAAAATTTTAGGGTTTGTGATAAACTTTAAAACTACAATACAAATCCCCAAGCCTGATTCACCCCACAACCGCCATTAGATTCCATCACCCCAAACCCTAAACTTCACAGCCACACCATCCCTTTCTCCTTTTCTTCTTCGTCTTCTCCACTTGATCCTGAGAACTCACTTTCCCCTTCACCCGAAGCCCCCATACCCTTGCTGCCGCTCTTGTACCCCATCAACAACCTCCCTCACCATTCCCGACCAGCGCCTCCACTTCTCGAGCCCCGTTCGCTTCCAATACCCCGACCCCCTTACCGCCTTCTTCTCCCCTCTCTTTCGACCTCTCGAAGCCACCGCCCTCCACTGTTCTGCCCCACTGGCAGCCCCACATCGATCACCGCGTCCCTCAGCCCTGCTCAACGCTACCCATATCCTAGTTGCCATCAACCCTAACTACCTCCCCGATGAGCCCCTCGGCCATCTCCTTGCTGCTAGCATTCCCCCCCCCCCCCCAACGCCTTCGCTAACTACCAGACCTTCAACCTGATCCCTTCGTCTATTGCCGACGGCCCCCTTCTTGTTGCGCCATCGTCGCAGCCGTGCCCGAGCGCACATCAATAGAAAAGGTCAGATCTGATCGGTTTTGATTGGATTGTTAGTTGTTGTTTGGTGTTGAGCAACATTCGGACCCAGCAACATTGTGCAAGTGTCTACAAACTCGGTAATTTGTTTCCTCTCTTCATTTATTTATGATACTATCTATTGTCTTTAGAATATTATTTGATTTTTTCTGTCGTTCACAAATATTGAGTGTGTTGAGAGTGTGTTTTTACTTGCCAATTAGCATATGAATCGTTATTGAATATCTTTACTTGCTAATCACACTTAGGTATATTTGTTGATTGTTAGGCTTGAATTTTAATTAAGCTTGTTAAACTATTTCATATCTTGAAAATCTATCAAACCAATTAATAGTTTTAATTTATGACTTAATTTGCATTACATGTTGGTAAACTTAATCTTTTAATATTCTTGGAAATTCTCTATTTAGGGTTAAGTTTACATCACCTTGCTTTATGGATTAGAGAGTTGGGTAAGAAGCCACTATGTGCAAAGAATTTGAGTGTAGCCGTAATGAGGATGCAAGGTGGATGATTGGAACGCACTAAACGACAATGAAAAATAAATGCATAAGGAAGAAAGTAGACTGCCTTAATTGAAGATAAATTGCGAGAGAACCGATTGAGGTGGTTTCGACACATACATTGAAGACGGATAACCACCCAGTTAGGAAAGTTGATAGGTTGGTAATTGCTGGAGCTAAAAGGACTAGGAAGTAGGAGACCTGGACGAACTTGGATTGGAGCTTTTAATGGGGATTTGAAAAGTGTTAATTTGACGAAGAAGGTAACCTTCAATGGAGTTGATTGGAGAAGGAATATGTAGTCGACCCCAACATTTTGAGTTAAAGGTTTTGTTGTTTTATTGTTGTTGTATATTCATTCTCGGTGTGTGTCTCCCTCTTCACATACACACATATTAGCTACTCAACTATGTGATCTAAAGCATGTAACAATCCTAAGTAGTATCCTGGTACGCATTGTACCATTCTCCATACCTCTACCACGTATCGTTCAAGGTATTGCACCAACATCCATACCTGTACCAGGAACCAGAATGCACTGTGAACCTGGCAACTCTGTTTTAACCTTTCGTACACTTCACTTTCTAGAACATTTTCACTTGGAAAAGTCAGTACTCCTCACAAATTTCAAATCTAATGATTACAGAAGTGTTGGATCTACTTGTATAGATTTAATGATATGGGTGAGAGAGGCACAATGTATGCGGAGAATTTGACACACATGCACGCGCACACACACACACAATCTGTCATGTCATATCCAGATCTTGTATCCATACAAATGCTACCTTTGTATGTATCCTACCTACTTACAGAAAAATGTAAATCACTTATTATCAGCCCGTGCGTAACTGTGTTGAAAGCTTAAGCTGCTTGACAAAAACTGATGATGCTTTATATAAATCACTTCAATGGAAATTACTTGTACCCTTTTTTGAATAAGTATCTTTAGTTCTTGTTGACAATAAGGAATACTGAAACAATCATCATCATTTCCCTTTGATCTTCCTGCTCCTTGGTTAATAGAAAAGGAATTTTCTCAAGCTCCTGAGCTAACGACATCATTTTTTCCCACAGGGCAATGCTAGAAGGTTGTTTGACAGACGTTGTGATGCAAATAGCCATTTTGGTAGACTATCAAAATTAGGCCTTGCACCTGCTCTATGGTGTATGATTATAGTTCTGCTTTTTACATATATAAATTCAGTCGTAACGGGTAGACATCCTCTTCGCTTGTTTCCCTTCTTTAAGTGCCTTTGAGTTGATATGCTTCTCCAATTTGCTTATCCTCTCCTTTCACCTTTGTCTGCAGCATCATATTTTCCAAAGTTAACTGCTGGGTTCGGGCTTCTTGCCTGGTCAGGGGTTTTCCTAGCTACAGCTGGACTATTTATGTTTTATAAGTGTAGCAGGTATGCTGAAAAGTTTTTCTCTTTGACCTTTTCATAGATCTATGCGATATTGCATCAAAACAATTGGTTATGTAAAGATGTTTTGTATCACCCCCAGAAAAAAAAATTCTTATTTTGAAATAAACCTAACAAACTTGATTTATGATATGACCCCAATAAATCCTTAAGTTATTTTGGCATGCACCCTATAAAGGAAAGCAGACTCCTTTATTATAGATGTGTTGTGGTCATACCTTTCTGGACTACTTTTACTTCAGAGTCTGATTCGCACAGACTACAGATTATTGAATGGATCCCTAACAGTACAAAGGAGATTGTGCTACATCAAATGCCGGAGTAAAAGTAGCGCACATAGGCTGTGCACATATCATTACTCGGTAAATATTTAATTGGTAAGAAGTTTGGGAGTTATATCACATGAAGAAAGCTTTTGGGGGGGTTATTAAAAAATCCTCTTGGATTGAATGGCCTGCAATTACATGGAAGATATAACTGGTTTGCTGCAACCAGCGGATTTGCCTGCCACTCTCCATGTTTTATTACTGCCATTGGGTTAATTCTAGCAATTTATTTTATAGTATGAGATTAGGTAGAGATTGAAGATTTGAAGGTGCTTTTGGTATATGTTTTGAAATAGTAGGGTTATAATTTTAATGAATTTCTATGCATCTGTTTACTAACAATAGTTCTGTGAGGCCAAAATGTCAATACTGTTTTAATTATTAGTATCATTGTCTTTTATCCCAGTTTTGACTAGTAAGGATCACCCCACGTTACATCAATTTTTTTTTTAATGTCATAGTGACATGGATATTGACATTTGGCAAATTATTTTCACTAAAATAATTCTGCGTGCTTATGCAGGAAGGATCCTGGTTTTATTAAGATGAATATACGTGATTCACAGAATCTCAGAGATGATGTAAGCTGCATTATTTGAAAACGAATAATTTTATGTTTTAGCTACATTCTACTGATTTTAATTTACATGATTCCTGTTACCTATTTATTTATTCCTGTTATCCTTAAAAAAATGATTGTCCAAATGTAATTAAAATTATCTTGAAATCTTCCAAGGGTGTACTTGTAACGCCCCGAATTTCAAACACAGGTAATTCGTAGCAAATACAGGATCTTTCACTTCAAATTCGTACAAATTTACAAATTTACAAGAGCATTTTGTAAATTCTTTTATTTACAACATGCTTTTTACATCAACACAGCGGAATTTAAATGAATGCATGATATACAATAATGAAAATTCTTTAATCTTGTAACAACTCATTATAGTGACTGCAAGTCCATGCCAAGTCCAATCCTGTAACTGGAAAACCGTGGGCACGTCAGTTGCATACAACTGACACGATGCTATAATACAACGATTCTTTAATTTTAGCAATCACACACTTGAACACAGAAACAAAATGTGAATAATGACTATCTTAAACATGTCAGTGTATGATATGACCTAATGCCTAATGCAGACATTACACTATGATGACACTAATGCATACATGTTTGGATTCTATACATCTCATACTATATAGGTTCGAGGGCAAGCACTTATGTACTCCACATTATATGGTTAAATCCCTCGCCATGCAACCTACTACTATGACTATTACAAGATTTAGACACTCTGCAAGTATTGGTTCTCGCTCCGGAATACTGGAGATCAATCCCGCTCAGTGGATCATTATGTGGCTTATTTCATCCATAGTTCTGGAATACTGGGGATTGTCTCGCTCCGTGAGTCATTGTGGAACCCTCATTGCACAAATGCCCCATGAACGTCGCTCTCGTCCCGAAATACTGGGGATCAATTCCACTCCGTGGATCATTCTGTGCGCTATTTCATCCATCGTCCTGGATTACTGGGGTTTGTCTCGATTCGCGAATCATCCTGAAGTCCATAACTCACGTTTGCTCTTGTTCATCATATCTTCAATTAGTGCCTGTCCTTAAGTTTAAATTATAGTTAACAAGACCTAGAGTTTAGCTTACCCACCGGACTTAAACCAAAAATATTGAGAATGTTGGCCCACACTAGCTACCTCTCAAAGAGAAAGTCAACCCACACCGGTTACTCCTCAAAATTTTATTTATCATAACTGCCGGTATTCTGGGTCTCACTTAGCTTCTAGAATATACACATTTCATGTGAACAACATCATGGGTTATTCATACCCTCTTTATTCACATTTTTCATTCATTCACATATCCAAATTCTTTCATTCATTCTCTTTACTATTATCGATCATGAAGTAACCAACTTCATCCTTTAATTATCTCTTAATTCCTCATAAGGTATGTCTTACTAACATTTCAATTTTTAAATCCCATTTTATACTTTGTAAAAGTTTTAGGATAACTAGATAAAAGACATTAACTCAATGGTATTGTAAAAGTCATAAATTTCAAACTACTCCAAAAATAGATTTATTAGTTTCGTAGGAAACATAAATGAGTCTACTACAACTTTGTAGTTAAGATCATCTAAAATCATCCTCAATTACTTTGTTGAAATTCATTTGCAAAACAGTAGGTTCACAATCCAAAAACTGTAACTCAAGCTACTTGTAAAAATTCTAGAAAATTCCATACTTCATGAAAATTTGTGTTCTTTAGATCAAATTAAAGGTATACAAGTCTACTATAACTTTGTAGTTATAAGTTTCTCCAAAATATTTTGTTTATAATCCTGGATTCTTCGAAATATACAGTTGGGTCAAAATGTTATACTGCAGTTAAAATACTGCCATTGTTTGATCTTGAAAAATTTATTATAAATTCAGTTCTCTATGGAAAAATTAATTTCTTAGACTTTACAGAAAGGTTAACGAGTCTACTACAAATTTTTAGTTTTGACTTTTCTCAAAATACTTCAAATAAGATGTCGAAATGATCAAAATCCGAAATGTATACAAATTTCCAACAACTAGCCAAATACCAACCAGTCCTAAGTTTGGATTTTATAAAATATTAAACGACCTCAAAAAATTATGAAATTTTAAGGAGTTGTTCCTGACATATACACGAGATGCTCCTATAAAAATTAGAGCTCTAGATTCCATCTAGTTTAATAGTTATAATTTTTTGAAGTGCAACTAGAACTTAAAACAGAACCTTATGAAATTGCCCCCAAATCTAACATATCATACTTTCACACATTCAATCAACAGAAAATAATCTCAACATGAATGTTCAATCTACATAATTTATCATGCATCTAACAATTCACACATGTCAAGCATTCTACTAATAAAACTATATTAGAAAGTTGAAGAAAACACCCACCTATTAGAAGAATTTAATTACTCCCTAGCAAATGAACTTCAAGAAGCTCCAATCTCCCACTCCAAAAATCCATGCACAATGAAAGAAAAACCCCTAGCAAGCTTGCCGGCAGAAATGGCACAGTGAACACTTCATTTTTTTTTTCATTTTTTTCATTTTGTTGTTTAGAAATAGGATGGGGTGGGGTTTATAAAAAAGATTGATTAGTGAGATTTAACTAACCACCCACTAAGCCCCTTAACCACTCACCAATCCCCTTAATTTAACTTAAATCCCTTTCCCTCCTACTCAATTTTGCCGACCATTAATTGGGGAGAAAGCACGTGCACGTGCGTAGTATGCGTGCACACAATTTATTAATTGTTTTATTAAATTAAATGTATATGTTATGTAATATGTATTTAATAAAACTAGTTTAATTTAATTATAATTAGAGTTTTCATGCACGAATAAAAAATAAACACACACCTATCATAAGTTTTATTTTGAAAGAGAATACAACTAACATGTGCACTGCAAATACGTGCGTCGCACTTAAAATAAATATTCAAATACAAAATAGATTTGATCAACGGGAAAATGTTTATAAATAATTGAAATACAACATACGAAAAAATACATTTTATTAGTTTTATACATGCAACAGTGTAATCAACACGCACATAGAAAACACGTGCATCACACGTATAAAAATATATTTGAGTCAAAATAGGAGAAAAATGAATTTCAATTTATAAAACGAATTTGAACAATTTATAAAAATAAATAATTGAAATACGTAGAAATATTACACGTAACGGTGGAATATACATAATCAGCATGTGTAATACACGTATTGAATTTAAATATTTGAGTTAAAATTTAAATTCAAATACATAATCGAATTTGAGAGAATGAAAAATATATATAAGAATCGAAATGCAAAACACGTAGAGAATATTTATATTATAATACGTTAAGGATATTATCCGTAACCGTACAAAATACATGTGCATAACACCCGTGGGCAAAATTGTCATAACTCAATTTTGTGGGGTGTTAGAGTACTAAACTAGTAATAAAACTGAGTAACACTGGCAACAATTTCTCTTTTGTGATTCATCCGTATCATGAACCTTTAATAGCATTGCATTGAATATTATAAACATAGCATCCTTCCCTAGTGAACCTCCCCTGTTCTTACCTAAATAAGATATGACTTACTGTTAGTGATTACTCTGTGTTGTTTATGTTTCATAAACCATTTTAGCATTTCACTGAAAACAATAACAATAGTTGTTTTCCTCTTCTGACCTAAATGTTATAATTATAACATTTAGGTCAGAAGAGGAAAACAACTATTGTTATTGTTTTCAGTGAAATGCTAAAATGGTTTATGAAACATAAACAACACAGAGTAATCACTAACAGTAAGTCATATCTTATTTAGGTAAGAACAGGTATAATTATTGTTATCTATTGCTACTTCCCTCGTGAATCTTTGTCTAGTGCCATTTTCCTCTTCTTACCTAAAGTAAGATGGGTAAATTACAGTAAATTACCATGTACTTGTTTTGCCTTCTATTTCACGACCATGAACTTGTTTTATTCTTTTTAGTTTACTACCATAAACTAGGTAGTAAAGTAAAAAAGAAACACACAAGTTGATGGTAGTAAAGTAAAAGGAAATACCAAATGCATGGTGGACGTGCGCAATAAAGCAAGTTTGTGGTAGTAATGTGAAAAAAAGCAAAATAAGATCATGGTAGTTCACTGTAATTTACCTATAAGATATTACTTACACTTTTTGTGGTTTATGTTTTAACATTATTAAATGATGACATCATTTTGTTTAGTCAACATGGAAATTAATAGATAAGTTATGTTACCTAATCAGTTGAAAGCTCCTAAATAAGCCTTTACCCTTGTCCTGTATTAGTTCATGACATCCTGTATTTAAGCCTGTACTCTGGTCAATGGTTTGATTCATCCTTTGACATAGGTTTAATCTTACATGGAATGATCATCTATTATGTGTTACCTTCTTTTATGCATCCAGTTCAGTTTTTTATTTATTTAATACAAACTGTTGGATAGGTTGGGAGAATTTGTTGATCCTTGCAGTAATTGTAATATATATAATGTTCCAAATCATCTTTTCAGGAACCATTACTAAAGATGGAACTAAACAACCCTGCATTACTGGCTGGTAATTGGTCTCAGCTCTGCGCTACATGCAAGGTGACATTTGATGATTCTTCTCTTCAAAAAAAATTCTTCTGTAACAGATTTGGGTTTCTAAAATCTGCATGCACATTCACAGTTCTGCTTTCTCTTGTTTTTCTTCTTCTTTTTTTGACAAGTTACAATCTGCATAAAAATATAATGAGTGTACAGTACACAAGTACATTGTAGACCACTAGTTGAAAATTCATACCCTTTTTCTCTGACCCAAAGAAAAATTAGTCATGAAGCAAAAGAATTTTCTGAAAAGTCTGGTCCAGATTTTTTCTAGAAGGATACCTGATAGGTGTTTGACAGGCAGATTAAGATTGATACCTCAAAATTTCTAATTCTACGAGGTCCAGTATTGATTAATAAACCTTGTTGGTTAGAATTATGTATGGCTGGCTCATTCTGATTCTTCTTTGATTTCATTAGATAGTCAGGCCTGTACGCGCAAAGCATTGTTCCACATGTGATCGCTGTGTCGAACAGTTTGATCATCATTGCCCGTGGGTGTCTAATTGTATTGGAAAGGTGATATGGAAGTTAGTTGAATTGAATTTATTCTAAACATGAGCAACATCTTGGTTCATTCAATTGCTGCCTTTAGTTAACTAATGTACTTCCTTGAATACAGCGGAATAAATGGGAATTCTTTAATTTTCTGGTCCTCGAGGTATTTGCGATGGTGATAACTGGTGCTGTAACAATTATAAGTACGTGTTTTCCGAATTTGCTTCCTTGTTTTTCTCAAAAATCTTAGGAAGTAATTTGATTTTGAGTTTTTGCTTAACTTGCACTAAAAGAGAATCAATTGTTACAGGAATCAAGACAGATCCAACGGCTCCGGATCCGTTTGGGGCGTGGATGAACCATGCAGTTACTCATCACCCAGGTGCCATAGCGTTTCTGGTTATGGATTTCCTTCTTTTCTTTGGGGTTGCAGTATTGACAGTTGTACAGGCATCACAGGTATGATTTTAACATTTCTGAGTTTTGGTTTAGTAATATTAATTAATATGGTATTTCTCAAAAAAAAAAAAAAAAGTAGGTCAATCTTATTCATCAAATAAGTTTAGAATATTCAATATTTTTGCATGCTGCAAAAAGGAAAAATTGATTGAACTGTGTACTAGTCTTAGAAATGGTTAGTATTTAATTATGGGAAAGGATCTGTTGCACACTACTTTGGTGCTCACCGCGTGAACACTATGCCTTCGGGCGTTCATATCGAAAATCCGAACCGTTCACATTGATCTACACACCTAAATTAGTCTAAATATGTAAAATCAAATTATTTGAAATTCATTTGCCCATCCATCATGTGACTATAAAAACAATGAATTTCAGCCATACAATTTTGTAACACTTCAATGAATGGGCAAATGAATTTCAAATGATTTAATTTTACATATTTAGACTAATTTAGATGTGTAGATCAATGTGAACGGTTCGGATTTTCGATATGAACGCCCGTAGACGTAGTGTTCACGCGGTGAGCACCAAAGTAGTGTGCAACGGATCCTTTCCCTTTAATTATTATACATTTCATGTAGCATAATTTGAAACTTCCTATATGGGATCACTAATTCTACAATATTCACTGAATACTGCCTCTATCCTACGTTGGTAGGAAATATCCTTTCTGTAAGTGAGTGTTTTGGCCTTTATCTCGGGATCCAACTATAGGAGTGGGTGCACACTGCTAGATAACATAATGTTCATATTACAATGCATTAATTCATAGTGCCTAAATGTATTTTATTATTATTAGTTTCTTTCTTTATCAAAAAATAACATAAAATTATGCCCTACGAAGCATGGATACTTAGAAGACCTGTAGTGTCAGATATGTTCTTACACAACCTACCTATACTAGTAATTATCTAAAAAAATGTGTTTATGTTTCATAGTGTCCATTTCAGCATGCCCATGTCCATGCTTCTTGGATTAGGCCTTGGGGATTCTTTTTCCAGTCAATGGTGTGCCATTTTTGTTCCCACTAACAATCCAACACCAAACCATTTTGCTTGTTCCCAGAGCATGACTAGTGTGCTTATTTATCCTGTGTGTGCCATCCAGTTACAGTGTTCACTGCCGTAAACATTGAGTATTTGGTGTTTTTTATGATATGTCATCAGATCTTATGCAAAATGAAAATATTTTGCTAACATTTTCTAATCCAACAAGGCAAGTTGATCTGTGATCCCTAAATAATACGGAATAACATCTCATTCTGTGCTTCTTTGTTTGGTATAGATCTCTCGGAATATTACGACGAATGAAATGGCAAATGCACTACGATACAGTTATCTCCGGGGCCCGGGAGGTCGGTTCCAGAACCCATATGATCATGGCTTACACAAGAACTGCTCAGACTTTCTAATAAAAGGCTACAATGAAGACGTGGAGAAACCAGAGCCCAATTTGGAACATTCTGACGAGATTGGGCTGATTCAGATGAATAGAGCCAATACACCCGCTACGGTTCAGAATGGTGAGACCCACTCTCATCACATTGGTGTTGATGTGGACCCCAATAACTCAAGATCGCATGGGCATGCACACCTGCATTCTTTACAGTGTAACCACGGCGCTAGCGGCAATAACAGTAAGAATCAGAGTGGTAGTAGCAGCAGCAACAACACGAGTAAGAATGACGGAGTCCCCCTGGGCTTGGGCCATGGGTTGGGCCTTGGAAGGAACAGTGTTCGACACAATTCGCGTTCTATTTTGGCTTCATAACCGATTATATAGAGTATGGTTGGTGTGATCTTAATTATACGTTGTAATGTGAAATACACCATTTGTTAATATTTTGTAGTGTATTTTTTTGTACATGTGGATCATTTTTTCATTGTGTAGATTGACTTAGTGTGGTGCAAATGTGCAATAAAAGGTATTTTCATCTAAGAAATAGAAAACGTGCGCGAAATATTTATATGTTTAATGATCAATTTTCTTCTAATGTTCCTTTCTTCTTCCTCTCCTTCCCTCCATCTCTTCCACCTCGAACTATCTAATTATCCCTACCACACTGCTCTTCCTCATAAAATCTGTTCCTTGATTAATGCATAGTTTCTGCAATGCATCACTATATTTTACATACCTTAATAGAATATAATTTTCTAACAAAATTAAAAGAAAAAAAGACCCACAATCATAATTTTGTCACCAAACTCATTTTTAATTTTCGCAACCACGATATGAGTAGCAAAATTAGTTAAGGACAAAGAATGTGGTGGCTATGTTCTGGTTATGTTGGTGGAGGAGGTGTAGGTAAGTGAAGGAGAAAGAAGTAGAGAGGGACATTAGTTGGGTTGGAGGTAAATTGGTCATTAAACTAAACGTGCGAATAGTCTAATTGCTAATTAGGGGTGAATGTGTTACTTGTAAAATCTTAGAGGTCTTCTGTTTCACAGATAAAACTTTACAGAGTTGAGTTTTCTGTTATTTGCACTTTTCTTTTTCAAATACTTTTTAATTTTATTTTTAAGAAAGTAGAGCCTTTTTATTTGTTTAATTTCCTTTATTGTTTAATCTCTTCCGGATTGTTGTAGTTTAGTTTTGTCAGCTTATTGTTATTGTTGTTTTTACCTCTGGTAAAACCTTCCTAGTTGTCGCTGTACTGTACTATCTTGATTTATATATATTTTTTTTGATCGGGCTGGAGTCGGTTGACTCTATCCACTTACATCAAAAAATTTCCTTTATTGTTGCTGAGCTGGTATTTAATTGAATAGATAGGGGATACAATCATACAAAATTGTCGTTTTCTCTATCATGTTAACAAAAAACTGCCTTTTAAAATCGTTTTCTAATCTCTAATCTCTAATAATCTCTACTATTTTAATGGGAGAGTTGGGTTGTAAATAAACAAATCTTAATTTTGTAACTGAGTAAATACGTGCAATATACGGCAAACTAAATCCACCAAACATACCCGTGTGATGCACGTGCAGCCCCTTAAAAAGGGATATTTTAGCAAATGCCCCCATTTAAAATGTGAAAATTAGCATATACCCCCACTATTTTTAAAAACTAAGAAATACTCCTATCTCTAATATTATAATGGGAGAAGACCTTAGTGTCATTTGTAAATGTTTTGTCAATCTACCAACCCGTGCAATACACGTGCATAACTATTATAAATGAGGTTCTAAGTTCAAATCCAGATTATGTCTAAATTTTTATTTTAAAAAACTATATTTATTAAGAGGTGCATCGCACGTGCAAATTACTAGTAATATTATAAAGAGAGAGTTGGGGGTTATTATTTATAGACAACCAATCATCTAATTTGAACTCTTTTTTTTTTTTAATTGGGAGTTATATTAACCATTCATTTACTAAACTGTTGTTAGTAATACTCTCAAAATTCAAATTTATTTATAATATAATTATTTACAAAATTGCCACTCATAAAATAAAAGTTGATGCCACATTGCCATTAGGGGTAATTTGTAAAAAGATGTGATGAGTAAAGGAAGGTCTTTTAGATTATGTCTTAGTATTTATTTTAAAAAGAAAAAAAAATTAGGACATGTATCGATTGTGCAGATTGCTAGTGATCATTTAGTGACAGAGGACATGTATTTGTATGACAGTCATTTAACCAGATTTAACTATATAAATATATAGAGAGAGAGTCTCTTTCCGTTGTGCACTACCCATGGTGCACACGGCGTGTGCACTCGGCTTTTGGATGTTCATATCGACGATCCGAACCGTTCACATTGATCTACATATCTAAATTAGTCTAAATATGTAAAATCATTTGTTTATGCATTGAAGTGATAAGAAAATTTATGGCTAACTATCGTTCTTTTTATAATGACATGATGGATGTACAAATGAATTTCAAATGACTTGATTTTATATATTTAGACTAATTTAGATGTGTAGATCAATGTGAACAGTTCGGATCATCGATATGAACGCCCGAAGGTTGAGTGCACATGCCGCATGTACCATGGGTGGTGCACAACCGAAGGGGACTCATATTTATAGAAAAGAAAAGAGAGTTTCAGATTTATAGAAGATGATTTCCTTCTATAGAGTATTTATAACTGCTTTGTGGAACTTTCTATGGAGAATTTACACTTTATTCACTTTATTCTTTATGCTAAATATGCCCGTCAATAAAATATCAAGTGGTGTGGAAATTCTTCATCCATGCATTAATATATTGCAAATTGGATGATTTTCTGTAATATAACAAATTGGCATCATGCAATGCATAGAAACGAAGCATCCGAACAACTTAATTTTTTGTATACACACATTTTATGACATTATAATTTTAATGAACAGTATAGATCGTCCATATAAAGACCCACCATACGAGTATAATGACTCCATTCGAATATAATGACTACAATAAAGTTCCTCCTATAAGTATGAGACTTCATTTCCTTTCTCTCTCTCTCTCTCTATATATATATATATATAGAAAGCTTCGGTTGTGCACTCCTCAAGTGCACACGGCGTGTACACTAGGCCTTCGGGCATTCATATACTCGATCCGAATATATATATATATATATATATATATATATATATATATATATATATATATAGAAAGCTTCGGTTGTGCACTCCTCTAGTGCACACGGCGTGTACACTAGGCCTTCGGGCATTCATATACTCGATCCGAACCGTTCACATTGATCTACACATCTAAATTAGTCTAAATATGTAAAATCAAACCATTTGAATTTCATTTGCCCATCCATCATGTGGCTATAAAAAATAATGTTTTTTCAGCCATACAATTTTGTAACACTTCAATGGATGGGTAAATGAATTTCAAATGATTTGATTTTACATATTTAGACTAATTTAGATGTGTAGATCAATGTGAACGGTTCGGATTGAGTATGTGAACGTCCGAAGGCCTAGTGCACACGCCGTGTGCACTAGAGGTAGTGCACAACTGAAGCTTTCCCTATATATATATATATATATATATATATATATATATATATATATATGAGCGATCTTCGGTTGCAAACGGGCCGGAACGGGTCTGTTCGCACAGACCTGTGCGAACTTCGATCTGGACCGTTGGATCAAAGATCCAACGGTCCAGATTTTTTTTTATCAGATCTTGCCTTAACCTGTCGTTGGGAAGAACGGGTTAAGGCAAAATTTTATTAAAAAAAATAGCCTTAACCCGTTCTTGGGAAGAACGGGTTAAGGCTATCTTTTTTCATTTTCGTTGACATACAGTTCGTCTTCTTCCGCCATCTTCTTCTTTCTTCGACGAACCCAAACCCAACGACGAAAAAAACCCTAAAAAACCCTAGCTCCGACGATCGAAACGTCCGCTCTCCCTCTTCTCTCCCAACTCCGAAGATCGAAACCCTCGAACTCCGACGATCGAAACCCTAGCTTCTCTTCCCCTCTTCAACACGAAATCGGAACCCTATTTCTCTTCCAAACCGATTGCTTGGCTTGATTTGGACCTATCCCGTAAGGTATACACTATTTCTTTACCCCAATAATCTACATTTGTATTTTTTTTTGAATTTATGTGTAGTAATTTATTTAGAAATTGGGAAAAAATTTAAATGCGTTAGTAGATTTTAGATGTAGAATCCGGTTGACCTCAAGTATATTCAATTGCCGAATTATGTTGCTTGCATTAGTAACTTGTAGAATTAGAATTGTATATACGAAATTAGTTAGAAACTTTTCAGTGCGGTTATGGTTGAAAACCCTGCGAACGACCGTAAAAAAATACGAAACTTTCCGAGTAGGTTCGTCTCACGTAGTACAAGCCACACCAACTTGTAGAAGCGAGTTTCGACTCACGGTTCGAGAGATACGGCCGCGTATCGCTTTCGGTTGGAAAAAACCAAGTATAGCGGTGCACGGCCGTATATCGCAAACCGTGACTCGAAACTCGCTTCTACAAGTTCGGGTGGCTTGCCCTACGTGAATTCGACCAAGTCAGAAAGTTTTAAAATTTTCGGATGCCGTTTGTGCGGTTTTCTCAACTTCCTCGCATTACAAGTTTTAGACTTAGAATTTTGTAAGTGCGGTTAGATTAGATTAGAAAACTCTTCAAACGACCTCTAAAAAATACGAAACCGTACGAGTTGGTTGGTGTCACCTACGAGAAGCCAAACCAACTTGTAGAAGTGAGTTTCGATTCACGGTTCGAGAGATACGGCCGCGTATCGCTTACGGTTGGGAAAAAACCGAGTAAAGCGGTAGACGGCCGTATCTCGCAAACCGTGACTCGAAACTCGCTTCTACAAGTTCGGGTGGCTTGCCCTACGTGAATCCGACCAAGTCGGAAAGTTTTATAATTTTTGGATGCCGTTTGCGCGGTTTTCTCAACTTTCTCGCATTACAAGTTTTAGCCTTAGAATTTTCTAAGTGCGGGTAGATTAGAAAACCCTTCAAACGACCTCCAAAAAATACGAAACTTTGCGAGCTGATTGGTGTCCCCAAGGAGAAGCCACCCAAACTTGTAGAAGTGAGTTTCTACTCACGGTTCGAGAGATACAGTCGCGTATCGCTTTCGGTTGAAAAAAACTATTATAAAGCGGTATACGGTCGTATCTCGCAAACCGTGAGTCGAAACTCGCTTCTACAAGTTCGGGTGGCTTGCCCTACGTGAACCTGACCAACTCAAAAAGTTTTAAAATTTTCGGATGCCGTTTGTGCGGTTTTCTCAACTTCCTCGCATTATAAGTTTTAGACTTAGAATTTTCTAAGTGCGGGTAGGTTAGAAAACCCTTCAAACGACCTCCAAAAAATACGAAACTTTGCGATTTGGTTGGTGTCACCTACGAGAAGTGACCCGAAGTTGTAGAAGTGAATTTTAACTCACGGTCCGAGAGATACGGCCGCGTATCGGTTTTGGTTGGAAAAAAACAACTAAAGCCGGTACACGGCCGTATCTCACGAACCGTGAGTCGAAACTCGCTTCTACAAGTTCGGGTGGCTTGCCCTACGTGAATCCGACCTAGTCGGAAAGATTTATAATTTTCGGGTGCCATTTGCGCGGTTTTCTCAACTTCCTCGCACTACAAGTTTTAGACTTAGAATTTTCTAAGTGCGGGTAGATTAGAAAACCCTTCAAACGACCTCCAAAAAATACGAAACTTTGCGATTAGGTTGGAGTCCCCTATGAGAAGCCACCTAAACTTGTAGAAGTGAGTTTCGACTCACGATTCGAGAGATACGGCCGCGTATCGCTTTCGGTTGAAAAAAACTATTATAAAGCGGTATACGGTCGTATCTCGCAAACCGTGAGTCGAAACTCCCTTCTGCAAGTTCGGGTGGCTTGCCCTACGTGAATTCCACCTAGACGGAAAGTTTTATAATTTTCGGATGCCGTTTGTGCGGTTTTGCTTCATTTCCTCGCATTATAAGTTTTAGAATTAGAATTTTCTAAGTGCCGGCCGATTATAAAACACTTCAAACCACCTCCAAAAAATACGAAACTTTTCTCCTTTTCAAGTTGTGGTGGCTTGCGCACTTATAAAAACACCAAATACAACGGTTTAGTACCCCTAACTATTCTCCTTTTCACGGTTTTTTTAGGTATGGACAGTTTCGAAGGAAGTTTTGTTGCCGGGGATAAATTTGTTCGTGCACAACAACTTGGCGAGTATCTTCCTCATGTTGACGAGCACCTAAAACCGAAGATTGGTATGACATTTTCCGCCCTTGAGGATGCGGAAAAATTTTATTCATCATATTGCAAATGTGCCGGATTCTCTATGCGTAAGGGTAGAAATAAATATAAGGGAAACGATGTAGTGGATAAATCATACGTTTGTAATAAAGTCGGAGAGTCACCGAATAGCCATAATGAAACTAGACGAGGTACAACTTCTAGAACGGGTTGCAAAGCTTTCGTCCGTGTCAAACTAAACCCACATAGTAATTCACAAAGTAATTCGTGGATTCTTTATTCGTTAAATGAAGCACACAATCACGAATTTACTTCACCCGGTAGACGTCACTTGCTACCTCGAAACCGTGAATTGACTAAGACAGATAAAAATATAATTGGTCAACTTACCGAAGCTAATGTCCCTGTATGCAAACAAATGCTATTCTTTGAAGGTGCAAGTGGAGGTAATGAGAAAATTGGATTCACCGAAACCGATGTAAGAAATCTCAGGAGAGACGAGATGGAGGGTTTAAAAGGACACGACGGACAAATGCTACTTGAGTTTTTTGAATCCAAAAAGGCGACCGATCCCTTATTCTATTTTGATTACCAATGTGACCCCGAAGGGTGATTGACACATTGTGTCTGGGTGGACGGTATCGCTAGAAATAATTACAAAGTATTTGGAGATGTTCTCTGCTTTGACGCTACCTACAACACAAACCGATACGGGATGTTGTTCGTACCATTTGTTGGATTCAACCATCATTGGCAATCAATATTCCTAGGTTGTGGGTTCATCCCCAATGAGACGACATCCTCATTCGAGTGGTTCTTTCAAAAGTGGCGTGTTGCAATGCCATGTGATCCGATCAACACCGTGACAGATGAGGATCGCGGGATAACTTCTGCAATTTCCAAAGTTTTCCCAATCACGTCACATAGATATTGCATTTGGCATATTTTGGATAAGCTACCGCATGAAGTTCAAATGTCAAATAACATTGATGAGTTCAGGGATGCTTTGAAGTCTATCATTTATACGGCGGAATTTAAAACAGAATTCGAACAGAAGTGGAAAAATTTGATCTCTCAGTACAAACTAGAAAATAACAAATGGTTGAAGGAAAAATTTGAGATTCGCGAAAAATGGGCCCCTGTGTACGCAAGAGACTCATTTTGGGAGGGCATGTTGAGTACCCAACGTAGCGAATCGCTACATTCATCCTTGAAGCACCATACTCATAAAAAGTACTCACTACATGAATTTGCCATCATCTTTGACCGACTCTTAGTAAAACAATGACACGATGAACTTAAAGAAACACATCGTAATCGCTAGGAGCGGCCAAAATTGAAGACCGAGTGGGCATTGGAGTCACAAATGGCAGGGACATACACTTTGAAGATTTTCTACAAATTTCAACAAGAAGTTGTCAAAAGCTTATTACTTAATGTGAGTTTAATTGCGAGTATGGATACATCGGATAGTGCAGCTTATTCTGTAACAGTTTGTGGAAATTCAGAACCGGGGAGGGTGATTTCTTATTGTAAAATCACTAAAATTGCTAAATGCCCTTGTTCCATGTACTACTTCGTAGGCATTCCCTGCAAACATCTACTTGCAGTTATTCGGTTCACATATCACGCCGCACTACCCGATCAATATATTTGTAGGCGATGGACCAGGGATCAACAGAGGAGAAGCAGTATACCGGTTTCCAATAATATGGGCGACAATTTTGCTTCGCGTTATTGTGAACTGAGTATGCACTCAAGACATTTGGTCGATCTTGGTTGTTCTTCAGAGCGAGGATACAAGTACATGCTCGACCACATGCTGAAGGGAATTGAAGGCTTTGCTAAGATTGAGTCAGTGAACAGTACACCACACGAAGGTAGCGCACAACCTGAGAGTGGTGGACAAGCACATGCACATGCACATGTAGGTGACCCTGTACAGTGCACCACAAAGGGGAGGCCTAAAGGGAAACAGTTGAAGTCGGTAAGAGAAGGTCAAAAAACGAAGAGGCCAAGACTTTGTAGGACATGTCTTCGTGTCGTAGGCCACGATTCACGGAATTGCTCAAAAAATGTAGCAAGGTATTATATCAGAGATTTTGTATTTGTTAATTGGACACAATAAATGTTAATTTGGTCGGTACTAACTCATTCTTCTTCCTTTTTTAGTGGATCGGTGGGGAATGAAGAAGCTCCAAACGTTGTAGAGAGTGATGATGACGAAGGCGAAGGTTCGTGCTAAGGGGGTTTTAAGAAATTTATTAATATGTATGTCATATCAAACTTTCAAAATAATCACCGAATAATTGCTGAATTTTATATTTATTCGTGCAGATATTTATTAATTTCGACTGGATTGCTAACTTTATTTTTTTTTATTTTCTGGTATAGGTCCGGAATGAAACAAGAAAAACGCGCCCAATGGAAAGAAGCAATGCGTTGAAAAATGTGTTGCTTTTGGATTGTATATTTGTGTGGATAATTGTCGTAGGCTTGTTTGGTACAAGTAAATTAATGATGTATTTAATCATAATGTAATGTCTGTATGTCAGTTTATTTTGTGTATTTGTGAACAAAAATATGTTACTATGGATTTTGACCAGGCATTTGGGTTGCGAATGCTTATTTATGTCGAAAAATGTGAAATTGGTAGATGTGTGCAATTTGGGGAACTCGTTCTGTCTGTAAATTTTGTGTTAACGAAAATTGTCTGCATGCCGATGTGAACAGATTTGTTATTTGTGTTGGAGATTGTGTATTTTGTGGATGATATATCTATATTGTGAAAAATTGTGAAATGTATGCAGTATTCAGAAGAAGAGATGCTGCCAGATATTTTATACCTTAGCCCGTCATTGGGGATAACGGGTTATGATACCTTAACACGTTTTCCCCAATAACGGGTTAAGGAGATAGATATTGGCAGTCCTTAACCAATACTTCACATATAGGGGTTTTAGTTCGGCCAATATCTCTCCACTTAAATCGTTATTGGCTTTAACGGTTTAATATAACCTAACCCGTTATCGGCAATAACGGGTTAAGGAGATAGATGTAGGCAGCCCTTAACCAATACTTCACATATAGGGGTTTTAGTTCGGTCAATATCTCTCCACTTAAACCGTTATTGACGTTGACGGTTTAATATAACCTAACCCGTTATTGGGAATGACGGGTTAAGGAGATAGATATTGGCAGTACTTTGGTCCAATACTTCACATGTAGGGGATGAAGCTCGGTCAATATCTCTAGCCTTTACCCGTCATTGGCGTTGACGATTTATATCCCATAAACCGCAGTTGGGGATAACGGGTTATGTTAAGAATTCCTTACATTGCTTTCAACTCCGTGGACTATATCTTTTTTTGTTGATACATATACATATTTGTGCATTCTCCGCTTAAAAATATGCCGAATAACTTTCACGGGTGTTGGACATATATTCTTTTGTTGATACATATACAAATCTATTCATTCACAACAAGCCATTTGCAAAACAAAATTTATTCATATAAAGGAACATTACAAACTGGCAATAACATATTGTTTGAAGAAACATAGAAAATTGTACATGATCCGCATGCTAGTTGACATTACAAAGTCATCCTTTGATACTCTACTTTTAAATTGAAATTAATTTAGTATACAAGTACATGCTCGCTTTCTTCTCGAATTGGAAGGAAGGACTGCTGACTCTGCTTTTTCTTGAATGCATAAGTAGCCAGTTGTACCCCCTGCATACAATTCCGTTCACTACTATTGCACAGAGGTAAAAATTCTCGGCTTCGTCGGATAGAGTAGTAGCGGGTGTAACCGTATATTCAAAGTACTTAACGACTTCTTGACACGCACTCCTCATATTCGTACTATTTGTTGCACGATTGTGAGGTGTGCATGCCAAGAAGTCGAACAATACCATGAATACACCGTGACACCCACCACTACTCCGTCCGACAAAAGCCGAGAATTTTTACACTCTGTGTAACAATAGAGAACGAATGTGTATGAAAGGCGTACAATTGCTACTTATGCAAACACATCTAAAAGCTAAAAAAATAGAAGACTAAGAAAAAAACTGTGGAAAAAAAAGGCAGAGCCAGCGGCCCTTCCTACCCCTCGAGAGAAACCGAGCATGCACTTGTACACTGAAACAGGTCTCTCTACTCCTGCATCTTCATAGACAAGAACAATTGTATGCGACCATCCTTGAACTCAAATTTCTTCTACAACTCAAACTTCTTCCTCCCTATTAAGAAGAAAAAAGAGGTCTTCAATGCATAAGTAGCCAGTTGTACCCCCTGCATACAATTTCGTTCTCTATTGTTATACAGAATGTAAAAATTCTCCGCTTCGTCGGGTAGAGTAGTAGTGGTTGTAACCGTATATTCAAAGTACTTGACAACTTCTTGACACGCACTCCTCATATTCGTACTATTTGTTGCACGATTGTAAGGTGTGCATGCCAAGAAGTCGAAAAGTACCATGAATACACTGTGACACCCACTACTACTCCGTCCGACGAAAGCAGAGAATTTTTACATTCTGTGTAACAATAGAGAACGAATGTGTATGAAGGCGGACAATTGCTACTTATGCAAACACATCTAAAAGCTAAAAAATAGAAGACTAAGAGAAACATTGTGGAAAAAAACAGGCAGAGCCGGCAGCCCTTCCTACCCCTTGAGAGAAACCGAGCATGCACTTGTACACGGCAGTCCTTCAAGAACAAGTCTCTCTACTCTTACCAAGCATGCACTTGTACACGATTGTTGCACGATTGAAGAGAAGAAGAGATCATTGATTACACCTAGTCTTGAAGAGAAGAAGAGAAGAAGAGAACATTTATGAAGATTGAAGAGACTCCACTTGAGTTCTCTTGAAGAGAAGAAGAGGAGACTCATTCTCTACGGGATGAGTTCAACTCTCTCACATATAGGCTAGAAAAAAGGAGGGGAGCATGATAAGATAGAAGATTGTAGAGAAGGCTGCTCATCAATAGGTTTATAGATCAACACAAAACGGAGAAGACAAAGAGGGATTAAACATAAAGAAGAAGAAGACAATAAGGATAAACCTGTTAGTCAACCAAGTTATGACACAATATTCGAAAAAGGAGTAGCAAGGACAACAATTGTCCCCACCAAATTGATACACATCTCAACTTGTACAGTGTCTGTAAATTACACCTGGTTAACCCGTTCTTGGTGGCAACGGGTTAATTACACCTAACCCGTCGTTGCCAAGAACGGGTTAAGTGTACTTTAACTATTTGCGAAATTCTGCCAATATACTTTAACTTAACCCGTTAATGATGATAACGGGTTAAGTACTTGTACCCGTGATTGTCAGTAACGGGTTAAGTGTACCTAAATCAATTGTACTGATAATTATTAAATCGCATGTAAAAAAAAAGTGTAAACAAGTATGTCAATATAACTTATAGTTCACTTAATGTAAAAAAAATTTATGATAAACTACAAATATTAAATACGTTAATATTTGTAGCTGGGAGGTGATAGGTAATAAGTTTCAAATGTGGAGTTTATAGATATTTAAGTTCTATCATTAATCACATACGCCTCTCCACTCTTTACGTACATTGCCTTCTGAACTCTACAAAATAGACAGTCATATGTATGTTCTTTGTTTTTTTATATATTTTTTTAATTCCATTCCTAGCCACATAACTAACCAATATAAAATTGATATCATCAAACGAAAATTAAAATTAACACAAATTAATTTGTATTTTGGTTCATAAAAAACAATAAAAAAAATGTTGTAGGTTAGGGTTAGGGTTAGTCTAGGGTTAATAGGGTTAGGGTTAGGGGTTAGGGTTAGGGTTGGAGTCTCCACTCTTTTTCTCTTCGTAGCAGACACTTTAATATGGGAAAAACCTAAAGTACATAACCAAATGTAGATCCCCACATGTAGCCTATATATTGGCTACATCCACATGTAGATCCCCAAATGTAGAGTCTCCACTCTTTTGACTGACCGAAGTGTCTGCTTTGAGATTGAGTTCTACTTGTTTAGCTTGTTATGGGGGGAAAAACCACATGTAGATCCCACATGTACCCTATATGGGGGAAAAACCACATGTAGATCCCATATGTAGTTTGTATGGGTGAAAAACCACATGTAGATCTCCACATGTAGCCTATGTATGGAAAAAACCATATGTAGATTCCCTAATGTGGGTACATGAGGGATGCACTTATTGTGGAAGGACTGATAAGAATCATTTTAGGCTTTCTTGCTGGTCCTCATTCTAATTTGCCGTTGATAGAACACATGTACATCCCCACATGCTGAGATCCCTAATGGTAAAGCCTAACCAGATGCGTCACGTGATCCGCATCTCGTCATCAGATGAGATTAATTGGCCATCAAGAACTGGATCTGTACATAATAATCTAAAAAACAATAAAAAAACCTAAAAAACAATAAAAAAATGTTGTATGTTAGGGTTAGGGTTAGTCTAGGGTTAGTTGGTTAGGGTTAGGGGTTAGGGTTAGGGTAAATGTAGCGTTAGACTCTCACTTCTGCTTCTCTTCATAGTAGAACAAGTTCAATATTAGATAAACCTAAAGTACATAGCCAAATGTAGATCCCAACATGTAGCCTATATATTGGCTACATCACGTGATCCGCATCTCGTCATCAGATGAGATTAATTGGCGATCAAGAACTGGATCTGTACATGGGATCCGCATCCCATGTTAAATAGTGTCTGCGATAATATAGGGGAAAAACCACATGTAGATTCCCACATGTAGTCTATATGGGAAAAAAGAATCCCACATGTAGCCTATATAGGAGAAAAACCACATGTAGAATCCCACATGTAGCCTATATAGGGGGAAAACCACATGTAGATCCCCACATGTAGTCTATATGGGAAAAAACCACATGTAGATCCCACATGTAGCCTATATGGGGAAAAAACCACATGTAGATCCCCACATCCACGTACAAAAAGACCAATAACAGGTTTGGATCAACTGTGATGATGAGGGTATTCCTAATGGAAAAGCACCTCTGTGTTATTAGAGCGCAATGCCACCACTAATTACTTAGCTAACAAAAACTGGATTGGATCACATGTGGGGGCACAAGTTCACATGTAGTAGCACAATAAAGACATGTGGGAGAAGATATATTTGATTGACTGATGGATCGATGGATTCATTAGTGTGGAAATTTAGAACGGCCTGTTAATGTACTACAAGTTAACGACTCGTACCACAAATTAAGATACTTGCCATGTTTTACATGTGGTTCCACATGTTACAAAGTCAAATATAGATGTGGGGATCCACAAATATGAACCTAATTAACCAAAACAAAAAACATACACTCACCAATAACCCTATCTTAACCTAACCCTAACCCTAACTCGACACTAACCCTACCTTAACCTAACCCTAACCCTCGGTACAAAAATCTCGTAATTTAATTTTTTTACTTTCACAAAACTTATTATGGTAACAAATTTATAGTGGTTAGTTACGAGAGAATAAATGGAAATTAATAAAAATTAACACAATTTATGGGCATATTAATGTCACCTTGCACAGTTCTAGAGACAGTTCTCGCAAAGAGTGAAGAGAAATTTGAAAAAACCCAAAATTTCAAACGCCTTAAACCGTTATTCACAAGAACGGGTTAGGTAACCTTAACCCGTTATTTATAAGAACGGGTTAAGTAAGTAGATTTTGGCAGTATAATTTGAAAGCTTGTATAGGGTCCTGGCAATAACTCTCTACCTAACCCGTTCTTGTGAACGACGGGTTATGGAACTTAACCCGTTATTCCCAAGAACGGTTTAAGGACAACGATATTGGCAGTACTTTGGTCTGTAGGAATTAAATGACTGCCAATATCGCTCTACTTAAGCCGTTGTCGTGAAGAACGGGTTAAGTTCACTTAACCCGTTGTTCATAGTGACGGGTTAAGAAGATCCATATTAGCAGAACTTTACCAAGATATGGTCAGTAGGCTTCCAATGGACTGTCAATATATCTCTACTTAACCCGTCCTTACTGATAACGGGTTAAGCTAATTAATCCGTTATCGTCAATAATGGGTTAAGTGTTCATATTTGTGCAGCACTTCTGTTTGTTTTGGGTGGTGTACATTTTTCCTTATACAGAAACGACTTCATCAAATGTTGTTCACAAATTCACAAATGAAGGCACATCACAGTAAATAATACAATAGATATCTTCACAAGAAAGTTGAAGACGTACAAATGTCCAATAACGACCAACCACTTAATTACTTGAAATAAATTCAATATTCAAAAATTTACACCAAAATTATACATATCAGGTTGCACATGGCCAAAAGACAATTAATTACAAATGAAGGCGTTTTCGACTTTGGCTTGCATACCATGCCCACAAATTCACCTACAACAGTTTATCAACGTAGAAACAAACAATACGTTAGTTACTGCAATAACAAAATCACCAACCAAAAGATACGTTATTATAGAGTATTAGAGATTACCGTCTACGACCATGCCGCTTGCCACCGCTTGGTGTGAATTGATTGGGAGGTTGCCGCTTCCTTTGAGGATTTCGCCGTGCGCCATGTGTTTGGGGAGAATCAGGATCATCCGACGACTGTTCCTCATCAGCATCTTCGGGATTTGGCTCTTCTTGTACTTGTTGTGGCTCGGCAATTCGAATTCCCCTACTCACAGTTTGTTTTCGCCTTAAACTTATTGGCGGCACGTTGGCTCTCAAATAGGCCTCAACCTGTGGACCTTCACCCGCGTCCTCCAGAGTACGACGGCACGGGGCTAACATCTCCCGGATTACCGCCTTGAAGCTGTCGGGTATCCTAGTCTTCAGGACGCGAGCAGCTGTTCGAACAACCTCCCATGCGTTTTCAATCTACAGTTGGTGAAAAATTCCAATTTAAACATCATTCATAATTAGTGTACATCAATTAAATACAGTACATGCGTACAAACTATATGAAATTTGACCGACCGTTTTTCGATATGTCTCAGCCCTTAGTTGGTACATCGGCTGGGAGGAGGAATATGCTGGAGGTGGTTCTACCTGGGTAGGGGGAATCGGAAGTTGCACACCAGCTGGTACGGCGGCCATTGGAGAAACGTACAACCGGATTATTCGCTTGTACCACATCATGTATGTCTGCTGGAGGGAGCCATCGTATGGTATCGCGACGTACATCATATTCGGTGTCATTTGCCGCCGCATGGTGTTCCAGTTGGCTACATGGTAACGATGATAATCAGCCCAATCGAAGTTGGACACCCGTCCCATTCCCCTGACCTCGTGCAACTTTTTATCATAAGACCTGACCTCGGGAATATTCTATTGATATCCGAATTGCCGCAAGACCCTGTCAGGATACTGGAACTCCACAACTCCAAAGTTCACAAGAGGTGCAGCCGTCAACCAAAGGGATCTGTCTAGGCAGACTGGAGGAACCCGTTGCAACCTGTCGGTCGAGTACAGTTCCCAGTTGACGAACTCGTCCCGCAGGTTGTCCAACACATCTCTGTAGTAGGTTAGCGATTGGCGTGGGTTATCGGCCCACGTGTGCCGGTCAGCCTAATATGCTCCTAGAGGAGGTAACAACTCCGCTGCCCCCAGGTCGGCTAACCATTCCGGTGTAAGCTCAATAATACGGGGACGTCCGATGTGGATGCGTTTCCAACTCCATATCTGCAGTAGCACCATTGGGCCACCCATCTGTACGCCACCTAAAGAACATGTGCACAAATTCCTGTATAGTAGCGCCAGTGCCGCACTCCCCCAACTAAAGCGACCCGCATACCGGAAATCCTCCAACAACCGTAGGTACATTAGCAGCACGGTTGATCCGGATGAGTTCGGGAAGATAAGTCCCCCTATCAAACTAAAAATGTATGCACGTGCATAGTATGTCAGGGTTTCCTCGTCCGAATTGGCGTCCAAATAATCCTCCTCGAACTGAAATTTTAACCAGGTGATGTACAGTGATTTACCATCGAAAGCTTCATCCATCACTTCTTCATCCGCTTTATCTTTCGCAGCTTCTATTTGTTCATTCAATAGATCTTCATCAGAATCTGCGGGGGCATTTTTGCGGATATCTTTTTCGGCGGCCTCTTTCCTTTGAAGAACTACCAACTGCAAGTCGATACCGAGTAAGTCCCGTACAACTTCAACTCGATCGAAGTCCATGTTCCCCGTCACGGCAACCCCATCGATTGGTAGTCCTGTTATCATTGCCACATCCTGTAGGTTCACCGTCATCTCACCCACTGGTAGGTGGAATGTGTGGGTCTCCGGCCTCCATCGCTCGACTAGAGCTGTAAGGAGTGGCCGATCTAGCTTCACAGAGTGAATGAATCTTGCTCCGTAGAAACCAGCCTCCACCACATACGGCGTGATACGCGCATCAAAAGGAAGAACTGTGTGCTTCCGGAAATTATATTTTTTATCGGACCCATTCCACACGGCTTCCGATCGGTGTTTGGGTTGCAGGGTGAGTACGCTTGTGTCCACGGGTCCGGGTGATGTAACCGAGGACGACGGACCTGCCTCAGCCGATGTGGATTGACGGCCACCAACCTACACGAATAAATATAACAAGTGTTATTATTGAGATAATGTTATATGTTCGTATTTAAAATCAATAATAGTAATCAATCTTACCTCAGTAGTTGGTGCGCCACTAGTATTACCGGACGGGCTTCTCGGTTGCCTTATTCTAGCCATTTAGCTATCTGACAAAAAATTTAAAATATGGTTGATAAAAATGACAACAAAACAAACATACTGAAATTATACTGAAAAATGCACGAATGAAAACAAAAAAATCTATAAAACTTTCCGACTAGGTCGGATTCACGTAGGGCAAGCCACCCGAACTTGTACAAGTGAGTTTCGACTCACGGTTTGCGAGATACGACCGTATACCGCTTTATAATAGTTTTTTTCAACCGAAAGCGATACGCGGCCGTATCTCTCGAACCGTGAATTGAAACTCGCTTCTACAACTTGGGTTGGCTAATCATAGGGGACACCAACCAACTCGCAAAGTTTCGTATTTTTTGGAGGTGGTTCGAAGTATTTTCTAATCGGCCCGTTTTTAAAAAATTCTAAGTCAAAAACTTCTCATTTGAGGAATTGAAGCAAAACTGCACAAACGGCATCTGAAAATTATAAAACTTTTTGTCTTGGTGGAATTCACGTAGGGCAAGCCACCCGAACTTGTAGAAGCGAGTTTCGACTCACGGTTTGCGAGATACGACCGTATACCGCTTTATAATAGTTTTTTTCAACCGAAAGCGATACGCGGCCGTATCTCTCGAATCGTGAGTCGAAACTCACTTCTACAAGTTCGGGTGGCTTCTCCTTGGGGACACCAACCAACTCGCAAAGTTTCGTATTTTTTGGAGGTCGTTTGAAGGGTTTTCTAATCTACCCGCACTTACAAAATTCTAAGTCTAAAACTTGTAATGCGAGGTAGTTGAGAAAACCGCACAAACAGCATCCGAAAATTTTAAAACTTTTCGACTTGGTCGGATTCACGTAGGGAAAGCCACCCGAACTTGTAGAAGCGAGTTTCGAGTCACGGTTTGCGAGATACGGCCGTCTACCGCTTTACTCGGTTTTTCCCAACCGTAAGCGATACGCGGCCGTATCTTTCGAACCGTGAGTCGAAACTCACTTCTACAAGTTGGTATGGCTTCTCGTAGGTGACACCAACCAACTCGCACGGTTTCGTATTTTTTGGAGGTCGTTTGAAGGGTTTTCTAATCTAATCTAACCGCACTTACAAAATTCTAAGTCTAAAACTTGTAATGCGAGGAAGTTGTGTAAACCGCACAAACGACATCCAAAAATTTTAAAACTTTCCGACTCGGTAGAATTCACGTAGGGCAAGCCACCCAAACTTTTAGAAGCGAGTTTCAAGTCACGGTTTGCGAGATACAGCCGTCTACCGCTTTACTCGGTTTTTTCCCAACCGTAAGCGATATGCGGCCGTATCTCTCGAACCGTGAGTCGAAACTCACTTCTACAACTTGGTTTGGCTTCTCCTAGGGGACACCAACCAACTCGCAAAGTTTCGTATTTTTTGGAGGTCGTTTGAAGAGTTTTCTAATCTACCCGCACTTAGAAAAATCTAAGTCTAAAACTTAAAATGCGAGGACGTTGAGAAAACCGCACAAACGGCATCCGAAAATTTTAAAACTTTCCGACTTGGTCGAATTCACGTAAGGCAAGCTACCCAAACTTGTAGAAGTGAGTTTCGACTCCCGGTTTGCGAGATACGACCGTATACCGCTTTGTAATGATTTTTTTCAAACGAAAGCGATACGCGGCCATATCTCTCGAACCGTGAGTCGAAACTCACTTCTACAAGTTGGGTTGGCTTCTCCTAGGGGACACCAACCAACTCACAAAGTTTCGTAATTTTTGGAGGTGATTTGAAGTGTTTTAAACTCTAAACGCACTTACAAAATTCTAAGTCAAAAATTCACATGTAGGGAAGTTGAGCAAAACCGCACAAACGGCATCCGAAAATTTTAAAACTTTTCGACTTGGTCGAATTCACGTAGGGCAAGCCACCCGAACTTGTAGAAGCGAGTTTCGAGTCACGGTTTGCGATATACGGCCGTGCACCGCTATACTTGGTTTTTTCCAACCGAAAGCGATACGCGGCCGTATCTCTCAAACCGTGAGTCAAAACTCACTTGTACAAGTTGGTGTGGCTTGTACTACGTGAGACGAACCTACTCAGAAAGTTTCGTATTTTTTTACGGTTGTTCGCAGGGTTTTCAACCATAACCGCACTGAAAATTCTAACTAATTCTGTATATACAATTCTAATTCTACAAGATACTAATACAAGCAACATAATTCGGCAATTGAATATACTTGAGGTCAACCCGATTCTACATCTAAAATCTACTAACGCATTTAAATTTTTTTCCAATTTCTAAATAAATTACTACACAGAAATTCAAAAAAAAATACAAATGTAGATTATTGGGTTAAAGAAATAGTGTATACCTTACAGAATAGGTCGAAATCAAGCCAAGCAATTGGTTTTGGAAGAGAACTAGGGTTCCGATTTCGTATCGAAGAGGGGAAGAGAAGCTAGGGTTTCGATCGTCGGAGTTCGAGGGTTTCGATCTTCGGAGTGGGGAGAGAAGAGGGAAAGCGGACATTTCGATCGTCGGAGCTAGGGTTTTAGGGTTTTTTTTCGTCGTTGGGTTTGGGTTCGTCGAAGAAAGAAGAAGAGGGCGGAAGACGAACTGTATATCAACGAAAATGAAAAAAGATAGCCTTAACCCGTTCTTCCTAAGAACGGGTTAAGGCTATTTTTTAAAATAAAATTTTGCCTTAACCCGTTTTTCCCAACGACGGGTTAAGGCAAGATCTGATCAAAAAAAATCTGGACCGTTGGATCTTTGATCCAACGGTCCAGATCGAAGTTCGCATGGGTCCGTGCGAACCGACCCGTTCCGGCCCGTTTGCAACCGAAGATCACTCTATATATATATATATATGGGCTATTTTCCATTGCAAACGCAAATGTCGTGCGAACTCGTGCACACCACTTAACCCGTCATTGGGAATGACGGGTTAAGGCAAAACACATAACCCGTCATCACCAATGACGGGTTATGTGTTTTGCCTTAACCCGTCATTCTCAATGACGGGTTAAGTGGTTCGCACGTTCGCAACTGCTACAGTAGCGTTTGCAACGGAAGAAGCCTCATATATATAGGGCTATCTTCCATTGCAAACGCAAATGTCGTGCGAACTCGTGCACACCACTTAACCCGTCATTGTGGATGACGGGTTAAGTGGTTCGCACGTTCGCAACTGCTACAGTAGCGTTTGCAACGGAAGAAGCCTCACACACACACACACACACACACACACACACACACACACACACACACACACACACACACACACATATATATATATATATGGAAATGCAAACTCGTGCAAACCACTGAAGTTGTTGTTTCCAACAACGGCTTCAATGGTTTGCAATTGTTTGCAAATGCTATAGTGTGTTTGCAATAGAGCATTACTTATATATGTGTGTGTGTGTGTGTGTGTTTTTAAGCAACTAAAAACATGTCAACAAAAATACGAGCTCATGTATTAATAAAAATGTACCTCTTACAACCGCTTTCCCCAAAAAGTACAAAGTTGAAATGGGAAGAAAGAAATCTTCTTGTAAAAAAAAGGAGGAGGGGGGGGGGGATTCGCTCTTAAAAACTCTCAGAGTTACTTGCAATAATGAAATCTCACCGATTTTAACGAAATTTAAAACTTTTGATTTTTGCAATTTGAAAATAGTTAACCTTTTTTTACAAAACAATTTCCTATATTTTCTGAGAGCATTCCTAATCGGGCCGCACCATATTGTGGGCCAATAAGCACTATTCGCACCCCCCTGGTCGACATATGCGGGGCCCATTCGCTCAAAAAATTGGTGAATGGGGAAATGGAACTGCATCCGCTCCGCATATGGTCCCCCCCCCCCCTCCTCTTTTTTAGATTATTTGTTTTGTTTTGTTTTGTTTTGTTTTGGTTGTTTTTTGTTTTTGTTTTTGTTTAATCTTTTAAACTTCTTTTAAGTTAGCTACTAGTATAACCCTGTACAGACCTTTTAAGGAAAATGATACATTCTCTTGAAACATGTTAATTTGCATACTTTATTTTCAAAAAAAAATGCATGAAGGTTATCATTAAAGTAAAAATGGTAATCAAAAGTCGAAACGTAATCAACAATTCTCCTAAAGTTGCTGTAGAATCTCACTTGTGTTTATATATATATATATATATATATATATATTGTATAAATATCTACTGATATAGCTAAACTAAATTATCTAGCTATAATATGACTAATATAGATATAGAATTCTATATCTTCTTACTCAAATTATGTAAACATCAGACTAATTAGGTCACAATTTTCATCTGGGTAGTATAACAAACACAGTTGACTACAAAATATCGAGGGTAAATATAAGAATTACTAATATCAACAATTAAGCATATATTTTCCATTTTGCTGCGTGTAGTTTATCAATCAATAAGTATAATTTTTCTATTTGAATTTAAAGAATAACTACTGTAACATTGTCACATGAAACTTTGAAGAGTTTAATAGCAATCACAGCCACTACTCAATACCATGTTGTCATTCTGGTCTACATAGTCTGCCAATTTCTTCATTGACCAACTCAATGAAACTCCAAGCATCGTCCATTAGTCATCTATGTCCAAAACTATAAACTCATCAAATCAAAGCACCCAAGCAGCCACATCTCATTTAGGCATTCCATCAAACACCATTCGTGAAACACAAATTCCGTACGAGAATATCATCAAACACCTTACAGTCTCCTTCTCAGTCTCTCTCGACTCTCGTTAACTAATCCTCCATTTTCTAATATCATCACAAATCTCAAAGTAGTAACACTCCACCATCCCAATCCCTAACCCTAACCCCTGCCCCACCTGCAGCCTCTCCTCCCGCTACCACCGCCTCCTCCATCGCAACCCTCCTCCTCCTCTTCTCCTTCACCAGGATCTCCCTCATATCCTCCTTAAATTCCTTCACCCTCAACTCCGGTGAAATCACCTCCATTCCCTTCACCATTCCACCTCTGTCAAAGTCGTTGCCTCTTTTGTCGTCATACCCCCTCCTTCCGCCACATCATCTCGGCATTATCGGCTCCTCTCACCTCTGGTCCTACCACCACCACTTCCTCCGTTTCTAGTACCACCCTCCCAAATGTGGGCATGGCTCAACAATCCCCTTCCCTCTACAAGTGAGACGGATCTGTGAGAGCGATGGTGTGGTGTGGCGTGCGTGCGGAGGCGACATGCGGCACGCGGTGTGTGTGTGTGGGGGGGGGGGGGGGGGTCAGGAGGAATGGAGGATTTGAATTTTGAAAGTGTGAAGGGAAGAGATCATGGCTGGCTTAGAGGGGTTTGTAGCCTACATCTTGGTTTGTTTTTTTAAATGAAAACGTGTGTACTGCACATGAAAATTTAAATGAGAATTGTTATTTTTCTTCTCCTTGCTCTATTTCAAAATAGAGAAAGGAGAGAGTGGTAGACACCCTGTCTCCTATTAGTATTTTTTTTGACTGGTTAAAGGTAGGGTAAGTCCCTACCTCACAAAATATATTAATAGAAGTGTAAAAGTAAGTACATATACACAAAAGGATCCATCTAGTTCAGCCTACAACCTCTACTGAACTCTTGATCCCAAAATATAGCTTAGTAGTCTAGCTTTGCCAAAGTAAAATTCATTACAGTGCTCAAAAAATAACTTCCTAAAGATAGCAAATAACTAATACTGGGGGGGGGGGGGGAGCTCACCCGAGCAACTATCTTCTCCACTTCCCGCCTGATCAATCCTAGTAAGAGCATGCTTAATGAGGACATCTTGAGCGCCAACCATTTCCACTTTGCGTACAAGTTGCTCCTTCTTCTTTCTACTCTCGAATCCATCTAACCAAGATCGAAACCAAAAGATTGCACTAGAAATAATTTCCCTTAGTTGGAAAATCTTTGAAGAAAAAATGCGATCATTTCTAGCCAGCCAGATACTCCAACAGATTGATATTGTGAGTAGGTGCCAGGCGTGTCTGTGTAAATGTGACCCAAAGCACCATGAAGTAAAGCATTCATGCAAATCAGCAGGAAAAGTGTGAATGTGGTGTTAGGAATTGTAGCCTCAAATACACGTAGGCACGGGGTACTTGAAGTTGGAGAAGAAGAGGAGAAGACAAAGAAGCAAGAGAAGACAAGCAGCAAGTAGAAGAAGAGAAGTCTGGAGGGTTGCGGTCGATCGACCCAGTCGATGGGGGTTCTTTGAGTGTAGGCGTCCAACAGAGGAGGGGACGGTCGACCAACCTAGGGGGTGCGGTCGACCGGTCAGCCCTCCGGTCTGGATCCGCACGATGCGGTCGACCGGCTTGGAGTGCGGTCGACCGACACCGACGCTGATTGTTCTTTTGGGCTTACGGGAGAAAGGCCCAATTTGCTAGATCTGTGTATATCTTTTAGGGTTTGCTTGGGCCGTAAACTCTAGGGTTTAGTATGCCGTGATCATTATTCAACTTCAAGAGAGATTATGCCGAGTATTTCAAAGGTGAGAGAGAGATTGAGAGTTGTAATCTCTTTTGTAATCTTTGTATTTCTTTGGAAATACGAAGTATTGGTTATCTCAGCATATTGGTTGTATTCTTGTGAGATCCATATATTGTGGTGGCCTGTTCTTGGTTCATCTATGTCTTGGGAGTTTCTATTGCTTGTGGTGCACTTCCGCTATTAGCACTACGAGTTGGGAGTGGATTTCTCCGACATGTGGAAGAGTGTAGTGAAGAAGATCCAAGTGTTAATAGCAATTGGGCATGCAAAGAAGATATGGTAAGCCGTTTGGAGTTACGTCTATCCCAACTCAGCTGCCATATGAAGATCTTGCATTTCAGGGGAACTGCAGAAGCCCAAGTGGCTTTAACTCTCTTCTATTAGTATAATATATATATACTAGTGTTACATGGTGTAAAGTGCACAGCCTAAAATAATTTTGAGGGACTCAAATTTATATGGAACTCCAAAACAGTGTGAGATAATTGGAAGGAACTTATAAATATTATTCATACTGTAATTACTATAATCTTTATTATCATCCTCACATAAGCATATGGTTTAGAGAATCACTGCAAATCCATAATGTAATTTAATTGAATATTACTAAAACTGCTAGGGGCGAGAGCGACGTGGGGGTGGGGCGTCGAGGAGGCGCGAATGTGTCTGTGTGTTTGGGGGGGGGGAGGTGAGAAGAGCCGTGAGATTTTGTGAGATTGAGAAAGTGAGAGGAAAAAAGACTGTATTTGAGGGATTGAAGTTTTTATTATGCTTTGGATGTTTAATAAAATCGTGCAGACTATACGTGTTAGTTAATTATGAATTCCTACTTTTCATCCCCTTTTCCTACTTTTCATCCCCTTTCTCTATTTTAAAATAAAGAAAGGAGAGAGGGGTAGACACCCTCTCCTATTAATATATATATATATATATATATATATATATATATATATATATATATACCATTATTTTTTTTTTTTACCAAGATCTTCAAAATAGTACCAATATTGGATATCTTCCGGATTGAATTTAATATATATATATAATTATACCATTATTAATTTTTTTACCAAGATCTTCAAAATAGTACCAATATTGGATATCTTCCAGATTGAATTTTTTTCCCTAAATGACAAAAATTAATAAAATAAATCCTAAATTATACATAACATGAACTTATTGTTAATTTGTACATAACTACATGCCACGTCATCTCTAAATCAATTAATTAGTTAACTTTACTAATTTAGTTGTGGATAAAGAATAGAATGGGCCCAGAACGGGCCCATGTTTATGTCCCGTTCTAATATTTTTCTGATGTCTTCTATGCCCTAAACCCTAATCTGATTGTCTCCTCGTATTCCTTTACGATCTCTATCCTTCATGTCCATTAGTTCCATCCTCTTTCAGTCGTCGCCTTCCTTCACCATTATCGACGCCCGCCTTCCTTCGCCGATATAGTCGTTGCTCCTCATCCGCAACCCTCTTTTTTCCGCAAATGTGAAGTATAATCAGTAGAAATGTAACTATTACTCTTTTAGAGAAATAGAAAGAGATGACACTGTACTGGTTAATTATGCAACTGAAAATCTCCTATAAGATCTTGAATATTATAAATACTATCCAATATTATCTTCTAATTTGTATTTATAAAATTATGGGATCCTTCCTTTGCTCTAGTGCTCTTAGTGTTGATTTATTTGGTTAGCTGTTTTTATCGATGTAGGTTTATTGGTCTATAGTTGATTGGCATTTGTATGAAAGATTACGTTGTCGGGTTTCATTTTGGGACTTCTAAGTTGGAAGCAAATTAGGATATTGAATCTGGAAATCTATTTGCAGTATGCTATAGTAATTTTCGTTAGTATCTGGATTCAAGTATTAGTCGTGTATTCGTTTATTTTGGTTACCTCTCTGCCTGCTACTATATATTCTCTTTTCTTACTTGTATGTTTTATTGACTGTAGTCGTAAGGACACTGCATTTTATGCTACTATAATTTATCGTTATAGGAGCGCATTGTGCTTATTGTCTTACACAATTCTGCACCAAAAATATAATAGCTACATAAAAGAAAAGGAAGTAGGAGCATTTTATCTAAATTATGATCTGCAATAAAAACAAATCAAGAATATACAAATACATGGGCTATGACTATGGGGAGTATATTGATCACATCTTATGTCTGCTTGTGTTGCGCATGCAATTGACTATGGAGAGTATATTGATCCTTATTTTTCCACTCAGGCATTGTCAAATACATGGGCTCCTAGATTCAATCCAGTGCTAGACAATGCATATTGGAACTACGATGGTCTCCTAAGCTTATACCAGAGGAATGTCTCAAAAGTTGTAGGAAAGGATTGTGTCGTACTAAATGAATTCATAATGATATGGATATGAAAGAAGCCAAGGAGGACTATCTATGTAGTAATTGTCAAAAGAAAGGGCATAACAAGTGTCAGTGTCCGGAACTAGTGGAAAAAGATATGCCAAATAAATAAATAAATAAATAAATATACATACATATACATATATATATATATATATATATATATATATATATACTCATGTTTATGAATCTCACTTTGCAAATTGCACAATGTTTATTAATTAATTTTACTTATTAAATACATATTATTGTATGTGGATATAGGTCCACTTTACCGGATTTGCAATTACTCGATTATTTAGATATTTTTTTGTATTTTGTTTCACTATTCAGATTTACAACATTGATGTCTCCACGCATATGTTGTCAGAACCATGGGCCCTATTCTTCTTCTTCTTTGTTGTCGTATTCCATACTTCTTGGTAAGAAAGTTGCTAGTAGCACTAACGTATTTGTATTTTTGTTTCTTTTGAAATCTTCTGCCACACAATGTTTGTTAGCACTCCATTTGTGTTATTTTGTGTTTAATATAAGTATGTTTGTATATTCATTCAATAACATGATTACTCCTTTTTTTTAGATGGTTGAGAAAACAAGCTGGAAGGTTCAAATGTTTATATATTCATTCAGATGGTTCATATTGTCTAGATGTTTATGTATTCATTCAATTCCATTTGTTTATTTTGCTACACAATTTTTTTTAAATTTTTTATTTTTGGTTGATGCTACTGATTTATCTATACTTGTACTTTCATTTTGAATTGTCTTTTTTAATTTGGTTTTTTTTAATCTTTGAGGTTGTACATTTTTTTTAATATTGAACTTGTTACATTCCTAAAATCTCTATGAAAGTGGCTATTGGTATACTTGTATATGTGTGTATTCATGCATGATACATAGAGAAGTGGAGCGTTTGAAAAAATTGTACGGGTTATGGAGATGTTTATATAATGAGTAACCATATGCATATGATAAAAATATTTGTTCATTTAATCTATATGCATATAACTAAACATATGTTCGATATGTTCGGATTGTATTTGATATTAGAAGTGAGTTCAAGTGTAGTACATTTTGATTGAATATTTTTGGATTTTAACATCTTTTAAGAGGAGAAAATATCGGGAAGACCGATTAGTGTTTTTTTTCTTTGAACAATGAATTCCGGTTGAAGAATGCAAGTTTTATTCTTTTAAGATTGCAAGTTGTGTATAGATGTTTTTAAACAGCTTTAATTCCAATAAGCTTTCAAGAGGAACATTTAATTCCGATAAGCTAGTCTATTGTTCAAATATCAACATCTTGTAAACAGTTATTTAGCAAAAAAAATAACGAACCTGTGAATGTGAATGATCTTTGCCAATGTTTGTCTTGGTATGTTTAAACAAACTTATATTGACAAGCTAGCTATCGACATCTTTTAAGGTATTACTTTGCTATTTAGTTAAATGTGATCCCACCAATTAAAAAAGAAAAAAAATAATTAAATAGGAGTGATGCGGCAATGGTTTTTGTGGGCATGTATAGTTTGGGAAATAAATTTGGGCCATGCATAATTTATGATTTATTTAAATAGTTCATGTTAATTAGGGAATTAAATCATCCTCCGTTTTAAGTTTTAAAATAGTAATATAAATAAATTAATTATATTATCATTAAAAGTAATAATATACATTAATTAATTCCAAATTTGTATTATTTTTTTGTATTAAAAAATAATGTTGTGCGAAAAAAAATCAAAAACAAAAATTTGAAACCTAAATAAATATTGGTTGAAGTACACAATATAAAATTTCAAATTAAAATATTATATTTCAAGTAATATGCCAAAATGGGAAAAAAATGGAGATGGAGATGGGGATGAGGTTGGAAATGCTGTGAGCAGTAATTTGGTAATAAATTGATAAAATAAATAAATAATTAACATGATAAGTTTAAAAGGCACCCCCAAATCCCAAATCCCTAGATAATAAAAACCCTACCCTGCCTCCCCCTCCTTTAACCTAAGTTAAGGTCTGTCTGCCTCCATATCCCCGTCTTCTTCGTCCTCCTCTTTTCTAGGGTTAGGGTTTCAGATGGCAATGGAGATCATTTCCGGCAGCTCTGAGGGGACTCTTGTCTCTATGGTCGAATCCTTAGTTCTGGATGCCGCAAAGTCCCTCCTTTTCGTTCTCACAGCGGTATAAAAACTTATACTCCTGTAAAATTTGCACCTTTTTCTGCAAATTTGGTGATATTTGATATGGGTTTTCTGTTTCGTTGCGTAAAGTTGTTTTTTTTATTGTAGATGATGGGTATTTAGGGCTGTTTGGGAATGATGGGATTTAGTGGTTTTAGTGCCAGATCTGTGCTAATAGTTTCTAGTTTTTTGTGATGGTTATCAGGCCTGAAAGTTGTGTTCTTGGGTTTATTTGGAAATAGTTGTTGAAGAATTAGTCATCAGATTCACCCTTTAGAGGTGCATTGTTGGGATGTTTTTTTTTTGTTGTTGTAATTTTTCCCATCTTAGATCTACGGTTTCAGTGTTTGCCCTGGGTACCCGTTGTTTCAATCTTAGAAAGTAGATCTTTCAGTTTGGGAGGTTAGATTGGAAAAGGCTTCAGTTCACAATAGAATAATAAATTTAGGAGATTTTACCAACACACTGTGTTATCATCTTTAATTTGATGTTTCTTCAATGTCATGTTTTAATTTTTATTGCTGTCTAAACATGCTTGGAATCTGTTCAGCTGCTTAACGATTAGCTGTCAGCCTATGACACTGTTAATTTGTGACAATACTAGGTTGTTTAGTTAGTTTTCCATGTGTGACGTATATGCGACAAAGTGTTTTCAATTTGCATGCGGGTAGTGCCACTTTTTTGGCAGTAATTGCTAAATCTGCTGCCACGCTGTGTGTAACTCGCATAAAGGGCTTGTTTTGGTATGCATTATTCTCCGCAAATCTAGATTATTTGTGAATTAAAATTTTGAACTACAACACAAATTATGAGTTTTATATTGCACTTAGTAGTAACGTAGTCACGTATACCTGGGTTTAAAGTAATTACCTGGTTCGATGCTACATAAAATTTCCTAGTTGGGTTTCCAATGGGTTGGGATAATTGACAATCCACTTGTGGATCCGCTATAATTTTGTAGAATTCACTTGGCATCCAAAACCCCCGAAGCATGTATATAGAGGGCTTTCTAAGGAACCAACTAGATCCAGCTGGGGATTTCTGAGGATCCATTTGGGTGGGGTTCACACTGATTTTGATTTATTGTGTTAATCATTATTTTTTTTCCTTGAGCAAAGTCCGCATCAACGTACTTCCTTCTGCAACATTTCACTTTTTATTAGTGCTTCTTTACAAGTTTTTTTTCTTTTTCACTATTTTCATTTAACAAACACCTTGGAGATGTATTTCATAGTATTTCTAAAGAACAATAAGCTAATAGAATCTGAACAGGGGAAAAGGTTTGCAGTTTTAAAGGGTGGTACTACACTTATAGGCCCTGTTTGGGAACAAAGTTAATAACTTAATAAAACCAAATTTATTTTAACTCTGGAAGTGCAGTATTCTGTATGCTAATTCTGGTTATGCTACCTTTACCTCCAACTTAAAGTTATCTTCCTAGTTATGAAAAATTGGATAAGGGTGGAGTTTAGATAACTATAGTTTTCTCACCTTTACGGGTGAGATAATTGTAATTATCCTAATTCCAAAATGAGTCCCAAACATTCCAAAATTAGAATAACTAGAGTTTTCTGAAGTTATGGAAGATACCTCCGGGTATCCGAACTTAACTTTGTTGCCAAACGTAGCCTTATATATTCTATGATCTTTTGGTCAATAAGAAATGATGTTTAGGAAATACAAATGAGGAAAACGTAATGATTTATTTTTCAATAATTTATTCTGAACGTGAAATTATCAATGTAACATATTTAATTGAAAAACGACACATACAATGAACCTAGGTATTAGCCAGGAAAGCCGTAGCTTATGTTTGCTTAGTTTAAATTTGGTTCACTTCCTCATTTGAGGAAACATTAAGTATACTTGCTTTTTGGTAATGTGATGCTTGTTAGGTTGTCAAGTAGAATCATTCCATTAATATGGATAAAAATGTCTGTTACTCTGAGGTGATGAGTTGTTTATTAATAGATCTAGAATAATAGTTGTATCTTTGTAATGAACAACTAGTGTACCCTTGTGCAATATTGCACAAACTTATATAATATAATATGTAGTATAACTCTGTAATATTGCACATGATTAAAAAAAAAGAGAAAATAATAAAACTATTTTTGAAAAATTCGTCTAATAACATCTATACAATATTGCACGATGCTTAGGGTTTGGTTAATGGATATGATTCCCGTTCAAAATTTGGATGGAGAAAGAGTGTGGGATGGTTGCCTCCTATATTTGCTCCCTTTTTTGTTTTAAAAAGAAAAAAAAAGGAGAAAAATCATTGGCAAAATTGGTCTTAGCATAATATATTGTATAGATTGGGTGGTCATCATGGCAATGCAATGTGAGACATGAAAATGTATTGATTTTTGGAGTTTTTATTGTACATTTAAAAAAATTACAAATAAATACAGAATTTTTTTGAAGTATATGCTTAAATTTCTTGATAATATTTCTGATCTTTTTATGCTCTTTTTCTTTTCCTTATAATAGTAAGGGCACCAATTGTTTCATAAAGAACCTTATATAGCTTCTGTTACTAATGAAGGGAACTAGAGACTAGTTGATACATTGACAAATGACACGAAACCAATTCAAGTTAATGTGGGAGGCCATTGAACAATGAAACATGTTTAGTAATGATGTTTTAAATATAATAAATTCAACACATTTGCTTTTTCACTCTGAAAGGAGTATGATTGTGTGTGTAGTCCATTTGGTGTCCTTTTTTTTTTCCTTTTCTAAGAGTATCCACAGTCGTGATTGTCAAAAAATGGCAAAATGCATATTTACATATAACATTTCTAGCATTTGCTGCAGTCGTCCAATGCTATTTTATAGCAATTTGAATAAAAAAAAACTAGATGCAAAGTGAAGTTGCGTCGGAAGAAAAAAAATCAAAAAAGTGACAGACGCAAAGTGAAGTTGCGTCCCACGGTTTTTCAAATTTTTTAATATTTAAAGTCAATTTTTAGTTGAAAAAATTTATAAAATAAATAAATATCCCCCCACCCCACTGGACGCAAAGTCAAGTTGCGGCCACGGGGGTGGAGGAATTTGTTTGGTTTTTTAATTACGTTATATTAAATATTTTTGGTGAGCGACGCAAAGTGAAGTTGCGTCGGAGAATTAAAAAAATATTTTTTTTTAGTGGGACGCCAAGTGCAGTTGCGTCTTGTATATTATGCATTTCTCTCAAATCCACTCTCATTTATAGCAATCTACTGTATCTATTTATGCATAAAATGCATAAATAGCAAACGAGTGCAGCTCGTCGTTTGCTATAAAATGCATTTTATGCATAAATAGCACACGACTGTGGATGCTCTAACAAAGCAGGTGTAATTTTTCTGCCGATTCAATGCAAACAATGGACACTGGTGTGATGATGTCTTATAGTATTTTCGCTAGTGTTCAATTGAAGAATTATGAAGGGAAAAACATATGCACCGCATGTGCTTATAAACTTAGAGGTTAAATAAAAGAATAAGATGCTGATTCATCCAATGTTATATTATATGTTATGATTTTACCCAGATAAATTCATACCATGTACTGTCACAGGCTAACTAGCTGTGCATTTGTAATTACAATTCGAGATGTGTTTTCGTATAATAACATTACAGTATTACTTCTTTCTATTGAAATGACATAAGTTATATCAACAAAATCAACAAAATTTATAAACATGTGAAGCCTGAAATTGTAAATAAAAATCTGTTTTTGTTAGATACTTGATCATAAAAATTGCCAAGAAAAATTTAGATCTTTATATTGATGAATAATCACAAAGTATGACAAGATATAAGACTACATCAGTAGTTCCAAGTTGGAAACTGGGATTCTTGAGAGACAACCAAATTGTGGTGGAAGTGGATTGAATTAAATCTAATGCTGTATAAATTTTCCTGTTTCATCTAATTCAGAGTTTTATAGGCTCTCTATTCGCAAAATCTGCTTTTTACCACTTATAATTGGGGTTTTCTTTTTCAGATGGCATCTTTGTCAAGGGAAACCAGTCTATCTTGTACTGGGGCTGAAATCTTTGCTGGGTAAATTGTTTTTTCCCTATCACTTTTGTTTCCTAAATTTACCTCAGAGTTGCCACCAACACTGTTTTATTTGAGTCCATTGAACATCGCTTCGTCTTCTGCAGGCTGCCTGTAGCTACTACCAGGAAAAACAAAACTGAACCTGAGAACAAAGGCACCGGTGATTCTGAGGATGACGACGACGATGATGAAGATGATGGTGAGGATAATCAGGATGATGATGATGAAGGGAATGAAGAGTCAGATGATGAAGGAAACAAAGAAGAGGAAGGAGATGATGACCCTGAGGCAAATGGTGAAGGAGGAAGCGAGGGTGAAGATGATGAAGAGGACGATGATGAGGACGACGATGTGGAAGATGATGATGAGGATGAAGATGAAGAAGATGAGGATGATGAGGAAGAGGATGATGACATCGCCCAACCTCCTGCCAAGAAGAGGAAGTGATGTATTATGTAAGCAATGGTGTAGGGATTTGGTGTAGGATTTTAGGGGTGGTTAGTTGGACAGTAGGAAAGGAGGAATACCTCAATGTGAAACCTTGTGGTGAATCTGAAATATTTTGTCTTTTAATGGATTTGGTAGACTTGTGCTTGCTTTTGTTAGAAGTTGCAAAGCTATAACTAGTTTGTGTCTTAGTTCAGATTTAGCTTTTATTTTTTGCTCTTGTTTTTAGTTTGCTTTGGGTAGTATAGCTGAAGAGTTGTGTTATTGGTTTCGGCTGTGGTGCATATTTCAAGTTTTGATCCATGATACCAGAACAGGTGACCTAAGAGCATCTGCAGTCGGTCACCAAATTTCCAAAATTTGAAAAATTTGGCAAAATATGAGCTGTAGTTGTTCTCTATATTTGAAAATTTTGAGTTTTGTAGGAACAATATTTTTTTATATTTTTTGAGGAGAAATAGGAATTGCCAAAATATAGCAATCAAAAAATCAAGTGTGCACAAATTTTCCAGACAAAAAAAAAATGATCGGACGCAATATGATTTTTGTTCCACAATTTTTTTTTAAAAAAAAAGTATTGGACGCTAAATGATTTTTCGTTCCACAATTTATTTAGAATGGGAAGTATCGGACGATGAATTCTTTGTCGGAAATTAAAAAAAATATAAATATCGGAGCATCCGGATACATTTCTTTCCGATTTTTTTGGTATAGAATAAGCCTATAAAAATTATTATGGGCACATATTAGGGGCTAATTGACAATTAATTAAGAATTAAGATATAATTAAAATTTAATTAAGATTAAATTAAGAATTTAATTAAAAAAAGTTCTGGGACGGGATTTTAACTCCCGTCCGTTCGATTTTTTATTTTAAATTTCTCAGACGGAAATTAATCTATCGTTCGTCATTTTCTAAATTAAAACAAAACAAATTTTGAACGGGACGAGATTCTATTTACCTTCTGACTCTATTTTGAAACTAAATTCTCAAATTTTGACTATAACGAAGAACTCAAATTTTCTATTTTCAAATGCTAAATTAAAAAAATTTTGAGTCTCAACAACTACAAATGCTCTAAGGAACCCTGCCCTGTTGTGATTTGTAAAATGAAAGGGTAGGTGAAGTTTCTTGTTTTGCTTTCTTGCACATGAAAGCTAGGCCTGATTGTTGGATCCAAATCTGTTTTGATGTTATATTGTTGAGTTGCAGGGCTGTTTATCATTTATGCTTGCCTTCTAGAGTTATGTTTGAAATAGTTTCTCTAGAGTTACGTTTGAAATAATTTCTCTGTGTACGTTTGTTTTGTTGTGGTTCTTCAAGATTTTCCAGTTACTGTTCTCTAATATTAGGAGACAAAGGATTTCCTTTTGTTGTAATTGAAATGGATAAATCAAAATATTTTGGGAGTTGATGATGTTGAGAAACTCATCATCATTATGCAATAGAGTTACATTCAGAATTACCAGCAGATATATTTTATATTATCACCAAATATATCTATATAATAAATTACAAAGAAAGCTATCAAGGGGCTCTCATTCAATCTCTCCTAAAATCAATGACCTAGATTGATTCTCACAAAAGATATTTTTCCGCTCAAAATTTCAAACTCCAAAATTAAATTTTTTCCCCCAAAACTAAAAAACTCATTACTTTATTACTATCTCTCTCTTCTCTCTTCACTTTTTCATATTTCTCTCTTTCTCTCTCTCTCCCTCTCTCTCTCCCAATCTTTCTTAACTTGCTTGAAAATTTGATTTTAAGATTTCAGATTTGTAAAATTTTCAGAATTTTTATGTTTTTTTTTATTGCACATGTTATATTGAAAATATAAAATATCTCTTCAACAGTTAAATTTTATCATTTTCCACCTTTAAAGTTCTACGAAATTGGATTTTACACCCTCATTTATAATTATTTTTCAACATATACTAATAGAATCATGGACTTATATTTACAACTAATTATTGTCATACTATTCAAACTTGAACTACATAATTGTTGTTTTACTGTTTACAGAGCTTTTCGTGTGTTGTATCGTTCCGAAGACGTGCCGTAGGCACGTGTTCACGGGCAAATCTAGTAATTATATAAAACACGGAGGTATGGTATAGTTTCGATTGTGGTCTAACAGATTTTGTGAGATGTAGTTTACCGTTTTTTGTCGTGTTTTGGATGACTTTAAATTTTACTGTTTTTTTCTCATTTTGTGGGTTCTAGTTTACCGGTTTTGACCAATTTTGAGAAATTTAATTTCAATCTTTTTTGCCATATTTTTTATAAATATTATACTTACTTTTAAAGAGAATAAGGAGATTAGGATGTCACAAAATTCATATTTCAGTTTTTCAAAATGAAAATTCATATCGTTAGATATCTTAGTAACTTATGGAAATTCTTTTTTAAAAGAGTATTCGTGATTCAAATACTAATCATTTAGTAAAATCAACTATGAAGCTAAATTTACTGGTGCTGCTGAGGTAATCTCTTTGAACTTTAGTTCGGTTAGAAAGTGGTAAAATCAGGTAGTAGCAGTAATAGTAGGCTACAGACGGTTTGGAATTGGAGTGGCCTAATTTTTATATTTGGCTTAGCGTGGCCTAATTCTTAAAAATAAAAATAAAAACACGAACAACCAAGCACACTATTAAAAATAAAAACAAGAACAAACACACGCACACTATGAAGCCAATACTTATCACACTTATCAGTGGTTCTTATCAAATAATAAAAGGGTAAATTTCAGATAACCCTACAGAGTTTTACTTTTTTGGCAGAAAATCCTATCCAAATTTTTTTTGGCATTTAATCCTAACGGACTTTGTTTTCCATTAGGAGCCTCTGAGGCCATTATATTTTGCATGAAATGTAAAAAATAACCCTACTTAACTGTGTTAATCTTAAATAATAATAGGGGAAAAGGGGTATGAGCAACTTGCTCATTTAGTAAATAAGCAATTGATGATGTGGCATGCATGTAATTGGAAAATCCTTAAAAAGGTTAGTTGTCCAATGTATCACATGCATGCCACATAATCACTTGCTCATTTACTAAATAAGCAAGTTGCTCATATCCCTTTTACCCATAATAATAATAATAATAATAAAAAACTCCTACTCCACCTTCCTTCTCTTCCTCTCCTCACTGTCTGCCAAAAAACCATCCCCTCCCTCTCCAAATTTTGCGGTGTTTTTTTTGGTCGACCTCAAAAACCAAAAATCTTCGAAAAACTCCCTTTTATCCCTCCTCCCACTCGCTTCAACCCACTAAAATCCGGTCGCCGAAACCCCTAATCTCCGGTGCCGTAGAAATAATTTCTAGGGTTCAGATCGTGCAAAGATTCGACAAGATCCAGGTACTGATCTATCTACCACCAGTTTCTTGATATGTTTGTTTTTTGAGTTTTCGAATTAGTAGATGCACACGACTTGTTTGATGAAATTCCACTGAATTTTTTCTTTAATTTTTTTAATTTTCCATTTGTGAAATTATAGTATGATTGATATCTATTGTATAGTTAATAGCCTGATTAGTATCTAGAAGATGAAATTTACAGAAGAATCAGAAGTTTCTGGTAATTTTTTTACATATATGCGCAGGACGTGAACAAAAGCAACTTGTGTGGGTTTGTCATTGAAGAGTTTACACTCTTCTACATATATGCGCAGGACAATGAAATTTTTTGATAGATAACTTCTCACTTTTATGGTAATGTTATTTTACTGGTAACAGATAACTTGCTATTGTTGACAGATAACTTTTATGGTAATGGTCATTTGGCAGAAGGCTGTTTTTTTTTTAAAAGGAAAAGGTGGAGTATAGCCACCCTGTTTCATTAATAAGAAATTAACGATACAAACTCAGAGAACTGGACCAGATTACAACCTACAGACAGAAAATAAAGCATACATGAAGCAACATGACCCGTACAAACAAAAAATCCCTTCAACAACCCTGGAGAGTGGGCCGACAGACAATCGGTACAACAAAATTGTATGTACGTCAGTTTAGCTTCGTACACTGCCTCCACGGCACATGCACACCCACTTGAAACAAGTCTGGCAGGATTTTATCACCCGCCGATCTTTGCATTCTCCTCGCTGGGGGACCCATCTTTGGGCCCAAGCCCCGGGCTGAATTACGGCACATACACAGCAACCGCACTCTCCCACCATCTCCACCACTCATCCTACAAAAGCGCCAACAGCTCCCACAGCCGCTACCAAAGAGATAGCCGTGAAGAGGATACCTTCACCTCTCTCACGATTGTGCTTTTTCCGGCGATTTCTCACCAAACAACTATCTCACTCACCCCACCAAATAACCACGCTTCAGGAGAGAGCCGTGGAATTAAACAGTTCTTGTCTGTATCTATCCATTTTTATATATAGGGAATTAAACAGTTCTTTGTTGCTGTTGAGATGAAGTTTGATACATTGTGTGATCTTGTTTGATACATTGTGTGATCTCTATGACACCCTAACTATCACTCAAGCAGTCATTTTCTGTAATACAAAACGAAAGGTGACCAGTTCTCTTATTTTTGTTTAGATAACATAATAAATTTTCAAAGCACGTATAACAATTGCAGTAACAAGTTTACGCTGTTTAATATTGAAGTGTTTGCCGCTTCGTATTTTTCTTTATCATTGCTATCCTCTATCTAGTAGGGAAAATGGCTATCAGGTAGGAAGTCTCACTTTGTTTGTGGAGCAAAGATTCATTACAGAAAACCACCCTGTCAGGCAAACTGTTGTTTAGTATGCCAATTTGTTGAATGATCCTCGAACACTACCTGCTTACTTTCTACGTTTCTTTCTATGCATGTTTTTATCCTATCAGTGAATCTGCCTTGGTCATATATTATGCTTTCAAGAGGTGATTAAGTAGGGTGATGCATAAAAACAAAATGAAAGTTGCTATTATCATGGATGAGATAATGATACAATGAACACAAATAGAGGTCAATGTGGAACATATGATCATCTTTATCTTATATGTTGCTCAAATTGAGTAACAATTGAAATCTTCAGATCAAAGTAGTTTAAGTTGGGGTGTTTTGGTGCCATAATTAGTGTTGTATTTAATGGAACTGAGAGAAGAAATAGAAATATTCTCTTTATTTTGTATAGGCTATACTCTAGAAAATATAGAAAGATGTTAAATTGTAAAGGATGCTCAACGAATCTTTTGTTTGGATCAGTTTTGTTCCATTCATACCATATCAACTCGAGAGAAAATACGATGTTGGATAAATCAACCAATAAATGTAAGCATTGATAAGCTACACAATATAGTTTTAGATTAGGACCTGGTACGAAGAATGAAAGCAAATACTCTAAGTACATGAAATCAAAATACTGGAACAAAAGCAATCAATTTTCATGTATTTCCAGATTCCAATCTAATTCCCCTTTTGTGTGTGTGTGCGCGTGCGCTTTTTAAACTCATAACTTACTCCCTTGTCCTTGAAGAGTTTACACTCTTCTTCATCTTTTGATTCCACCAGACATACAATGAAAATTGTTGACAGATAACTTCTCACTTTTATGGTAATGCTATTATACTGTTGACAGATAACTTACATCAGGCTTAAAGCAATTTAATCAACTGGAGAAAGTGTTCCACTAGGAATATTCGAAAACATGATCAGGAGGGGATAATATACATGCATGGTATGGAAATTTGGTATTAGCAAACATATTCGCCTATGATTTAATAGCAACGATGGACATTTCAAAAGAATTGGTTTCAAAACCCTGATTTATTCTTTTTTGAGTTGATGCCATTTCATAGAATTGAAGTCGAAATGACTTAAAGAATTATCACTATAAAAGGTAACCTATGAATATATGATAGGAAACTACATAGTGACACCTTAAGAAAAGAGAAAGATTACAGGATGCAAGATTTATTAATGCACATGAAGCATGAATGCTCCTAAAAAAAGGGAAAATGAATAACTTCACATTATACTGGTCTATATATGTACAAGTAAATTGACCATAGAAATTCAGAAAGCTTTAAAACCCCTTTGTTACTCAAATATGTGCATGCGTGTTTGTTTGCATTTAGCAATGATCATATCACTTGACTATTTAACAAGACTTCTACGGATCACCAATATAGGAGTGATCATATCAAACTATATATATGTTGGAACATCTGAAACTCAATGTTATAAAACTTATAAGGAATTTGCAGAAGTATATGAAAATCAACTTCACAATCTTCTTTTCATCATTTACCTAACTATGTTGTCTCTCATTATTGCATTTTTCTAGTGAATTTGCCAGACAATGCGACCATTACTTGAAGAGTCATGTGCATTCTCAAAATCCAACGCAACGAATTACAATTAAAAATTAATGAACAAACAAACATGTAAATCACCTTTTTTTTGGGGGGGGGGGTGAATATGGTGATTGTGTGGAATTAAAAAAAATTAAAACTAAGTTGCAAAGTAAATGAGAAGAGATAAAAAAGCAAACACAGTAAGCACAAGTGAAGCAACGATATAACTTGGTTCGACCCCCAGGTCTACGTCAACACCTCCTACTTGTAGCAATTCTCCGCCATAAGCGTTCCTGTAACCTCCGTTCCCGTAAATACGTATTTCCTGAATATTTTTTGTATTTTTGTTAGTTATAAATCTATTTTGTGCAAAATTCGTTTTGGATCTTTTACTAAGTGTTTTATCGACAATTATATTCACTTTGAATAACGATATATTTTCTATTTTTAACTGATCAACTAATTATATTTTATATTATTCCTGTTTGGATTTTAATGAACTTGTTAATCTCAAACCCTATTTTCATACATATTATTATTATTATTATGAATATTATGTAATTACTATTATTATTATTATCGGTTGTACTATTATTACTACTATCATTATTATTATTTTTAGTATTTTCATTGCTATTATTTTTATTAATATTTGTTGTTATTGTTATTAGTATTATTGTTATTGTTATTCTTATTATTGATGTTGTTACCATTATTATTATTAGTATTTTTATTGTCATGATTTTTATTATTATTATTTTTGTAAAGCCCAATGTCATTACTATTATTATTGTTGTTAAAGCTCATTGATTTTGAACTATATTGTATTATTTAATTATTTAATTTGAAGCCCGATCCAAGCTCATCTCCTATTGGATTCTAACCCAAATCCTAGTCTACCCTAAACCCATTAACCCAAATAATCATCAACAACCAAATTCCCACATTCTCTCCTATTCACTGCCTAATAACTACCCCACTATCTCTTTGACCATAATAATTAGCCTATTGATTTTCCCATCATCTCATTAATTGATTCTGTAACCCCCACATCCCACTAACTCCACCTTTATCATAATATTATAATATATTCTATTCAAAACCACTCTCTTTCTCTCTCCTCCATCACCCACTTTCTCTGTTTCGAAACCAAAAACAAAGAAGCTCACCATCGACTTCGTCTCCCTCCTCACCACTACACAACCCTTTCATCTTCCTCCCGCTCATCCCCTGTTCCCTCCTCCTCGTCTTCGTTGCCGGTCGCCATTGCTTAACTTGAGCTCCAACCCACCTACTCCTGCCTCCATTGCTCTCCTCTCGAGCACTCGTAGCTGCCAGCCGCCCTGTCTTTGCCATTACTGCTCGCCTCGCCTCTCGCCCTCGTCTCCCCCAGTTGCGACCACCATCTCCCCTTCACCTGCACCTGCAGATAACCCATCTTCCTCATCCTCGACTTCGTTGCTGCGATCCCGCTCGCACCACTAGGTCTACAAACGAATCGAGCTATTCGCAAGTTATTCGGCTCGAGCTCGGTCAAAGCTCGGTCAAAGCTCAGCTCGAACCGAGCTCGAGCTGAGCTCGAGCTCAAAACTGATCTCGTTTCATAAACGAGCCGAGCTCAAGTTTTTTTTTAATTTTAGGCTAAGCTCGCGAGCTATTCGGCTCGAATATGGTCAAAGCTCGGTCAAAGCTCGGCTCGAACTGTGCTCGAGCCGAGCTCGAGCATAAAATTGAGCTCGTTTCGTAAATGAGTCAAGATCGAGCACAAAATTGAGCTCGTTTCGTAAACGAGCGAAGCTCGGGCCTGAAGGTATTCGGCTCGGCTCGGCTCGATTGCAGCCCTACGCACCGCCATCGCATCGACTGCCTACCACCATTGCCGCAGTCCCTCTACCAGTCACCATCTGCCATCACAACCGAGCGCTTCAACCTTGAGGCACCCCGACGCTGCCTCCCCTGTGCTCTGTCGTCGATAGCCCTGCCCCAGTTCTCCTCGCCGCTCCCCTATTTTGTCGAGCCTCCCGACTCGACCTCGCCACCTCCTGCCATTGCCGTAACACCGAGCTCTGCCCTGCCATTGCTGCCTCGAGCCGCCGCCGATCACCTGACTCCGAGCGCCGCCACCTTGGTCCACTGAGCTCCTCTATTTTGGGGTTCAAGCCAACAGTGCATCAAGCCTTTGGATCTAGGCCATCCGGTCGTTGATCATTGCGATCGTGATCACTTCCTGATCCGTTGATCTTGGTCATTGGATTTGCATTGATCATCACCACCATCATCATCAAGATCTCGATCTCGACCGGCGGATCTCTTCTGATCATCGCGATCGCGATCATGATCATGATCATGATCTTGATCTTCGATCTCAGCCATCCGATCATCCGATCTTGATCCCCATCAAGATCCATGCCCGATCGTGATCATCGTGATCGTTTGCTCGTCGCCGTATCGCCGAGATTCTGATCCTGTTATTCTTTGCATAATCGGATCTAGCATCGTTCTAAAGGCAAGTCATCACCCTCAAATTATATTGTATCATATTCGAGATTGTTTATTGAATCCCGCAAGTAGATCCATATTGATTATCGTATACTGTTTATTGTTGTTCATCGTCGGGATGCTACCGATTTACACGAGCGATCCAAGTTGTAGTCTTGACTTTGTACCGTCTTTTGCCTTCGATTTATAGTGACCTGCATGCATTCATGTAGATAATTATCGAACACATGAATAGGGATTGTTATTGAAATTCATGTCATGACATTACACAACTATTGTAGATCGTGTACTAGTGTTGATTGTTCATATGATTGATGTTGGTGTATTGGTTGATTGTGATTAGTAATATTATGGACATTATACATCTTAATACCATGTTCACATAGATGTAACTTGCTATGATTTATGATTGTTAACCCCTAACTTATTGTTCATAACATTTTAATTATTTTATTCACGAAAAATATATTGAGACCCTAAAATTTATTGCCAACCTGGACATTGTCATGCTGTTTCGACCTAAATTTTGTCATCAAAATCAATAACTTTATGAATATGAAATGCAGCCCCAGGTGTTTAGTTTCCAGAACATCCAGAATTTTTGAATTCCGACTTATATTGTATGAGTTATGACCGTTTTACTGCTGCTACATTTTATTTCTAGATATATGCATATACCATGTTAACCTGATTAAATAGATGAACTAATGATCAAATATCACCATGATAATTTTCAGATTGATAGTCAACATGCTTAGGGTAATGGAAATTATTTTTGCTGATTTTTAAAATGAATATTACTATTTTTACAACTGAAACTAGTTAACACCGATAACCAGCCAGAATCTATAACCTGTAAAGAACACTATAATTCACCTAGCTACTTTTGTCGGAATTTTTACTTTTAATATGCGTTGGAACCGGGCAGGAGTCTAGTTTCTAGAACTTCTGACGGATCCATATTTGCTATTCTGTAGCAGCGAAAAATTCAATTTTAGTTCAACAACCTACTGCTGTCCAGAATTGAGTTTCCATGTTTGATAATATATAATTGAATCTAAAATATTATATTTGGTGCATTTGATAGTATAGAGTACATTGCATGACCTTAGGATTGTCTTGTCATCATTCTAGTGTTCCTTATTAATCACCTTATCGTTTCCCTTTAGTATTTCTGTCCCTATTATTCTCTATTAGTATTGCATGTTGATAAAGAATGTTAATCAAGCGGGGGTTAGGGGTTGGCTAGAATAGTTGATAATATAGTGACTGTACTCGAAAATGTGGGCCTCGTTCCCAAAATATCGTTATCGTCATTGTGCAAGAAATTGTGTCAATAGCTAGTGTTATCGTTGTTGTGCAAGAAATTGCTGCATAGCCAGTGTTATCATTATTGTGCAAGAAATTACTGTAATAGCCAGTGTTATATCGTGCCAAGTACATGACCTATAGAATCTACCACCTTAGTCGAAACGAAATTGATTGTATGCATCGAACTTGTAGTTATAGGATTCAGTAGTACGTGCATTAGTTAGGATTAAAATGAATAATAGACTTAAGATTTTCATCTCATCGTCATTGCATATTGTCATCATTATTGAACAGTGTTATCATTATTATTTACCATTATTATTATCGTTTATTGTCATCGTTATCAATCATCGTTATTGCACATTGCATTGTTATCATTTTGCTATTGTTCATTGTCATCAACTCTATTGGTTATTTAATTCATTGTTATACCATAAATGCCATTGTTTCTCTGTTTCTCTACGTGTTGTCTACGACTTGCTCTAAGGACATATCTTTCTCTCTTTTAAATGAACAGCTTACAGGTAATCAAGAAGAATTGCCTGATGGACTAGGAGAACAACAATGGTGAAAAAATTGAATTTGCATTGCTGCCTAAATAATTATTGTTTTGTTTGAAGATTTAAATAAATTAAACATTGTTATTTTTTGTACTGTGGGCTTTGGACCTGAATATTATTATTGTTGATTCCGGATGTTGGATTGTTATTGTGTTTGGTTATTTTATGCTTAAATTCCAAGTATTTTTATTCATATGATTAATCCTTTAATGCATGTGTAGTTGTATTACTTTATATTTATATTGTTGAGTTGAATTGATAACAGTTGATGGATGACGCAAGTCATTTACTGGGCTATGTCACGTGCTTGCATTCCGTATTTTTGGGAAGCAGGGCGTGACTGTTCCACTATACTCAAACCCTTGTACAGTAATTTTCGGATTAGGCCGAGAGACCTATTACACCCACAGGACTTCTAAGACAAGCCCCGTCAATCTCACCGAAGTGGAAGAAAAGAAAAACTCAAGATCTTTATTGATCCCGACTGAAGAAAACAAATAAATATCATACACACTCGGATTGATTGTTGAATTGATTAGTTTAGAAGATTTTTCTTAGAGCAATAGGTGAAGAATACACAGTGGGTTCGTCCAAATATATAGACTGGGAAGTGTATCTCTAAAAATAGAAACGATACATTTCAAAAAAGAAGTCTGCACGAGGTACGGTCGACCGCAAAAGGTGACAGTTGACCGTTCATTTTTTAATTGAAAGATGAATGGTCCACTCCTTCATCACATTAACTATGATAGGCGGTCGACTGTGGTGCGGTCGACCGACAGTATGGTACTGTCGATCGCAATCGTGCTGATTCAGACGAAACCACTTTATATTCTTACCATATACTAATCAATCAATAATCAATCAATTACATATAAAATCTCACATGTATGGAATTACAGAAATTGATCTTGCTGGATTTCTTGGGCTTTAATCAACATGTGCTCTTTTTAAATAATTTATTCTTTTGCTTATTTTGTAATCTTTCTTTGTTGATTTCCTTCTTTTGCTTCTTTTTGAATATTTTTGATTTTCTTATTGATTTATTTATTCCTGAAAATCTGAAAATCTCAATGAAAACTTATTAGTATTTGAAAGCACATTTTGTGCACACCAAACTAGGAGTCAACAATCTTTCCCTTTTGGTGTGAACAAAATATGCCTTTGAATGTTGAGAATAAAGCAAATAAATACTCCATCTTAATCTAATACTTCATGTATCAAAGATTTTCATAGTTGAAGAACATTTAAGAGAGATTTTCATTTATTTTTGGTAAAAACATTCAAAAAGATTCTCTCTCTTTTTGGAACACACCCAGAGGGAACGAAAGAATAGCATAAACAAAGTGTATAACCTACTCCCCCTAAATTCATGCATAAAGAAAGATAAATGAACATACATTACGCAAAGCAAGAGAATATTTCGGGGAATATTATATTTTTGAAAACATAAGAAAAATCTACTTACATGACACTGTTGATCGTGAGACCCTTTGATATACAGTGAGAGCTCTTCATGGTATCATAGATTTGAGATTTTTCCAATACAAATGCGTGACATAAAGCAAAAAGATGAAGAAGGATGAATTTCAAGAGATTAGAAACCACAGAATAACTGTAAAAAATATGTTTCTTTAAAAAAAAACAAGCCAAAAAAAAATTGAACAAAAGGTGAGAGAACCGGTCGACCGAAAACCAAGTGAAATCAAAGTTTTAAAAAAACAACCCGAGAGTGAACCGGTCGACCGAATGGTCGGCCGTAAATCCTGTAAACCTAATATCGATGATAAATGAAATTTGTTTTACACATACAAAAAAAAAACAAGTCAGATTCCAAAGGACCGTAGGTGTGACCGGTCGACCGAAATACTGATACAACATAAAAACGAATAGCCATATATGTATGTATTTTGCAAGCATGTTAAAAGTGATTCCTGAATAGCATGTTAAAAGTGATTACATAGCAACATGGAGCATACATGAGACTATTGGTTCATATTACAGTTAACCATTACAACTAAGCACCAAGGATCTATTCCTCATCATCACCATCACCACCATCATTTTCGTCTTCATTGTCTTCATCATCGTCATCATCATTTTCCTCATCGTTAGGAGGAGGAAGAAGTTCTCAATCATTTATGCCTTACAAGTATTCAGTAGTGTTGACATAGTAACCATATACTTGCATTTGATGAGCGGCAAATTGCTCATGAGTCACAAACGAAGATGAGGAAGAGGGAGTAGTGTTCTTGCGACGAGAGGAGGAAGAGGCTTGTGGAGGCTGTTTGGCTTGACGCTCTTGTTGAGCTTGACGACGATGAGCCCGTTGAGTAAACGGAACATCGATGCCCATTTGTTGAGGAAGGATGAGCATAGGATTTTTGCTCAAAAGGAAATTCCCAACATCAGTATGGGAGTCAATAACAAGATTGTAAATGAGAGAACTGTAGGGAAGGCCACGATTTTGAGAAGTTGCAAAATTCATGGCGCGAATAATAAATGTGGTAAGATCAAATTTATATTCGCCAAGAATGAGGAAGATTATGAATGATTGATCAACCCATATTTTAGACTTTTCATTCTTTTTGGGCCAGATATTTGCATTTACGATTTTGTTCAAAAGGTCGAATCGGTAAAATATGTGGGAGTGGGACGAGGAAGATGAGAAAATTCTGGTTGAATAATCATGGATTTGACGGTATTTTTATCATGGTCGGGTTTATAGTCAAGTGTTTTGAAATTAAGATGATAAGCATCAAATTCTCCTTCGGGAAATTCATATCTCCTACGAAGATATTCGGAAGTAATTTTGACTCTTTTTCTAAGAATAATAGAAGAGAGAGTGAGATCGTTGTCTTGAAAGCCTTCAAGATTAGCATAAAACTGACGAGTCACAAATGACTCCCCAATCATGATAGTTTGCCGAATCTTTGTTACAATTTTTGGAACCTTTTAAAATTGCGGCTGTGAAGTTTTCTGCATCCTATGATTCTAATTCTAGTAGTATTTTTATTTCAATAATTACTATGATGCAACCTTTCAAGCAATGATTTCGGACATATACATTAGCGAGATTCTTGTTCCCGCTTATAATAAATTTTTCCTATGTTGTGTTGTACTGCTACTGTTAAAGATCCTCGTATCAAATTATGGGTACGATGAGTTTGATTGAAATAATTTTACTTTACTGGGAGATGAATCTGAAACGGATTGTAATGAATTTTTAGTTAAATTTGATTCGACATTGAACAACTTGTATAATTATTATGATAAAACTTTTGCATCTCGTATTACAACTAGTGTATTTACTTCTTCTTCTTCTACTTTTACAGGTAAGGGTAAGAGTACATTAGAAGATGTCACTGCTAATTTACTTGCTCGTATTCAATCAAAAAAAATCTAGGCCTAATGCATTGAATCAATTAAATTGGTATAATCAACAAGATTGTGAGAGTTCTAGTACTAAGACTGAAGTGCTACAACGGTAAAAAGAACATGAAATTTTTTACTATTCTTTCACATATAGTTAGAGATCTTACTAATTCCTCATGTCTCCACAGTTGCTTCAGAAAGTGCTTTTTCTACAAGTGGCAGGATCCTAACAGATTACAGGAATCGCTTAAAGCTGAATTTGTTGGAGATGTTTGTATGCACCGAAGATTGGAAGAAGGCTGAAGACAAGACTCAAGGAAAAGTGACATCTACATCAACAAGTGGAACTAACTCGCCTAAAGTCCAACAACAAGAGTAGAAAATTTTGGGTGATGAGGTCCTAAGTTTAGGTTAAGTATAGGTGCACGATAGTAGTCTCATGCCCTCTCTTCAATCTAACCTTAGGTCATCTCGAACTCTAGAGTCGGATTTTTCCCTCAGACATGTAAATATAATTCAAGCATTGTATGTTATTTTTGGGTTTCTATTACTTGTATTAGTATGTAAAAAAGTTGTAAAAATTTCATAGAAGTTGAAATGAATAATATATGCAATTTTATTTCACTCTTATACAATTATACTTGTTTTATTTTTTTTCAAATTTTGAAAGTTAAGCTAAAAAAAAATTAAATAAACCAGGCCAACTCGTGACCCGGCCCAACCCAAATGAGTTCACGGGTCGACCATGCAAAAGAATCGAGGCCGGGAGGTGTCGTCCGGGTCAAAATTTTTAATTTCAAACCCGCCCCCCCGGTTATATTCACAACCCGGCCCAGGCCCGCCCGAAAATTGGGCTGACCCGAGCGGTTTCGACCCGATCCGAAAGCCACCCCAACTTCTTCTCTCCTTTGATCTTGTCAGGATTGTCTCTTCGCCCTCAAGTATGGAACCATATCTCATTAATTTCTTTTTTGATGAACCGGATAGGATCTTGCGACCCCAGCCATCACACAGTAATAATATTAATCAATAAGTTAGGATTTTACAAGATGTAAAATGAAAGAGCTAATCTACCAAAAGCGTACAGAGAGCAGAATAACAAAACAACAACAAACATGATACAGAAATCAAACAAATACAGGAAGCCTGGAGACAACGAAGCGAAACCCAGAGGTGCGAGGATCCATACAGGGCAGCTCCAGCCACCAAACCGTAGAAACTCCTGGCAAGGGACCAAAGGCGCACTCGGAACGCAGCTGACTACAGAAAACCGATGGAAGCATTGCCAAGACGAAGCAAAAAAATGCCCCTTGAGCATCAGAACTGGAGGCATACTGCGGCAAGCAAGGCAAAGCTCGCAAAATTAGCCAGCACAACTAAAAAATCTGAGAATGGGGTCCCCTTGAGGAGGGAGGGATGAAGCTAACAAAGGGGAAAATAGCATAACCAGACATCGACAGTGAGGAGAGAACTCCATCACACAACAAATGCCCTTACAAACAAGAACAGAGCACACTGGAGCCTCGAAACGCATTCAAGGAACCAAATCAACAAATCACCCGCACAGAAAAACAAGCTCTCAGAAAGAAGAGAGCAATCAGAGTAGCGCAACCAAGCTACCAACATCAAACAATCATCATCCAACCAAACTACCAACATCACAACCAAACACCCAAGCCAAACAACCATCATCAAAGACTGGACTGAAGGCACCGAAATGCAAGAACAGCAACAACAACAGATCCAACAGTAATAACAAGACACCCAACTAAGCCACTTTAGGGCAAAAAGAGAAGAGAAACAAAGTCCACAGAACAACAGAGAATATAGCAACAAGAAAGGAAGAAACTAGAGCATAAGCGAAAATTTTGCCGAAATGCCCCTGTTTTTGAAAATAATTAGCGAACTACCCTTGTTTTCGAAACATTTAGCCATTTGCCCTTGTCTGTGACACGTCAGCAACAAACGTTATTGGGAATCACGGCATCAGCTAATTGCATGCCGTGATTCCCAATAACGGCATCTCTATTTGAGAAAATTGCCATGCCGTTATTCCCAATAACGGCATTGGTTAATTTGAGTTTCGATCTATATTGTATCAACAATGGCTCGAGATTGGAAATCAAAAAACAAATGAACTGATGCCGTTATTCCGGAGAACGGCATCGTTTGTACTGATGCCGTTCTTCAGAATAACGGCATCAGTTATTTACTTTTTGCACAAATCCCTATAAGCGAAACCCCCTTTCTTCTCCCCTTTTCTTCCCCTTCTGGTTTGTAAAACGCATCTCTCTCACATCACCCCTTTTACCCACAAACCCTACATCTCATAATCAAAAATTTTCAACCATTTGAGTCCTATAAAATTGCATACATCCTAACTCCTCACTCCCACTCTCATTTTCAGTCTTCCGCATCAACGAAAATTTTGCCGGTGGTTTTTTTGGTATCATTTGAAAGGTATTATCATACTAACCTTATGTTTGATTTTTATATCAAAGATTCATCACATTTTGAGTAGTGAATGATTTGAATATGTTTTAAATTTTATGCATAGGTATGGAATTTGATATCCCTATATGGTTATATTTTGGGGGTGAAGTAATTAAGGATCCAAAAATTGGATATTCTTATAGTGATGTTGAACCGGTAATTATTTGGGCTACCCCCAATTTTGGTTACTCAGAATTAACAGATAAGATATATGAAGTAACCAATTGGGACAGAAGTGAAATGACTCTGAGATTGAGAGCCCGTTATTCTGCTGGTAAAGGGGATGGGCAGTACTTCATGTTGGTACCCATAGACAGTGACAGTTCTTTGAGGTCTGTCCTGCTTAGGACACTTCATCCAAGTTGTAGTTGGAATATAGTTGAGTTATATATTGATCAAACGAGGCTTCCAAATACTACAAGAGTTGTTATCGACGGTCCAAGGCCAACTAGGATTCTGAGACCATCTGAAGAGTCACACGCAAGGATTTCTAATACTGTTGGAGATACTAGCACAACTCCAACGGAACCTGTTTCCTCCGAATACGAGCCGCTCCATCTGACCCCATTGCCACAAAATTTTTTGGTAGCTGGCATTGCTTTGACAGACTTTGATAACGCCGTTGTAAATAACGACTTGGTAGAAGAGGAAGAAGATGAGGTACGCGGTCTCGAGGATGATGATGAGGAGATCGCCCTTGAAGCTCCAGTTGTTGATGCCAATGTTCAAGTGCCGGTTGTTGATGCCAATGTTCATGTGCCGGTTAACAATGCCCGCGTGTTGCCAAGTCAGGACACAGGTCCAGCTATGCGTGGATCGCAGTCAAGCGAATGGATGTCCCGTGCCACCGTACATGAACATGGCCAGTCTTCCATTGGGTCTTCCAACTTGGATGAACTCTTCATAGGTCAAAGATTTCCATCCAAAGATGCTCTACAATATCAAGTCAAGATGTATGCCGTGAAGAACCACAGGGAATTCGTGACGGTAAAATCAGATCGTTGTCTGTACCATGTGAAATGTAAATACGCTCCCATCAACCATTCAGCCGAGCAGATTGCAGAAAATCCATCACTTCAAAATGTCGTCGGTTGTCCATGGCGCTTGCGTGCAATTATTCCCAAAGGTCGTGATTATTTTGTGGTGAAACAACTTGAAGGTGTACACACATGTGTGAATCCCACATTGACTCAGGATCACAGCAAAATTGACTCGACTGTTGTATCGATGCTGATAATAGATACTCTGAGGGAACAACTCACAGTAACACCAAGAGCCATAATTGGGCAGGTGAAGGGTAGGCTCCAATACACAATATCATATTGGAAAGCTTGGAAGGCAAAACATAAAGCAATTGAGAAACTATATGGTTCTTTTGAAACAGCGTACACTAAATTACCATACCTATTCAATGCAATTCAAGCTTCGAATCCGGGTACGGCTGTACAGTGGGCGAAGACTACGACTGGGCCGGGTATAGAAACATTTAAGAGTGTTTTTTGGTCATTCGGTCCCTCGATTGAAGGATTCAAATCATGTAGACCAGTTATAAGTGTTGACGGTATTCATTTGTACGGAAAATACAAAGGCTGTTTGTTGATTGCGGTTTCACCAGACGCAAACGGTAGGTTGTTTCCGTTTGCATTTGCACTTATTGACGGCGAAAGTATAGAAACATGGACATGGTTCATGAACTGTATTCGGTGCTATGTGACAGAACGTGAAGGTCTTTGCGTCATCTCAGATCGACATGCCGGTATTTTATCAGCAATGGGAAATGAGTTTGGCACGTGGAGGGAACCTTTTGCATATCATCGGTATTGTATGCGGCACTTTGCTAGCAATTTTCATAAAAAATTTGGTTCGAAATTTTTGATGAATAAATTAAAGGTAATTGCTAGTGAAAATCAGTGGAGAAAGTATGAGGAAAAGATGGCACAACTTGAAGCTAGCAATGCTGATGCGGCTAATTGGGTTAAGGAGAAAGCAATTGAGAAGTGGGCACTTACTGCTGATGGTGGGCGTAGATATGGTATTATGACAACAAATCTGTCCGAAGTGTTCAACTCGGTTCTAAAAGGTGTTCGTAGCTTACCTGTCACCGCAATTGTGGAACAGATATTTTTCCGTCTGAACATGTATTTCACCGACCGCCGTGAGGCCGCGCAGACACTTATCGCTGAAGGTAAACTATGGGCACCACGAATCCAGGATCTTATTGATGCCCGGCGTGAAAAATCAAATTTACATGAGGCCATAATGTTCAATAATCGCGATGGTGTCTTTGGGGTGAAAACGGGCATTAGAATGGACGGTGGATATCAAAAGGGTGGGCATTGGCATACGGTGGACCTAGAAGGCCGAACTTGTACGTGTGGGAAATTTCAATTGTTCCACGTTCCATGCTCTCATGTGTTAGCGGCATGTGCCTCCCGGACGCTTGATTATCAACCATACATAGATCCTTTCTACTCTACAGACGCGTTAGCAAAAACATGGGCACCATCTTTCAATCCTTTCCCTGACGAATCTTATTGGCCTACCCAAAGCGCACCGGTACTAATTGTTGATTCTAGTCTTCGCCGGGTCAAGGGGAGGCCTAAGAGTACTCGTATCCACAATGACATGGACGCTCGAGAAGGAGGGACTAGTGGAAAAGTATGTTCAAAATGTGGTGTGAGCGGACACAATAGACGCAGTTGTAAGAATGTACAAAGTGTGGGGACTTCACAATCTACCCGCACTTGAATATTTTTCTTAGTTATTATGTGTTAGTTGAATGTTTTCATGTTGTCTGTTGTTTGTTGAGTAATTTACGTTTGAATTATCTGAATTATTTTCATGTTGTCTGTTAATGTTGAGTAATTTACGTTTGGATTATTTGTATTATTTTCATGTTGTTTGTTAATGTTGAGTAATTATTTTCATGTTTGAATTATTTGAATTATTTTCATGGTGGACATATTTATAATTGTTTGTATGAGCTAATCTAGATGTTTATTTGTGTCGTCCCTCCCTTTAATTTTTTATTTTTTGGAATGATAAGTTTTGTGTGATTTATATGTTTAAATTGGTATGAAAGTGTTAATGAGTGGTGGGTATAGTTAGATTTGTTCCAAACTACCATTCGCAAAATAAACATGCACAGAAAACATGCACAGATGTTTTAACTGATGCCGTGCTCCTGAATAACGACATCTTATTTACATGCCGTTATTCTGAAGAACGTCTGTGGAGACAGAATGTTTGGTAGAATGCTCAAAATTTGTAAGTTTGTTCTTTCACTAATGCCGTGCTTCAGAATAACGGCATCGTTTACAGATGCCGTTATTCTGAACGACGTCTGTGGAGACAGAATGTTTGGTAGAATGCTCAAAATTTGTAAGTTTGTTCTTTCACTAATGCCGTTATTCTGAATAACGGCATACATAAGTAATGCCGTGCTTCAGAATAACGGCATCGTTTACAGATGCCGTTATTCTGAACGACGTCTGTGGAGACAGAAAGATTTGGCAGCAACTACAAATTTTCTAATTTTCCCTATATGAAGATGCCGTTTTTCGCAATAACGTTACAGGATTAATATGCCGTTATTGCGAATAACGGCATCGTTTATTCTCTTTTTTTGACTTAGCACAGATGAAATATGCACAGATGAAATCATTCAAATATGCATCATTCAAATATGCACAGATGAAATCAACTTCAAATTCAAATACTTCAAATTCTTCAAATTCAAATTCAAATACTTCAAATTCTTCAAATTCTTCAACTTCAAATTCTTCAAATATGCATCATTCAAATATGCACAGATGAAATCAAATTTACTTGTATCTGAGAATGTGTATCTGAGAAGCCTTCAAAATATACAATGCACATTCTGATTAACCACTTCAAAGCAAAAATTAAATCAGAATTCAAAGCAAGATATTTATAAATTAATATAAATCAGAATTTGAATCATCATTTTCAAATAATGATGACTCAAATATACATGCACAGAATTCTGATTTATGTACACAGATAAATCATCATTTTCAAATTTTCTGATTTATATACACAGATACATGCACAGAATTCTGATTTATATACACAGCTCTATCAATTCTAATCATCATTTTCAAATTTTTGCTTTGAATTCTGATTTATATCTGAGAATACTCCAAATATGAAATCAAATTCTGATTTAATTGTATCTGAGAATGTGTATCTGAGAATACTTCAAATATACATGCACAGATCAACTACACAGATCAAATACTTCAAATACTTCAAATTACTTCACAGATCCACAGAATAAACTTCACAGATAAACTTCAAAAGTACAAGTTTTCACAGAATAAACTTCACAGATATGATATTTGAAGAATAAACTTCACAGATACACAGAATACTTCAAAAGTCCCCATATGCACAGATCATATACACAGATATGCACAGTAGGGTAAACTTCACAGATATGCACAGATCATATACTACACAGATCAAATACTTCAAAAGTACAAGTTTTCAAAATAGAAAATGAATAAAGCTTCAAGTTCACAGAGATATGCACAGATTTAAGCTTCAAATTCACATAGATATATACACAAATAACTTCAAATTCACAGATCAAGTCCCCATACCACTTTGAACTCCACATACATTCGACTTCAAATTTAAATACTACATCAAGTTCACTAAGACTGATTCCACATATCAGAATTGATTAAGTTCACTTTGCCACTCCCACATACCAACTTCACAGACACTACAAAATTCAAATATTTCCTGTGTTAATCTTCATAAAAATCAAATACTTCAACAATTTGCACACCCACGCATAACAACCTGCATACAAACATATACAATTAATAAATGCATAAAATGATGTGTTACAAAAAGACAATTAGTTTGTTTCTACCAATTATCCTGGAGTGTAATGTTTGGGTGCTTTTCTCATCCGAGCCGGGACTTTCCGCCTACGTTCCCGTTGTTCTTGCGTTGGGGGTCCACTTGGACCAGCTCCTTCTTCTTCGCCACCTCCTCCTTCTTCGATCTCCGGATTTGCCAATTGGCTTTGCGGTGGAGGATCACGAACGGTCTTGTGTCTTCGACGCTCTGATGGGGGTCCCAATTGCAAAGCTGGTTGTGGTGGAGGTGAAGCTTGGCTAGCGGTAGGCCGTTCTTGTTGGCGTGGAGCTTCGGTTGAACGCACAAGTTCATTGAAACGAGTACCATCTCCAACCTCTTCAAGAGAGGTACGACAATTGCACAGGAGGTCTCGTGCCAATTCTTTGCATGCCTTATTGGCATTGCTCTTCAACACATTCGCACATTTTCTAGCCATGTCTCATGTGCTTTCTATCTATAATAGTAAACCATATATATTGTAAGTGAAGATGCATGAGTAGAACGGAACGAAATAATTGAAATTCAACAAACAATCTAACTTACCATTATACGGTATGATGAGGCCTTCGGTTGGTACATCGGCTGTGATGATGAAAATGCCGGTGGTGGTTCAACATGAATCGCGGGTATAGGTTTTTGGATGCCCGCTGGAAAATCCGTTTTGGGTTGGATATAAAGTCGCGTTATGCGACGGTACCAGGCCATATAGGTGGTTTGCATTGATCCATCATACGGATACTCAACACCCTCGACTACCAACTCATACCGCCGCTCATTCCATGCTCCTACATACGCGCGGTGGTGATCGGCCCAATCCATGTTCGGTAAACGACCTTGGCCCGTGATGTTGTGTAGTCTACGATCGTATAATGTGTTCACGGGGACGGGTTGTTGTGCATTGAATTGCCGAAGAACACGGCCGGGATAATAAAACTCCACAACTGAGAAATTCACTAGTGGAGCTAAGGTCAACCACAACTGCGCATGAGCAGTGCAAATAGGTGGTAGACGAGCCAGTCTCTCATCCGTGTATGGGGTCCAATTGACGAGCTCTTCTCTCAATTGATCTAGCTCGTCCCTATAATAAGTTAGGACACCACGTGGGTTATCCCTCCACGTACGCTTCCCCGCCCAGTATGCACCGAGAGGAGCTCTCATCACGGGATTATCCTGGACTACCCTCCAACTCTCTGATAGTACCGTCACACGGGGTCGGCCGAGATGTATTCTTTCCCAACACCAAATTTGTAGGATGGACATCGGCCCGGTCATCTGAATCGAACCCATCGAACAGTTGCAGAGTGCACGATAAAGGGAGGCTAGAGCTGCACTTCTCTAACTATACCTGCCGGCTGTCTGTAGGTCAGCTATCAATGGAAGATACATGAGGTGGACTACGTCACCTGAAGAGTTAGGGAATAGGATCCCTCCAATCATCGACAGTACGTATGCCCGGGTATAGTTCTGGATCTCGATGTCTGTATGCACAGGTGCGACTCGAATGTGAGTGAAACTATCTTCTAGGAATGAACGCCTAATGGATTCCCCAACCCATATGCCGTGGTCAACTTCATCAACGTCCAACCCCAAATAATCTCGTGCTAGTGCAACCTTGTTGAACATCAGATTGCCTGTGACGGCCACCCCGTCAATTGGAAGACCCGAAATCACCGCTACATCTTGTAGGGTGACCGTCATCTCACCGCACGGTAAGTGGAAGGTGTGTGTCTCCGGCCTCCATCGCTCTACCAGTGCGGTAAGCAAGGCGTGATCACACTTTATGTTGGTCAGCTTTGACATACCGCTAAACCCACTGCTAACTAAATAATGTTCCATAGCAATACAGTTCTTGAGGACAGGCATGACCTTGTGCGTCCTAAAACTCATCTTCTCCACATCCCCGGTCCAAACGGCCTGTGATCTGTGGTCTTCTTGGAGAAACAGAACTGTAGGATCTAATGGACCCGGATATCCCCGTGGTCCACATGAAGGCGTAGAAGAAGCACCAACACCATGCGAAGAAGATGGTTGTGCAGGATCCATTGGCCTGTACACATTAACGAAGACTAATCAACAACATTTTCAATAGAAAAATTGAGTGCATGAGCAGAGATCTGCTAGTGAATTAGGATTTTCAATAAGCAAGAAGCACCAAAGATGACTGTATTAGGATATCCCCGTGAATTAGGAAAATTGAGTGCATGAGCAACAAGCACCAAAATTAAGTGTATTAGGATCTTCAAAACCCCGACTTCAAACGTAAATCACTTGAATATTTAAGAATTTGAGCATCTCAAAAACTCAACATTTAGTAAACCCTAACCTACAATACTTCATACTTCCAAAATTACTACTTCAATAACCCTAACCTACAATATTTGTACTATACTACATAATAAAACAGTCAAAATCAACTATACAAAATACAAATTAGGGTTTTGGTTACTTACAAAGATTTCGGAATCGGAATGAGAATGAACTCTGGATGAAGGATTGAAGAGTACACTCCGAAATAGAAGTCAACAACACACCAAAAGATCCAGTGGATTTTTTTTCTCCAGATCGTCTAGGGTTTTCGTCTAGGCTTTTCTGTTTGGAAATGAAGAAGGCACGAGCGGAAGAGAAAGGGGGAAGAGGAAGGGTTTTACGAGTATATTACTGCAAAAAGTAAATAACTGATGCCGTTATTCTGAAGAACGGCATCAGTTATAAACGATGTCGTTCTCCAGAATAACGGCATCAGTTTATTTCATATTTGGAATTAATCTCGAGTCAAGATTAATGAAGTAGAGCTCTATTTGAAAAATTAACCAATGCCGTTATTGGGAATAACGGCATGGCAATTTTCTCAAATAGAGATGCCGTTATTGGGAATCACGGCATGCAATTAGCTGATGCCGTGATTCCCAATAACGTTTGTTGCTGACGTGTCACAGACAAGGGCAAATGGCTAAATGTTTCGAAAACAAGGGTAGTTCGCTAATTATTTTCAAAAACAGGATCATTTCGGCAAAATTTTCAGCATAAGCTTAGTAATAGATACAGCTGAAAACAAAACACAGCCAGGACAGAGAGAAGCCTGCTAAGACAGCAAATTCCAACAAGACAATCGCCACGTGTCTTCACCTAATTCGCTGCCGTCACTGGTTGAATTACCCTGCTGGCTACGAAAAATAATATGCACCAAAAACCCAACCAGACACCTCACTTCTAAATGGGACCCACTTTGCATGGGCCCTACTTTTCAGTGAAATCAAAATCGAAAAATTCGGTGCTAATTCGATTGCTTTGTAATTGGGCCAAAATAAATTAATACCACAAAAAGGATTTTTTCTGTATTATTACATACATTCTCTGATTGTCTCTCCGTCTTCAAAATTGAGGAAACCGTAAATCCCCAATTCGTTTGCTGTGAGTGATTTCGTGCCTTTCTCCGATTGATTTCGAGGTAAAATTTTGATTTTTTAATTTATATTCAAAGGTTACATTTTTTTGGAATTTAAGGTAGAAATTTTGTTTTGGAATTTGTTCCAGGTGATTTGGTGCTCGTTTGAGCAAAAATGAGTGTTTTTTATTGTTTTGGGGGGATTAGGGTTTTGTTGGTTATTAATTGGTTGATTTGAGGTTATCAATTGGGGGTTTTTTCAAAGCTGGGAAATTTCTGATTTTGTGAGGAAAAGTTGTGTATTTTAGCTCATTTTTGTGAATTGCGGTGATGGGGAAACCAACAGCTAAGAAGAAGAAGCAATCGAGTAGCAAATCCATTGATTCTAGCTCGAAACACGGGTGGTCCACCGATCATGCCCATAAGGTGTTTGATGAAGATACCTCTATCTTTATCGATATGGCACGAGATATAAAAGAAGAAGGGAACAAGCTGTTTCAGAAGAAGGACTATGAAGGTGCAATTGTCAAGTATGAGAAGGCTATCAAGCTCCTACCGAAAACCCATCTTGATGTTGCGTACACTCGGAGCAACCTTGCCGCTTGTTACATGCAAATGGGGCCCGAGGAGTACCATAGAGCGATCAATGAATGCAATTTGGCGCTTGAGGTTGCTCCTAAGTATACAAAAGCGCTTTTGAAGAGAGCGAGGTGTTTTGAAGGTTTAAACAAATTGGAGTTTGCTTTTAGAGATGTTGAGTTAGTTTTGGGTTTGGAGCCGAATAATCTTACTGCCATTGAGATTTCGGAGAGGGTTAAGAAAGCGATGGAGAAGAAGGGGATCAAGGTGGATGATAAGGTGATGCTTTTGCCTCCGGAAGTTGTGGTGGTTAAGGAAAAGGTTGTTAGAGAGAAGACCAGAAAGAAGAAGAGTCACAAATTGGCAAAGGAGAAGGTGGTTGTTGAGGTGAAGACACATGATAGTAATAATACTGAAGATAAACCTGTTAAGAAGGAAGAACCAATGAGGGATATGAAGCTAGTGTTTGGAGAGGATATTAGATATGCACAATTACCTCCAAACTGTAGTGTATCACAGTTGAGAGAAATTGTTCGGAGTAGGTTTCCAAGCCTAAAGGCTGTACTTATTAAGTATAAAGACAAGGAAGGGGATCTGGTAACATTAACTACTCTGGAAGAACTAAGGTGGGCTGAAGAGTCTGCAGATCCACAGGGTTCAGTCAGGCTCTACATTACAGAAGTTAATCCAGAGCATGAGCCACTGTTTGAGGAGGAAAGGAAAGTGTTTGATGTCCAAGGGTCTGGCAAGAGCTTTAATTGTTTTTCTGATAATGGAAGCACAAAATATGATGAGGAGAATGGCATGCCCACCACCTTGCCTTGTATTGAGAGTTGGATTATCCAGTTTGCTAGACTCTTCAAGAACCATGTGGGTTTCAATTCTGATGAATGTCTAGACCTCCATGAGCTTGGGATGAAGCTCTACTCTGAGGCCATGGAGGAGACATTTACAAGTGAAGAAGCACAAGAAATATTTGAAACAGCTGAGGGAAAATTTGAAGAGATGGCCGCTCTTGCATTGTTTAACTGGGGTAATGTTCACATGTCTCGGGCTAGAAAGAGGGTATCTTTACCAGAGGGTGCACCTGAAGATTCTATTCTTGAACAGATAAAGTTAGCCTATGAGTGGGCCCAAGGAGAGTACATTAAAGCTGGGAAGAGATACGAAGAGGCTTTGAGAATCAAGCCTGACTTTTACGAAGGCCTTCTTGCACTTGGACAACAACAATTTGAGCAAGCAAAGCTTTCTTGGTACTATGCTATCGGAAACAAGGTTGACTTGGATACTTGGCCATCAGAAGAGGTTTTGGAGCTCTTTAACAATGCTGAGGATAATATGGAGATGGGGATGGAAATGTGGGAGGAGACGGAGGAACGGAGATTAAGGAACCTCTCAAAACCCAACAAGGAGAAAGAACTTTTGGAGAAGATGGGCTTGGATGGGGCTTTTAGGGAAGTATCTAATGAGGAAGCAGCGGAACAAGCTTCAAACATGCGGTCTCAGATTAATCTTTTATGGGGAGCTATGCTGTATGAGCGATCTGTTGTTGAATTCAAATTAGGGCTTCCAGTATTTGAAGAGTGTCTTATGGCAGCTGTAGAGAAGTTCAAGCTGGCTGGAGCTGCACCAACTGATCTTGCTGTTATGATAAAGAACCATATAGCCAATGAAACTACCCAAGAAGGTAAAAAATTATGTCTCTTAAATATTTTTCTTAGCAGATGTTTTCGGTTTTCATGTAGAGAAGAACTAGAAACTTTTACGAAAGGTTGTTATTTTATTTTCATGCTAGGCTTGTGTTGTTATAATGCGTACGTATATTATATATAATTTTGTATGGATGCCTGCATGCATATGTTTGTTTGTAGTATTACCAACTCGCTGTATATAATAGTAAAATCCAAAAACCTTTAATATTATTGACAACTTAATTTTAAGTTCTTTGTGCATAAAGTATCTCTTTTGTAAAGCACTTAGCAATACTGGACGCATGGTTTTAAATTTCAGGCATATTATTTTAAAGGGAACCAATCTGAAAGGGAATCAAAATACCATATTTGGTTGATACCTAAAGAAATATTTTACAAAAGCTTTATGGTCGAGTGTTAACCTTAACAAATTAGTGGAACGTGAAGGATGCATAACAAGCAATCTGACTGTAGTGTGCATATGCAAATGATAATGTGGCCATATATACTCATTGACCGCATACCATGTATAAGTATACTAGATTTGCCTATGAGCATGTGCCTACGGTACGGTACGTCTTCAGAACGATACAGCATACGAAAATCATTGTAAACAGTAAAACAACAATTATGTTACTCAAATTTAAATAGTATGGCTGTAAATAAAAGTCCATGTTTCCATTAGTATGTTTCCATTAGTATATGTTGAAAAATAATTATAAATTGTGGTGTAAAATCCAACTTCTTAGAACTTTGAGGATGGAAAATGATGTAATTTATTAAGGAGATATTTGCTATTTCCAATGTAACATGAGCAATAAAAAAACATAAAAAACTGAAAATTTACAAACCTAAAATCTGAAAATCTAAATTTCTAAGCAAATAAAGAGAGAATGAGAGAGAGAGAGAGGGGGAGAGAGAAAGAGAGAAATATGAAAAAGTGAAGAGAGGAGAGAGATAGTAATAAAGTAATGAGTTTTTTAGTTTTGGGGGGAAAATTTTGGTTTTTGGGGGAAAACTTTTTGGAGGGAAAATATGTGTTGGAAGAGTGAATCTGAACCGTTAATTTTGTTTCAATTGAAGGAGAACCACTTGATAGCTTCGTCTTGTGTTTTATTATATAGATAATAGGCAAATAGTGTAGACACAGGGAGGGGGAGTGATGGAGAGAACTGGATTATGTAAGATATATTGCATTTCATTCAATTATAATTGAATCCAACCATGTCTTTATAATTCTTGATTTTCTTTATTCTAAACTGTTGAAAACTTATCACGTTGAAACAGACCTAAACTACTGAAATTTGTAAGAATAAAATTCTAGAGAAGTAGGCAATTGAAACTGATACTGTAACCAAATCTTAAAACTTTCAAGTGTGGGAGTAAAATGAGACTACTCTGTAGTTATTGTTGATTTTGATACCATGTTATAAACAAAAGACGTCGTTGATATAGTTTAATGTGTCTTCTACTACTAAATTTTGTGAAAAATACTAGTAATTTACTAAATTAACAACTCCTATTCATTAAGAAGAACTACAGTACGAAAAATGTTCAATCGCCTTTGTGTTAATGTGAAGTAGCTCTTACTTCATTTTTTTAATTTGAAATAGACTAGAGCTTTGAAAATATTTCTGAATTCTGCATCCCTATGATTTGGCAATAAAATTTTGGATGCACTGTTGATGTATTGTTTAACTCTCTGATTGCTGCAGTTAAAATAGATGGCCTAGGGAGAAATCAGTTTCCAAGTGCCTTGACTAAGTTTTTTTACTAGAGACTTATCAAATTGCTAACAAAGTTTATCCCACTATAGGTTTGGGATTTAAGATTGAGGAAATAGTTCAGGCATGGCATGAAATGTATGATGCAAAAAGGTGGATAAGAGGTGCTGCCTCTTTTAGGCTCGAACCATTATTTCGAAGGCGAGTCCCAAAGCTACATCACGTATTGGAGCATATATGATTCTATATGGAGTCCCAAGCAGCCAGCTGTTAGAATTTGACGAGTCTCTGGTTTATTTTCCTGCATTGTTGTTAGAGGTGCACTGGCAGCCGAATTATTTAGGTAAGTTACTTTCTGTTGATTGTGACTCTTGCGCTAATTGCTTGTTTTCATGTTTAGCATAAAATACATGATTGACTCGTTTATGCCATTGCAGAAAGGAAATAATATTATTTCGTTGTTTTTCTTTTGTCTCTTTTAAGTGGGTACCTGATTACTTGCATTTTCTATTTCTCTGAGTCTATTCAGCTTTAGGTAACATGTCTGTCTTTAATGTTTTCTGAACTAAGATTCTGGACTCAAGATAGTTCATTCACTTGATTTTGATTTTCAAACCATAGTATGAGATAGTTCAGGCTGGATTTTGATATTTTCAATTCATAGTTACAGCTTCTTCCCAAGGTGGGCGGTTACGGCCTACTGCAAAAAAATTTAAAAAAATAAAAAAGATCATAGTTGCAGCTTGATGCACTTTGGAGGTTTTGATTTTTGATTTTTGATTTTTTTTTACAACAATTTTGACTATAATAATTAATTCTTGATTTTGGATAGATTGTTGTGTATGATTTTGAACAGGTTGTTACCTAATTCATGATTTCAATTAACCATTACAGAGTTGGTTTAGCTACCATGCAGGTGCCTGGGGTAGATTTGTTTGTTATAGTATCTACTTGGACTGTTGTTGATACAGACTTTTTTGTTGGAACAACCAGAGTGACCATTTTTTTCACTTTTAACAATTCTCTCAAGCTAAGGCATTAATTCTTTTTTGAAGATTTTGTTAAAGGGGTCGCAATGCCTAAACCTGGAGATTATCCAGAGTTCCAGACATTAGTGTACACTGTACTATGAAGCACTATTCCAGTTACATTGTGGCTCCCCCCCAACCTACCCCCCCACACACACACAAAATTTTGTTGACTACGTCTCTTCAATCTTCGTGTTCATAAAATCATTCTATATTTTCCCTTGAAACCCTTGAAATTCGTTGTATTTTTCCTGGATTTCATTTAGACCGACCAGGGTTTCAGAATAGTCATTTTTCTATATGGGATCAACACGTGGACTATATATTCACTAGATCCCCTCCATCTTTCTTGCCCACATGGCTAACTGTGGACCTTGTATTAAAAGAGACAAGAAAGGAGTGTTTTAATATGCCGCTGCCCGAATGTTTGAGCCCTTCATTCAACTTTCTGGCCTTTCTAATGTGATTCAGATTTTCTTGGAAGTGTTGCAGTCTATCGTATCATTCGTTCATATATTCTTTTTTGTTCGTTTTAAAGCCTTTCATTCAACTTTCTGGCCTTTCTAATGTGATTCGGATTTTCTAGCGAGTGTTGCAGTCTATCGTATCATTCGTTCATATATTCTTTTTTGTTCGTTTTAGATGTTTTAGCTGTATATATCTTTGCTTCATGGGTCAATCACAGCTTACATGGATCAGATGTTCTTATAATGTCCAGTTTACAATATGACTCACATTGATAAGGATTTTCATGCTTATTAGAAGTTCTGGGGATTTGAAAATACTTTCTCAAATCTACCAAGTTACCTTCACAAAATTTGAAAGGAATTGTGCTTCTTCAATTATTCAAATAGAGCATATTCAATAAGGATTCTTGTGCTTATTAAGTTTCATAGATTTGAAAATACTTTGTTAAATATAGTTACTTGCCTTTGTTACTTTCAGAGGCTCTCGGATCATTTATCGCTTCAATTCTGTTGTACAACCCTTAAGTATTCATATGGATGTCATACTAGATAGGCACAATGAACTTATTATTTTCAATTTGTATGATTATTATGGTTACAAAAGATGCCCGGTTAAGCCTTAGGAAATGCATTCTGTTGGCACTTTGTTTTATTTGTTCCTCAAGTTTTATGCAATAATCTATATGATAGTGTGTTTCCCCTTCTTTAACGCTTAATGGAATTCAAGTGTTGAGAGAAATAAATAACGAACCTACACTGATTTCAACCTATTCAAGTTCTCTATGGCGAACCTACACTGATTTCAACCTATTCAAGTTCTCTATGGGAGCTGTTACCGCTGATTTCGGTGTGGGGGTAAACAGATAGAATTTGTGAGTCCGAGAACAACCTGAACAGTTGACTCAAGCCTTCTTGCTCCTGGCGCAACCTGCAAGGAAGTGCGAGACACCGGGGTTGATTCCGGCGACGCACCCTCCGACGCTCTTGTCAGTAATCAGAAGAGATTAAGAAAGAGCTTAAAAGTGGTGAAAAAGTGATTAACCTGTAACAGAGGTAGGAGGGATCGTATTTATAGTCGCCAAGGGAGTTGTTTAAGGGCCTGATTTTCTGTGTAACAGCCGGGAGTAAAATCCTCAGTCTGTTTAGGAAACTCACCCCTTGATTCCCGGTGAGAGCAAATCAGGCCCGTTGATTGGGTCAAATCAGTGGCCCTGATTTGTCTTTTGCTAGTCTGGGCTCGCTTCGGGTCGGGACCCGTGCCTAATTGGAGCGGACCCATTGGTGGGTTATTGGATCTGTGAGAAGGAGATTCAGAACCCGCTTTGGACCCGCTTGTATGTGAAATTACCTTTTTACCCCCGAGCTTCGAGATTCGTGCCCAATCTGGACGGTTCCGATTTAACCCCATTTTTAGCCATATCACGAGCCCCCCACTCCTAAAGACTGAGCGTGATCAGCATTTGAGGAGTAGTTTGACTGTTTTGGTGGCTAGCGGAGTTGTATCGGAGTCCATGTGGAGGACCTAGGATCTCGAAGGGGGTAGTGAGGTAACTTTTTGATGCCATGTGCTGTTTCCTAGCCATATCGAGTATTTGGCGTCTTACATCTATTTTTTTCGAATTATTTATTTAATTTTGCGATGTGTTTACTAATCGTTCGGGGGGCCTTAACAGTGCATTCTGGGCAATAATTGTTCGTTCAGGGGCCCAAAAATGTACCCCCGAATTTTAAATTATTTTCTAGAATTTTTAGTTAAATTTCCCGAATTTTTAGCAATTTTTCGCAATTTTTAATAAATAAAGCGATTTAAATAAATAAAAAACGATTTTTAATACTGATTTATGGCATGGCACAATCTGGACCTCTGATCATCGTCGAGCGTGATTTTCTGAGAGATCTGACGGTCTCCATCGCTCGGTGTCTTTTTTCTCCGTTTACGAGCTCGGAATGGTACTTGCTCGGCTGCCGACCGGAGACTAGGGGGTTCGGCGTTCCGAGCGACGTGGCGCAATCTGAGCCATCGGATGGCGGCGCGTTTTCCAAGAAAACGCTATCTTGTCTTTTAGCGCACGTGGCGCAATCTGGACCGTTCATCATTAGAAGCACGAATTTCTGAGAGATCCAAAGGCACTTGCTCGGCAGCCGACCGAAGGCATGGGGTTTCGGCAGTCCGAGCGACGTGCTCGTAACTTTGGTCGGATGACGTGGGGCAAGTTCAAGCTCGGAAAGGCACTGGTACGGCAGCCGACCGAAGGCAGGGGGTTTCGGCTGTCCGGACGACGTGGCGCAATCTGAACCGTTGGATGACGATGTGCATCTCGAGACGGGCACATTTCTCAAGAAAACACTATCTTGTCGTTTAGTGTCCTCGGCGAGATCTGGGCCGTCTGATTGAGATCATGCGCGAAAGTTAAGGAGAAAGTGTGTTTTCTCCGTTTGCGAGCTCGGAAAGGCACTTGCTCGGAATCCGACCGGAGACAGGGGGTTTCGGCAGGACGAGCAACGTGGCGCAGTCTGAGCCATTGGATGACGACGCGCATCTCAAGACGGGCACATTTCTCAAGAAAACACTATCTTGTCGTTTAGTGTCCTCGGCGAGATCTGGGCCGTCTGATTGAAATCATGCGCGAAAGTTGAGGAGAAAGTGTGTTTTCTCCGTTTGCGAGCTCGGAAAGGCACTTGCTCGGAATCCGACCGGAGACAGAGGGTTTCGGCAGGACGAGCGACGTGGCGCAGTCTGAGCCATTGGATGACGACGCGCATCTCAAGACGGGCACATTTCTCAAGAAAACACTATCTTGTCGTTTAGTGTCCTCGGCGAGATCTGGGCCGTCTGATTGAGATCATGCGCGAAAGTTGAGGAGAAAGTGTGTTTTCTCCGTTTGCGAGCTCGGAAAGGCACTTGCTCGGAATCCGACCGGAGACAGGGGGTTTCGGCAGGACGAGCGACGTGGCGCAGTCTGAGCCATTGGATGACGACGCGCATCTCAAGACGGGCACATTTCTCAAGAAAACACTATCTTGTCGTTTAGTGTCCTCGGCGAGATCTGGACCGTCTGATTAAGATCATGCGCGAAAGTTGAGGAGAAAGTGTGTTTTCTCCGTTTGCGAGCTCGGAAAGGCACTTGCTCGGAATCCGACCGGAGACAGGGGGTCTCGGCAGGACGAGCGACGTGGCGCAATCCGTCTCGAGACGATCCTGTTCCCAAGGACATTAATGGTGCTCCGGGGTTTGTGCGGCGTTCCACCTTCTCCAGGTCATTAAGGATAACTCCTTCAATTAATTCGTGGCGTTTCAACTTCCGAGGGTCATAATGGCTGGTTCTTGGAGGTTAGGCTATAAGTACTCCATTCCCCTTGTCATTTTCAGTCGCAGTAATGTTGAGTTTTAGACCTCGGTGGTGTCTGCCTCTGGCGGGCGCCAGTCTTGTGGGGTCTTGACCTTGATAGGTTCGGAGGGGTGGTCACTCTACTGTCTTCTTCTTCTCCCGTTCCTGACGGCCTTCATTGTGAGTGTCAGGGTCGGGGGAGAACGAGGCAGGAGTAGTGACGACTGTGATCCGAACCCGAGGTAAGAGTCGCTCCGGGATGATGGGTGGTCGTTCTTCCACCAAGGTCTTCTGCCGACTCCGGCTGTCCCGAGGTGGATGGCGGGGTTGGAGGAGATTATGGTGGAAGAGGTGACGATCCAAATTCGGAACCGGGGGCCAAGTCGCTTCGGAAGGACGAGCGGTCGTCCTTCCGCCATGATCTTCGGCGTTCCGAGCTTGTTTGTTTGCAACTGTGAAGGCTCTGTTGCCAGAGTCCTCTATCAGGCCGAACCTTCACAGTTACAATCAACTAGCTCGGAATGGTGCGCTCCTCCCGATCTCTGAGTGTTGATCTGCTTTCGACCGGGGCCCGCGGGTCGGCGGAATATCGATCGAGACCCGGGGCCCGGGGGGTGCTCGCCGAGGGCGGTGCCTTAAAACTTTGAATCAAAACTTTCTTTGGTTTCTCTAGTCATAGGTGGGGTGTGGAGCTGGTATAGGCAATCCGAGCGAGTTGGCGCAATTTGAACCGTTGGAAGACGGCTCGCATCTCGAGACGGGCGCATTTCTCAAGAAAACACTATCTTGTCGTTTAGCGTCCTCGGCGAGATCGTGCACGAAAATTAAGGAGAAAGTGCGTTTTCTCCGTTTGCAGGCTCGGAAAGGCACTTGCTCGGAGTCGACTGGAGGCTCTGCAATCTGGCTCGGATTGCGTGTAATTCGGATTCAGACCCCATTGCGCCGAGCTAGTTGACTTGGTGAAGAAGGCAGTTGTGTTGTGCCTTCGCGACGTTTCGAGAGCAGCCCAAAAGTCGCGCTCTTTCGTTTGGAAGTCCAAAGGACGTTCCATTTTACTATAAATCTTCACCCCCCCTTAGACCAAGTATCATTTTTTACTTTTACTCTCTCTCTTCAGTTTTTACTTTACCTTCGAAGTTTTCAGCTCTCTGGTGGCCTTGCTAGCTGTCGCGGTAGCGTTCCTTGTCTCCGGCGAACTTTCCGACCGTACCTATCACTTCAAGGTCAGTCTCTTCCCCTTCTCTTTTAGAAAAAATGGTTAAGATCACGGATGAGACCCCCGCCTCGGAGCAAGCCGTTGGCCGAGGGGATAAAGGGAAGGAGGTAGTGGAGCCGAGCGATCAGAATGTCGTTCGTTCGGACAGAGAGGGCGAAGTGGCCGAGCTGCCTAAAGAGGTTGCGGCGGTGTCCCGGGAGGGGAAGGCCGTGGTCACGATCGTGGAAACGCCGAAGACGGCGGGAGCGTTCGGTCGGCAGCCCATTTCTCTGTCGAGCGTGGGAGGCGTACGGGACTACGCCGAGGACACCTTGGAGAGAGTGACCCAAGGCACGGCTAAGTTGGTGGAGGAGAACGAGCCGAGGGAACTGTCCGAGGTGGATCATACCATCTCGTCTCTCACCGAGGGTGACCTTCACCTGATCCGAGAGGGCTTCCGGATCCCTGCCGACTATGGACTGCTCCCCGGGCCGGGTTTCCGAGCCAACACAAAGTCCTCGTCGGACGTGTCCGTCTTTCCGGTCGACTCCCTTATTGCCGGACTCCGCTTTCCCCTCCACCCGTTCGTGGTTGATGTCTTGACATGGTACGGTTTGAGCCCCGCCCAGCTGATGCCGAACACATGGAGGCACGTCATGGCGTTCGTCCTCCGATGCCAAGAGGTCGGTGGTAAGCTGAGTATGTTCCTCTTTCGGAGTCTCTACCGACCCTGTCAGCCAAGGCGAGACGTACAGAGGTTCTATCTTTCGCCTCGGACGGGCGTGAAGCTGATCGAGAATCCGGACTCGATCAAAAATTGGAAGGAGAAGTACTTCCTCATCCGAGCTCCGGCGCCGTGGGTGATACCGACGGTTTGGGCAAAGGAGGGTCTGCCCAAGCGGACCAAGAAGGAGGCAGCGCTGAGTGATGAGGAGGCGGAGGTCCAGAAGAAGCTCCTCGCTCTGCCAGCGCTAAGCTGGAAAGAAATTACCGAGGAGGATCTGTTCCGTGGGGGTCTCAGTCCGATCGATCCTAGTATGCTTCTGGTATTTATACTCTTTGTTTAAAGTTCATGAAAATTTTTCAAAGTTTTTTCAATCGGCTTTTGCAGAGACGATGAAGCTGGATTACAAAGCTCTGGTGGCGAAGGGCCGGTCGGAGCAGGAGGCGAAGAAGAAGAGGCCTTCGGCAGGGCCTCAGGACAGCCGAGCCTCGAAGAAGCCTTCGATCGAGAAGACTGCCGACCAGCCGAAGGTCGCGGTCCTCGAGCAGGGGGAGATCAGGGTCCTCGACTCTCCTGCCTCGGGTGTGTCGACACCGCCTTCGAAGGGGGATGCCCCCGGTTCGTCGAGCGGTGCGTTCGGCGTGAAAGAGGTGTTGTCCCTCCAAGTTCCTCCCCTCACTGCCGATGCGGAGAAGATCCTGACCGAGCGTCACAAGCAGATCTTCGTGCCCGACTGGCAGGTGATGAACGTCGACGGCTTCTTGGGCGACGGCAACATCTGCATGGAGGCGGTGAGGCACCTGCCGACTCCAAAGGACCGAGCGACCCTGAAGGCCGGGCAAGCAGGGGACGCCGTGATGCAGATCGCTCGGAATACTATGTCGGTAAGTAGGCTGAGCTCTCCCTTATCAAAATTTTTTCTAAGTCTTTGGGCTCGGATTTTAATCCGCTGTTCTTTTTCAGACCCTCTGCCACTTCAATTTCCTGGTCGAGGAGTTTGCGAACAAGGAGCAGGAGGAGAGGGCGGAGCGCGTCAAGGCCACGCAGCGGCTTGATGCCGAGCAGCTCCTCTCGACGAAGAGGGCTGCCGAAGTGGCGGGGTTGGAGAAGCAGCTGGCCGACGCCATTCAGCTGTCGAAGGACACGGCGGCCAAGCTTGAGGCGTCGGAGAAGGAGGCAGCCGAGCTGAAGGAGGAGCTGGCCAATGCTCGGTCGGAAGCGGAGAAGGCTCGGAAGAGGGCTGAGAGGATCATGGCCAAGCACCAGAAGAAGGTGAAGAAGGTGAGGAAGGCCGTGCAGGAGGAGGCCGCGCAGCACATGCTCCAGAACATGGAGGAAGCCTACGGTCGAGCCCTGCTCCACGTTGCCGCCAAGAACCCGGGCTTCGACACGTCCTCCTACCACTTTTACGACCTCGTGGAAGGGGAGGAGGGTGTTCCCGAGGGGTTGCTCGGCCCCGAGGGAGAGACGGAACGCGTCGAAGGCCCAGGGGAGACCGAAGCCGAGGACGAGGAGGACGACTCCGAGGAGGAGAGCGGGAGCAAGGACGGAGGCGAGGGCGGTGGCGAGGACAAGGCCGGGGGGTCGACGGACCCTAACGACAAAAAGGTCGACCCCTGACTCGGTTGTCTTTTTTAGTCTTTTTTTTCCTTTTGTAAGCCTAACTGCGGACTGGCCACCGCTTGTGTAAAACTTTCACCTCGATTTTGAATGAAAATATTTTGTTTGGCAAAAATTTATCCAAGTGTTGAGCCTCGGATTTGCGTGTGACTAGTTGTAGATGTTTCCGTGTATTGCCCTATCGGATTTATCTCCGCTTTTCAGGTGAAGTTCGGTCCGATCACGGAGGTTGTATACCTTCGGAAGGAGCTGGCGAAAACGAAGGGCGAGCTCTCGCAGAGCCGACAGAATAGGTTTCTCCTGCTCGGCAAGCTGGAGGAGACGAAGGCAGCTGTGCGGAGGTACTGTCGCGAGCTGTAGCAACTGCGGAAGTACCCCCAAGCTCCTTGTCCCGAAGGGGAAGTCGAGCGGCTCCGTAGAGAGCTCACTGTCGCCGAGCAGAAGAATGACGACCTTTTGGCTGAGGTCCAGCACTTGGAATTAGCGGAGAAAGACCGCTCGGCGGAGGAAGAGAAGCTGACCTCCGAGCTGGAGAAGGCGTCGGCCGAGCGCAAGAGGTTATTGGCCGAAGTCGACAGGCTCAGAAGGATCACGATAGATAGGGGAATTGAGGTCACCCACTTCCGCCGGCTCGCGGCCGATGGTGCCAACGCCTCTGGCTCGTCAAGGCCTTCTCGTTCGAAGAAGTCTGCGAAGGACGACGCTCTGAGAGACAGAATCATTGAACTGGAGGAAGAGATCGCGTCGCTCAAGCCTGTGCCGGAGAGGGCTAACGTTCGCAGTACGTCGTGCACTCGCGAAGAGAGCGAGAGGGGGATTACGTTTTACGAACTTGCGATACGCTCGCCTATGACCAGGCGGAGTCCAGCCGACGCTCAGAGCAGTGCGGCCGTCTCGTCGAGCGGGGCCTCGGCAGGCGCCGCAGTTAGAGCCAGCAGCGAAGGGGGGTCGCGCTTCGTTGGTTTAGGATCGAGCTCGGAGGGCAGGCCTCGTCGTCCCCGCGTTTCCCTAAACCGAAGCATTCCCCTTCCGAAGAGGCCCTGATCATGTCGTTTTTCATCCCCTCTGACTTGTTGTAAAACGTTGTAGTAGAGTCGGTCTTGATGTATGTGAAGCCACTATATATATATGAATGCAAATCTGAAAGTTTCTTCAGAAAATTTCCAAGTGTTTGACTTCGGCAGTGCATTGAAATTTTGTTATTTGCTTTCCCCTTTTTTCAGCTCGAGGCGGCCGATTCATATGCTGATCTCCACGGCTCGGATGATGACTCTGAATCCGAAGCCACTTCTGGGACGGCGGCTCTGAGTCCTAAGAGCGTCGAGCTGGAGTTACGCCGAGCTGAGGGTGAGCGGGCTCACCTTTTGTCCGTCCTCGACCTACGGGAAGCGGAGATCCAACGTCTGGAGAATAGGATCGCCGAGTTGAGCCCTGCAGAAGGGGACGAGGATTCGCAAACCGCGTTCAGCAACGCTCTTCGGGTCAAGTGTATTCGGCACAACCAGTTGAAGATCATAGCCGAGCGGGATGATTTGCTCTCGGAGATTCGACACTTGCAGACTGTGGTAGCGAAGCTCCGGAACGATGCAGGGGAGCTACCAGCCGAGGAGGACGAACAGTCGGCCGAACAGTCTAGTGAGGATATTTCCATATGAGGGCCAAGTGTAGTAGGTCGGTGGTGTGTATTTTGTTTGCAAACACTTTGTAACCATGGAAAAGATGTGTTTCGTATTACAGCCTGGCTGTTTAATAAAATATCTTTCATTGCTCTGCACTTTTGTCTTGCTTATAACTGTGTTGGTCGCGCCGAGGTCTTTGAACCGAGCGTGTTAGTTCCGTCGGCGAGAGCGTTGAACCGAACGGGTTCCTATATGTACGGTATTTTGTCGTTTAGTGACTCTGACAAGGTACGGCGCGAGTTCCTAGGCGGCTCTGTCCCCGAGAAAGCGCTATCTTGTCGTTTAGCGCAGGCGGCAAGATCTGAGCCGTTGAACGTAGGCACGAATCTCGGGGCGGCTCAGTTCCCAAGAAAACGTTATCTTGTCGTTTAGCGCAGGTAGCAAGATCTGAGCCGTCTGATCGAGATCAGGCGCGAAAGTTGAGGAGAAAGTGACTTTTCTCCGTTTGCGAGCTCGGGAAGGCACTTGCTCGGTAGCCGACCGAAGGCGTAGGGCTTCGGGCTTCGGCTATTAGGTAGGAGAGCTCGGATTATGTGGCCGAACGTAGCTTCGTTGTCCCTCCACTGACGGAGCAGAGGGGCGGACCATTCCCGGTTTGCCGCGAAGCAAGCTTGGGGGGACTGGGAGCTATGTGTTGGACTCCGGGTCCATCGTTGTAGTCCAATGGTTGTGGGAGCAATTCCGAACGGCGATCTACCCCTGGCTCGCTCGGAGGCGAGCCGAGGAGGTAAAGTCGAGCCGAGTGTTGGACTCCGAACCATCGGTGTAGTTCAACGGTTGTGGGAGCAATTCCGAACGGCGATCTACCCCTAGCTCGCTCGGAGGCGAGCCGAGGAGGTAAAGTCGAGCCGAGTGTTGGACTCCGAACCATCGGTGTAGTTCAACGGTTGTGAGAGCAGTTCCGAACGACGGTCTACCCCTGGTTCGTCCGGGGACGAGCCGAGGAGGTGAGGTCGAGCCGAACGTGGACTCCGAATCGTTGGTTGAAATCTCAGTTTAAACAAGCAGTTGATAAGAGGGGAGAGAAGCATGCGAATTCAAAAACACAAAAGAGCTTTCTTTATTAATAATCGACGGCGAACCGTTTTACATAGTACAATTTATGAAAATAGGTTACAAGTCGGAGGACTGGAATGACTCGATATCCTATGATACTTAGAGTGGCGCCGGAGCGCTTTCTTGGTATTTTAGGAGGTGGTCGGCATTCCAGGTCCTCGGAAGCTCTCTGCCCTCTAGGTCTTCAAGACGATATGTTCCGGGCCGAACTACCCTCGTGATCCTGTACGGCCCTTCCCAGTTCGGAGCCAGTTTGCTCTTCTGACTGGGGAAGGATATGGCTAGCTTTCTCAAGACCAAATCTCCTTGCTTAAGGTTGGCGGGTCGGTCCTTTTTGTTGTACGCTAGTTCAACCCTTCTTCGGTAAATCTGCTGCCGAATCGACGCCCTTTCCCTCAGCTCATCTATCAGGTCCAAGTCTGCTCTGAGGTCCCTGGCATTCTGTGCTTCGTCATAGGCTGTGAGCCGAGGGGAAGGTATTCCGACCTCGAGAGGTATCACGGCCTCGGACCCATAGGTGAGGTTGAAAGGGGACTCGCCTGTGGGGGTCCGCTTGCTCGTGCGGTAGTTCCATAGGACGTTGGGGAGTTGGTCGACCCATAAGCCCTTGGAACTTTTGTCTAGCCTTTTCTTGATGCCTGCGAGGATCTGCTGGTTAGCATTTTCTGCCTGTCCGTTCGACTGAGGGTGGGAGACGGACGAGAAGCGCTGCTGGATGGCCAGGTCGTCGCATAGAGCTCGGAATGCTGCGCCAGTGAACTGAGTCCCGTTGTCCATCACGAGGACGCGGGGGACGCCGAACCTACAAATGATGCTCTTCCAGAAGAACTGTACCACCTTGTTCTCGGTTATGGTGGCGAGGGGCTCGGCCTCGACCCACTTCGAGAAGTAGTCGATGGCTACGACCAAGAACCTGAACTGACCCGGAGTCGGAGGGAAAGGCCCTAGTGAATCCATCCCCCACATTGCAAAGGGGATGGGACTTGATAGGGAGGCGAGGCTGGCCTGAGGGAGGCATCGGATGCTGGAGTGTCTCTGACAAGAGCTGCATTGCCGAACGTGTCGCTCGGCGTCTTGGAGGAGGGTCGGCCAGAAGTATCCATAATTTAAAGCTTTTCGGGCCAAGGACCTGGATCCTGAGTGTGCCCCTCCGATGCCTTCGTGGAGCTCTTGTAGGGCATATTCGGCCTGATCCGGAGAGAGACACCTTAGGTACGGTCGGCCGTCTATTTGAGAGAAAGAGCGTTTGCATAGGATGCCCTCGATCAAGACATACCGCTCGGCCCGGGTTCTGACTCGGCGAGCCTCTTTGGGGTCTTCGGGTAGGAGCTCGTCCCTCAAGAACTCCATAAGAGGCTTCATCCAATTATCTTGTAACATGACCGGCAACGATTCCGCCGAGCCAGGTGTCTCGTCTTCGATGCTCGGCTTAGAGAGGACTTCGATCAGTACGGTCTGTTCGAGACCTTGCAGGGAGGACGAGGCCAATTTGGAGAGGGCATCGGCCTGTGAGTTCTCTTCACGAGGGACCCGCTGGATGAGCGCCTCCTCGAACCGGCCCATGAGGTCCCGAACCCTAGCAAGGTACTTCGCCATCCGCTCATCTCGAGCCTCGTACTCGCCCAAGACTTGGTTCACGACGAGCTGGGAATCGCTGTGGATTCGGAGGCGCTGCGCCCCAGCACTTCGTGCAAGTCCGAGACCAGCGATGAGTGCTTCGTACTCCGCCTCGTTGTTCGAGGCCTTGAAGTTCATACGGATCGCGTACTGGAGGACGAAGTTGTCAGGGCCGTTCAGAATGATGCCAGCGCCGCTTCCTTCATTACAAGAGGACCCGTCCACGAAGACTGTCCAAATGGGGGGTCCATTCGGGACGTGGCCGACCTCAGGGATAGTGGACTCTACGATGAAGTCGGCGAGTGCCTGCGCCTTAATTGCTGTCCGAGGTTGGTAAGAGATGTCATGCTGGCTCAGTTCTATGGACCACTTCATCAGCCGGCCCGAGGTCTCAGGCTTGTAGAGGATCTGTTTTAGGGGTTGGTCGGTGAGGACGACGATCGAGTGGGACTGAAAGTATGGCCGAAGCTTCCTCGCCGCCGTGACTAGGGCGTAGACCATCTTCTCTATCTTCGGATAGCGGAGCTCGGCGTCCCGCAGCACCTTGCTCACGTAGTAGATAGGCCTTTGGGTTCGATCCTCCTCTCTCACCAAGATAGCGCTCAAGGTCTGCTCGGAAGCAGCCAAGTAGACGAAGAGGGTCTCGCCCGGGACCGGTTTGCTGAGCAGAGGGGGGTTCACCAAGTATGCCTTCAACTGGTCGAACGATTCCTGTTGTGGTTGGCCCCATTCAAAACCCTTAGCCCCCCTGAGTGCTTTGAAGAAGGGGAGGCACTTTTCTCCCGACTTCGAGAGGAACCGACCGATAGCAGCGAGCCGACCAGTGAGCTTCTGCACCTCCTTGATGTTCCGAGGCGGGGCCATGTCTAGTATGGCCTTAATCTTCTCGGGATTAGCTTCGATTCCTCGTTGGCTTACCATGAAGCCGAGGAACTTTTCCGAAGAGACCCCGAACGCGCACTTGTTCGGGTTCAGCCGCATGTTGTGCCTTCTCAACACGCCGAAGGCCTCCTGGAGGTCGGCTACATGGTCTGTGCCCCGGATGCTCTTAACGAGCATGTCGTCAACGTACACCTCCATGTTTCGGCCGATCTGGCTCTGGAAGACCTTGTTGACGAGGCGTTGGTAGGTGGCGCCCGCGTTCTTCAAACCGAACGGCATGACCCGGTAGCAGTAGAGGCCTTGGTCGGTGACGAAGGAGGTCTTCGGAATGTCCGGAGGGAACATTCGGATTTGATTGTACCCCGAGAAGGCGTCCATGAAGCTGAGGAGCTCATGGCCCGAGGTGGCGTCAATAAGGGTGTCGATGTTCGGGAGAGGGAATGGATCCTTCGGACACGCCTTGTTCAGGTCGGTGAAGTCAATGCATATCCTCCACGAGCCATTGGATTTCTTGACCATTACAACATTCGACAGCCATTCGGGGTAATTTACCTCCTGTATGAACTTGGCCTTCAGCAGTTTATCCACCTCCTCCTTGATGGCCTGCTGTCGCTCGGGAGCGAACTTTCGCCTCTTCTGCTGAACCGGTTTGCACCCCGGTTCGACACTCAGGCGATGGACGAGCAGCTCCTCGGAAATGCCGGGCATGTCCGCGGCCGACCAAGCGAACAAGTCACGGTTATCCCGGATGCATTGAATCAGGTCCGAGCACAGTGCGGTCGGCAAGGACTTGCTGATGAGGAACTTCCGGCTCGGGTCCTCGTCCGAGAAGAGCACTTCTTTTAACTCGTCCGCCGGCTCGGACATGGGCCGAGCTTTCGGCTCGGAGATTTCTAGTGTCTCGCGCGAGAGCACTGGTCCCCCGGTGGAAGTCATGTAGCACTTCCGGGCTGTTTCTTGGCTTCCCCTGACTTCCCCTACTCCCGACCGAGTGGGGAACTTCATTTTCAAATGGTACGCCGAGGGGACAGCTTCCAAGGCGGCTAGGCCGGGTCGGCCTAGGATGACATTATACGCCGCCGGGACGTCGACGACCATGAAGTCCATCGGCTCGGTCCGGGTAGTAGGGGCGCTTCCCGCGGTTACGTCTAGGGTTATCACCCCCTCGACAGTTACCGGGACCCCCGTGAACCCGTGGAGTGTGTAACCGGCCGGTTTGAGACGGTCCCGGGACAGCTGCAGGCCTCGGAAGGCCGAGAGGAAGAGAATATTGACCGAACTCCCATTGTCTACTAAAATCCTCTGCACCTTGTAGTTGGCCATGCGGAGGTCGATGACGAGGGCATCACAGTGTGGGGTTCGGACCCCTTCGAGGTCGGCATCGGAGAAAGACACAGGGACGCCGAGACCTTTGGGGGGAGGGGCACTGTGAACCGAGTTGACCTCTCGGACGAAGGCCTTCCGGGAGGAATTAGAGGAGCCCCCCATGGGGCCTCCGTGGATCAGGTGCAGAATCCGTTCCTCCTCGAACTCGGGTGTCTCTTCGCGTTGCTCGGAACGCTTGTTAGCCCCCCGAGGCGGAGGAGAATTGCGGTCCGCCCGATCGTTAGCCTTCACGAATTTGGTCAACTGCCCCCTCCGGATGAGGGCCTCGATCTCATCTCTCAAAGTCCTGCAGTCGTTCGTGTCGTGGCCGTGGTCCCGATGGTAACGGCACCATTTATCTTTGTTCCTCCTCTTTGCCGGGGTGTGCATCCTCGGAGCTGGAGGGATGACCCCCTCCTTCTCTACTTCCATTAGGATGGTAGAGACGTTTGTGGTGAGGGGAGTGAACTTCTCGAACCTGGGGGGAGGGCGACGCTGACCGCCATTGTCCTTCTGAGTTTTCTTGGACCCCTCTTCCCCCGTCGCCTTCCTCTTCGACCCTAAGGAGGGCCCCCCGAAGCTCGGAAGGGCTTCGGCCTCCTCGGCTCGGATATACTTCTCGCACCTCAGGAGGAGGTCGGCGAAGTCATGTGGGGGCTTCTTGGCTAGAGACGATCAGAGGTTGGCATTGAGAACGTTCGACTGGAATGCCATGGTCGCCACTGACTGGTCTAAGGAGGCGATAGACCTGACCTCTGCGGTGAATCTCTTCACATAGTCCCGCAGCTTCTCTTCCCTTTCCTGCCGCAGATTCAGCAGGGAGAGACTTGTTTTCTCGGCTCGCCTGCTACTCACGAAGTGAGTTATGAACAGTGTTTCAAACTGCTCGAACGAGAAGATGGAGGAGGGGGCGAGTCTGGAATACCATTCCCGAGCCGACCCCCTGAGGGTGGCAGGGAAGGTTCTGCAGAGCACGACGTCGGAAGCTTGATGGATCAGCATCAGGGTCTTGAAGCTTTCGACGTGATCGACCGGGTCGGATTCCCCTGAGTACGTTTCAAACTGCGGAGGTTTGAAACCCCTCGGTATGTGGGCCTCCATGATCGACCGCGAGAAAGGGGGTCAGCTGGGACGGACGGTTCCTGCTCGGGACTCCTCCCTGTCCATGCGGCCGATACGCCTTTCCACCTCATGGAGACGGCGGATGAGGGCGTCGTCCCTCCGCTGGTAATCGTATGACCCCCCGGACTCCTCTTCATAGGAGGGGGAGCGCGGACCGCGGCGCCGGTAGTCCTGGGATCGGCGAGGACTGTATTGCTGCCGCTGGCGGCTGGGAGCCGAGGAAGGACTTCGGGTTCGGCGGCAAGGACTGGGGTCCCTCGGGGGCGTCGGAGCCCTCTGAGCATTTTGGACGTTCTGCCGAAGGTTGAGGGCCTGTAGCACAGTGTCCTGAAATTGCAGGAACTCGGCACGAGTGATCGGTGCGTCATTGTTCCTCCGAGGATGCCGATCCGCGGGGGAATGCGGCCTCCTCCTCCTGCGTTCGGGAGACATTGCCCGGCCCCTGCGGTCCGGGGACCTCCTACCGTCTCGGCGGCGAGGAGACCGCTCACCCTGACGCTGGCGGGAGGCTCCTTCTCGGGCCCGCCTCTCGTCAAGGTGGGTGCGGAGGTCGTCGTCCTTCTGGCGGTTCAGGAGCATGTTGCGGAGGTCGGGATGATGAGAAGCCATCGAGTCCGAGGACCCATTATGGACCGAGACATGGTCCGGGTTGAGGGGCTGCTTCTGCTTCCGACCGTTATGGCCGGAAGGGCCATTGTTGGGTTGCTGCTTGGGAAGAGGAGGTTGGCCCTGCTGGGCCGGAGGAGGAAGGTCGGGCTGAGGAATAGGATTGAAGGGGGCTTCCTCTGTAGGGTCGGCGGGATTAGCTCCACGGTTTGACCCTCGGGATCTGACCTTCTTTGGAGGCATGGTTGGAGAGGACGACAGAGAAGGGGCTGAGGCTGTTCGTGTGGTTGTGTTCCCACAGACGGCGCCAATCTGTTACCGCTGATTTCGGTGTGGGGGTAAACAGATAGAATTTGTGAGTCCGAGAACAACCTGAACAGTTGACTCAAGCCTTCTTGCTCCTGGCGCAACCTGCAAGGAAGTGCGAGACACCGGGGTTGATTCCGGCGACGCACCCTCCGACGCTCTTGTCAGTAATCAGAAGAGATTAAGAAAGAGCTTAAAAGTTGTGAAAAAGTGATTAACCTGTAACAGAGGTAGGAGGGGTCGTATTTATAGTTGCCAGGGGAGTTGTTTAAGGGCCTGATTTCCTGTGTAACAGCCGGGAGTAAAATCCTCAGTCTGTTTAGGAAACTCACCCCTTGATTCCCGGTGAGAGCAAATCAGGCCCGTTGATTGGGTCAAATCAGTGGCCCTGATTTGTCTCTTGCTAGTCTGGGCTCGCTTCGGGTCGGGACCCGTGCGCAATTGGAGCGGACCCATTGGTGGGTTATTGGATCTGTGAGAAGGAGATTCAGAACCCGCTTTGGACCCGCTTGTATGTGAAATTATCTTTTTACCCCCGAGCTTCGAGATTCGTGCCCAATCTGGACGGTTCCGATTTAACCCCATTTTTAGCCATATCACGAGCATTCATTTATTTGACCTATCTGATGTCCTTACTGAATTTTGACTTGGTTAATGTCCTTATGCCCTGCATGTTAAATGTTTATTAGATATATTTATATCAGCGATTGGCCGATGTCCAATTTGCTCATGCATTATTTGGTGGAATCATTGTGTGGTCAACATTATCGTGCATAAAACAGTTACTGCAATGGTAATAGTAGTTGAAACATTTATTAGTCATTTGTTCCGCAGGAGGTAGTTTTCCAGAAAAATGCAGTGACAAGAATCTGAGTACTAAATATTTACCCGCTTTAGATTGTTGTGCATATGTTGGGTAGGTAACATATGGAGCTGAACCTGGTTTTACTATATATATATATCTATATCTATATATGAGGAATGCTCCATTGCCAACCAGCTAAGCCGTTGTTGGGAACAACGACTTAGCTTATATTAACACTAAAGCCGTTGTTGAAAACAACGGCTTAGGTTCCAACAATGGCTTAGGTTATAAATCTAAATCGTTGTTTCCAACAATGGTTTCAGTGTTAACAGAAGCCGTTGTCAGGTATGCATACCCGTTTGTACGGGACCTGTTTATATATATATATATATATATATATATATATATATATATATATATATATATATAGTAAAACCAGGTTCAGCTCCATATGTTACCTACTCAACATATGCACAACAATATATATATATATATATATATATATATATATATATATATATATATAGAGTCGGTCTATTAAGAAATAGTCATTTCTCAGGTTCTTTCTTTCTCAGATTCAGCTACTCTCTCCCGTTCTCTCTCTCTCTCTTTGACGAATCCAAAAAAAGCCCTCAGCTCTCCCGTTCTCTCTCTCTCTCTTTGACGAATCCAAAAAAAGCCCTCAGCTCTCCCGTTCTCTCTCTCTCTCTTCGTCAAAGAGCTCATTTCCATTTCCTGAGCGATTCGAAGCTAGGGTTTCTGATATGCCCATTTCTCATCTCTCCCGTTCTCTCCCTCTCTTCGACGCGTCGCCCATCATCAGTCATCATTCTTTGAATTTAGCAACATTCAGTGAAGTGACAATCGTAAAGCTCAGATAGGATTATTTCATCACTAGTCACTCCTATTAATCATTAAATCATAGTGTGCAACTTCAGAAACATAATCTATCTCATCATCACTTATATCCAATGAGGAAAAATAAAGCTTAGATTGGATTAATTCATTACTAGTCACTCCTACAAATCATTAAATAAATGATTCATAGTGTGCAACTTCATAAACATAATCCATCTCATCATCACTTGTAAAACTAGAATCCAAGTTATCCAACGAGGAAGCAAACTCACAATCACATGAATATAACAGACTATATGGGGAATCGAATACTTTCTTGACATATTGTAGCTGATCATCTTGTTCCACACACTATTCTTGAGATACAAACATTACCTGACAAATTAATTAACAATAAAGAGTTTGAACAAGTGAATGGAAAACATATAACAAATTTCAAAGCATAGCAATTAATTTACACAATAAGGGAATTGAAAAAAAAATTGGGAAAAAAAATGTTTACCGAAATTATACCTGAACGAAGATGTCGGGGAGGAGAAGAAAGGTGGAGTTAGGGTTTCGATAGGGTGGGTTTCGATGGGTTTTTGGGGATATAGGGGGATTTCGAAAGCAGGAGAAGGGGCGTCGACCATTTTGAAGGGGTTTGATCAAATAGAACTTTCGATAGCAGCCAAACCCCTCAAAACCCCAACACTCCATTTCCCATTAAAATGGACCAAAATCAGAAACCCTAGCTTTGAATCGCTCAGGAAATGGAGATGGGCGACGCGTCGAAAAGAGAGAGAACGGGAGAGATGAGAAATGGACCAAAATCAGAAACCCTCGCTTCGAATCGCTCAGGAAATGGAGATGGGCGACGCGTCGAAGAGAGGGAGAGAACGGGAGAGATGAGAAATGGGCATATCAGAAACCCCAGCTTTGAATCGCTCAGGAAATGGAGATGGGCTCTTTGACGAAGAGAGAGAGAGAACGGGAGAGCTGAGGGCTTTTTTTGGATTCGTCAAAGAGAGAGAGAACGGGAGAAAGTAGCTGAATCTGAGAAAGAAAGAAGCTGAGAAATGACAATTTTGCCCTTCAACATATCAGTTGATAGTCGGATCAAATCTTGACCATCGGATCGCAATCGAACGGTTGAGAATCTCAGCTCTTGATAAGAATCTCAGCTTCCCAGCTCTTAATAGATTGACTCTCTCTCTCTCTCTATATATACATACATACATACATACATACATACATGTCTGATTTTCTTTCTTATCTTGTAGTCATGATGTTTCTACGTATCTTTAGCTGTTAATATATCAGTGATATTTACTTCTGTTATGCACAACTTCCCTAAACTTCTGTTTTAAGATTCATGTTGTCATTATCATGATTAACAATTACCGTTTCTTTAGTTTCACAATTTTGGCTTGCTCGAGCCTTGTTAATTTGTCATTTCTGATGAGAGGTTGTTTCACAATTGCAGGTCTTCTGCTCTGCTGTCCATTGCACCCAATATTACGTCATTTATGTGTGCTCTCTTCTGAGGATGAAGGGGGAATTTGTTGAATTTTATAGATATAGACATGCTACTATACGAATATAACATTCTTGGCTCGTATTTGGGTGGGAAAACCTTTACGCAGCATTTATTCATTAGTTATAGATGAAGGATTCTAGCCGAATCTGGAATCGGTGTCTTTCCTTTTCCTTTTCTCCTCTTTGTAGACTGTCAAAATACGACTGAGCGTGATTTTATTTTTGTCCTCAATTTTTATATGATTGTAATAGTTTTTGCATTTTACCATGAATGAACAGGTTTGGGTGATTTTGTTACATCACAGATAGTTGTATCAGGTTACAAACATGTGTAATTTGCAAAAACGAATACTTTTTGTGATGCATGTGTTTCTCTGTGATGAATCCTGAATGCCCAGGGTGTTGAGATGAACAGCGTGATCAAACGAAACCAAAGTAATCAAATCTTTTGTTTGGAAACTGTTGTCGTGCATTGCATGTGTTGAGCTATGAAACATGTGAATAAGTCGAAGGACTGCAAATGAGATTATAATGTTGAAGTTGAAAGTCAGGCGTTTGCACGAGATTAAACTGTACCAGTACGAAGTTGAAAACCGTAATGTTTTTATAGCTGAGGACCGGATATCATTAAGGTACTGATTCTCAAGTCGCTGAAGTCGCTAGAGCTGGTATCAGGTTCTATCTTGCGCGTTCTACACTATTCTCGGACCCGGATACGATACCCTACCCTACGGTTCCAAAAATTCGGTTCCAAAAATTGGATCCGGATCTGACTCGTGAAAACCGGGTCCGGATCCGGCTCCTACTTAAAAAGTCTACCCATCTTTCGCGTTCTACACTATTCTCGGACTCGGATACGATGCCCTACGGTTCCAAAAATTGGATCCGGATCTGACTCGTGAAAACCGGGTCCGGATCCGGCTCCTACTTAAAAAGTCTACCCATCGGGTCCAGTAGCGGGAAATAAATATTTGCACTTAAGTATTTTTGCAGTTGATACCATACGGTTTCAGCCTAGGAAGCACAGATACTCTCCCGGAAAGCATATCTCGTACCGGATACGTATCCGGTGGGATACTCGCCAGATACTCACCGAATACGTATCAGATATGTATTATAGCAATTACTTTTTTCAAAAAAAGAAAGAAAAAAAACCCAGATACTCTGGGTATACTCTCGGATACATCGGGATACTCTTGGATACTATTTGGATACTCAGATATATTATTTTTTTCTACTAATCTCTTCATCTTCTACTTTCAAATCCTAATTTCATTTGATTAAAAGATATTATTTTGTTTCATTTGATTAAAAGACGTTGAAAAAATGATAGATGTAGGATGTAATTCTTGCTATTATTTTGGTTGATTGACTACTTGCTATTATTGTACAAGTTGCTGCATCTTTATTCGCTTTACTGTTTTAAGTGTTAGATTTCTTTAAGATGATAGATGTACGATAGTAGGATGTAGTATTGAAGGGTCTTGGTTAGTTCATAGTTATGACTTATGATGTTATGATAGATGTAATTATAATATTGATTCTATTGAATATGTTTAAGACTAGCATACTTTTATTTGAACATTTCGGTCATATAATATTTGTATTGGTGTTGTTGAAAACTTGAAATGATCTATTAGTATGTTTTGTTTGATATTGGCTTGTATTAATTTTAATTACCATGTTTTAGTTTCTTATTTTTTTCATGTTCGTATAGAACTGAATCTTTTATTTTACTATATATATATCTCTCTACTACTATAATGGGAGAAAGCCTTAGTGTAATTTGTCCATATCCCAACTCGTGCAACGCACGTGCTGGTAGAATTTTTTTTTGCCCTTTTCATTCCCCCTCCCAATTTTCCCCACGTGCACAGCATGTGTATAATACTAGTGATCCAGTGAGATAGAGAGAGAGGAGTGATCTAGTGAGATACAGCTTTAAATGAGAAAATGAGAAACATCAATTATGACCATTGAATATGATTAGATTGAGATGAATGACTCTCATTCATTTGGATTAGTGAATTGAAAAACCGGTTTTTTTCAATTATCTATATAATAAAACACAAAGAAAGCTATCAAGTGACTCTTCTTCAATCCCCCAAAATCAAAGTCCCAGATCTAAACTCACAAAACACATTTTCCCCACAAAACACATTTCCCCCCCCCAAAAGTTTCCCCCCAAAACTCAAATTCAAATTCCTATTTAATTCTCTCTCTCTCTCTCTCTCAAATTCAAATTCCTATTTAATTCTCTCTCTCTCTCTCTATATATATATATACTAGTATGATGCACGTGCGATGCACGTGGAGGAGGAAGGAAAAGGACAAAAAAGAAAAAATCTAGTATGATGCACGTGCGATGCACGTGGAGGAGGAAGGAAAAGGACAAAAAAAAACCTACCAACACGTGCGCTGCACGTGTTTGCACACATACAAAAAAAATTAAAAAATTGTTTATTTGTTTGGAACCCCATCTTTCTAACGACTGTGAGGAGGCTTTGGCAGCAAGTTTAGTTTCCTGGTGCTGGTGCACTGAGCTCTGATCTTCGTATTAGGCAATAATACAGGCCAATTGTGCAGTAAGGATGAAGAAGAAAATGGCCATTAATTGGAAATAAGGTTGAAAAAAATCCTGTCATTTTAGTTGAATATTTACTCACAGAAGAGTTTTATTAATGTTGTGATATTGGAATTAAATAATAGATGTTGAGATTCGTGCAGTCCAATTAATGATGTTTGGTTAGTTGTAAGTTGTGTTTGACTTAGTTCATTAGAGAATAGAAATATTGATCATTTTTAGCAATTCAACTAATAACAATATTACTGCAATTATAATAGCAGTAACAACAGTTTCAACAACACAGATAGGCTTATGCCATGCATACTGTTCATTGAGGGATCCAATTTATGACCAACAATGTATGAAGATGTTGAGATGCAACCACTGATTTATTCACGAAGATGAAAAGAAAAGGTATTGCTTAGCATAAATAAACACAGAAGATGAATAGAAAATTTTGATAACAATAGGACACTGATCTGTAATGAACTTGAAAGTAAAAAAAACCCAGGTTTGCACTATATTAGATGTCACCATTACAGGTCGGATATCGCCAAAAAAGAGATTAGCTTACAATACCAACATCCAAAGTAATATAAAATTTTCATAGTAATCAAAATAGTGAAATAAAAGTACTGAACAATGGTTTTGAAATAAAAGCACTTCAAATGCTCGCACTTGACAAAATTTCAAAACTAAATTCTCAACAACCTCCATTCACACATCCTGCTCTTGCGTGCTACATAACTGGTAACAAACAAAATAGTATAATTAGTTAAAAGTTATAACTAAACATGCAGAACATGAGATAAGAACATGAAAGTTATGACTAAATTAATTCATGTAGTTATCTTAACAAAGGAAATCAAATTTAGGAATCATTCTTTTCTGGACAATTTCGACTATCATGGTAGACATACTTGTTGCATGTTCTACAAAGTCAAAGATTCTTCTCTTGCTGTTCCATGGCCTTCCTCCCTCTTTTTAATCTTTTCCCACTACCCTTCGTCTTTGAATATCCGGTATGCAAACATTGTCATTATTTGAAGTTGTTGGAAGATCCCCCTCAGTGGAATGTTTCTCTTTCGTATGATTCAAATTAGCACCCAAGTTTTCATTCATTCTTAGTAATTCATCTCTAAGATTCTTACTTCTTTCCATAGCATGTAAAAAACTCTCATTGGAATAGCCAGCAAGATGCATGCACTCTGAAAGTAAATCCCACAATGATGATCAGTTAATTCCAGTTATATTAATTCAAGTTCCACATAACTCATTTCCTTCAACATCGAATATTTGAGCACTTGTTGCAAGTTTAATCCACCTCTTCATTATATACTGAGTAGAATCCTCGTCGACAAAATTATTTTTTAACACAACAAGAACATGCCGACAAGGAAGTCCCTCTCCCTTTGCAATCACAATATGCCATTTTAGTTGATGTATCATAAACTACTTCTCTTGATCTGAGTTTCTTATTCTCCTTATTTTCTTGAACAAAGTAAAAAAAAAAAACAGATCTTCCTCTTGGATTTTTTTTGTAGCACAATTGGCACAACTCTTAAGCAACTTTTCTTGAAATAGATAAAAGTTAGCGCGTGTGTATATCTCACTCATTTGTTTCTCCACTGAATTCTTTATTTTCATCTTTGGTCAGGTAGAAATTGTATCATGAACAGCCTTCAATTCATTATGTCTTTAGTGCTCCAATGCCTTCTTGAATCGTGTATGGAACTCCACCAAACTATTCCTCTGGCTGAAAAAGTGACTAAAAAAAGAATTCATACTTTCGCTGCGTTGTGTGGTCCTCATTCCAGCCAAAAAAGCTTCCTTGAAGAATGCTGGTCTCCATAGTTCACTTAATTCATGCATCATTTTTAGCCACAAATATTTCTCTAACTGATAAGTTGTTATAACTTCATTCCACTGCATTTCGAACTCCTCAATATTTTCAAAAGAATAAACACAAGATTTAAAATCTTCGTGAAATTTTTTGTTAGAGGCCAAATCAGATCCAACATTTCCTAACAGCTTATTGAGAATATACCACATGCAATATATGTTATGTTTTGTCCATTTTATCTTTTACAGCATTACCAATTGATGGACATTGATTGTAATGAATTCTAAAGATGGTTTCGCCCCCATGGCTTCCAAGAATTTATCAAACAACCAAATAAAAGATTCTGCCTTCTCATTAGCCAAAAATTCGGCACCAAAGTTCATCGACTGTCTATGATGGTTTACTCCTGTAAAAGCACAAATACAATAATTAATATTGTAATTTTATATGGATTGCAAATAATAATAAAAAAAGATAGTTTCATATAATTGATAAATTACTACCTATAAACGATGCAAATATCATCGAATATTTATTTGTTTCGTGCGTAGTGTCAAAAACTACTACATCTCCAAACATGTGGTATGCTTTCCTTGAAAGTCCATTAGTCCAAAATACATGAGTGAGCTTCATTTCTTTATCGACTTTATAAGCATAGAAAAATGAAGGATTGATTTTTTTCGTTCTCGCAAAATTATCTAGAAATATCTGTGCATTTATTTCCTTCATTGCCTTTCTTACATCCCTTTTATGATTTCTGATGTCTCTTTTAGTGCAACCCATATTCTCGTATTCGTTAGCTTGAATCTTTCGAACTGTAACCTATTGGGATGGGAGATATTAGCTTCATCATAGATTTGTATTAAGGGCTTCTGTGTCAATGATACTCCCTGATTTATTGTTAAAAATTGTTTCCTACGAGGACTAGTGAGAACATTACAATGACCCTCATGAAATTTAACAATCCCCCACATGTCATTTTCAACTTTCTTAAATTTTATCATAGCCATACAATTCTCTATAATTACAGATCATCGTATTTTTTTAACCTGCATCTGATCCTACTGGGAGCTCCTCGACAGTTTCACCTTGTACTATTTTTGTAGTACTTTCACCTTGTTTTGAGCAGACAAAATATTTGGTTCTCAATTCTCTTGTGTTCCTTTCCAAAGTTGTGCTCGCTTTTCGAACAGAAAAGCCTCCAAGCTTTCCATATGCATAGTAAAAAGTTTTCCCCTCCGCTAATGATGCAAACTTCATCCCAAGTTTCGGCCGATTAATATCATCTACAGCTGGTGTCCATCCTCCATTGTCATGTTCTCTTGCTATTTTAGGAGTCGACCTCAATGCCTATTAAAAAAAATAATTGAGACTAGTTAGTTCAAGAGTCAACAGTAATAAAAAGAAAATCGTTATATATTTTATGTTATATTTGTTGCATGTATATAAAGAAAATTAATTATTTTTACTAACCAACCTCAACTACATCTGAATCTGAATCCGAGATATTATCATTGTTAGGATCTCCAAAGTTCATGTTTGTTGCTCGCTCTTCAGTGCTTTCAGTCACCACATATTCGTCCTCTAGATGTTCAATATATAGAACAAGTTTCTTCAGATTTTGATGTTCTGTTAAGGCTTCATGCAGGGACTCATCTGTATTCAAAAATTTGTAGCCATCGCCTACCGAATTTTCATGCATCTTACAAAAGACTCTATCGTCTTCTAAATATTCACCACCATTATTTCTTTTATCGAACTCATGTAGAATTCATCCGGACGAACTTTACCGAGACGAGCACAAGAACCATTTACATATTATTTAGGTGGAGCTAGATCAAAATAGTCACCTAGTTGAATCTCTATAGAAAATAAGTTATCATTGATAGTCATGAATACCTGAAAATAAAAAATTCATATTTTTGTTAATATCTGAAATAAAAAAGATTATATCTTTGTTAACGGTATAAAATTTATTATACGCTAATATGCTGGGTTTTTTCACTTGTACTGATTAGTTTGGCTAATCATGTTCGCTTTCAGTTTATATTTTGTATTCAGGTTGTATATGAAAGATCTTAAAGAGAAAATGAGTACGGTTTTTGTCATTAAGCTTTCAATTTATAATGCTCTGAGCAATGCTGTCTGTTAAGTATTAGTATTTAACTGTTTTTTAGTTTTTGTAGTGAGCTTCCTTGTCTGGTGGGCGTGCCGGCTGTATTGCAAGTAACATTTTTTTTTTTGATAATAGGGATGAAGCCTAACGACTCCAGCCAACAAAAACCAAAAGTACAAAATAAGAGTTCATACAGACTCCAGACATAAGAGAAGCTACTCATACGAGAGTCAGAACTAGCCCAAAACATCCTCATTAAGAGGATCAGAACTAAACACCCCAAACAACCGAACAACCTCTCAAAACAACAACCCAAAACAGGATAAGAACATCAGAATAAAAGATTAAGCTAAAGAAAACCCTTAAGAAGAATCACTTGAGAGATCACCACCAGAGTCAGCACCACTAGAGTCAGAACTAGAGGACTCATTATCCACGTGAGAAGATTGCAAATTGTGAATCAGCAGAATTCCAGTGACCAGTTCTTGATGATGAGCAGACATAGCCGAGATGGTGGAGAGAGTATGCGAAACCAACTCCTCCTCAGCCTCTGAAGGATAAACATTCTCAGGAGTTCCTTCCACAGGATGTGTAAGCAAAGCAGAGGAAGAGTCTTGAACTTCAGCAGATGTCTCATCTTCATCATCCTCTATCACAATCACATTGTTCGCATTCATGACCTGGGTAGAAGAGTTGCCAGCCCTTGGATTAATATTCGCAGCTGGAGAAAAAGAATTGCATGATTGAACAAAGCCGCTGACATCCACTTTGGCTTTTTTGGAGGGAGGCAAAATATCTGTCCAAGAGGAGACAAAAAAACATATGGAATCTAGAATGTTAGTAATATTCATAGATTTTTTAACAAAAATCCTATTGTTTCTTTCTTTCCAGATGACCCATATTAATGCCATCATAATCATATCCCATAGCAAAGAAATTTTCTTTTTAATCCTCTTTTTCTTCCATAAACCCCACCAGGCTTTCACAGAGGGGGGGAAACCTCTAAACTTAAAAGTCATCTTCAAAATAATCCAAATCTGCTTAACAAAGGAGCATTTAAGAAAAATATGAAATGCAGATTCATTAGCATTATCACAAAGAACACATTTTTGGCCAATTGCTATATTCCGTTTATTCAAATTATCAACGGTAAGTAAACGGTTATGAATAGTAAGCCAAACAAGGATTCTAACTTTAAGGGGAGCTACATTTTGCCAAATGAATTTATAGAATGGGCAAATTTCCCCACCTGCATTCAAAAAATTATAGAAGGATTTAACAGTAAACAAACCAGAATGGGACCATCTCCATTTAGCCTTATCATTAGGTTTCCAGTCATAATTACTAATCAAATGAAGAAGAGTACTAAAATCATGGGATTGCTGGAGAGATAGATTTCTTCGAAAGCCAATGTTCCAAATTTTACCATATCTATTAGTAGAGTAAAGAGAAAAAACAGATGCATTAGGAAGAGCAGCAATTTTAAAGAGATCAGGAAAGGCAGATGCTAAACTACAATTACCAATCCAGATATCCGTCCAAAAACGAACATTCTTGCCATCCCCGCAAATCTTTTGGAGACCACATTTAAAGGGGGCAGAAGCTTTCCAAATTCCTTTCCAAAAAGAGGAACCAACAGAATGAGGGAGGGAAGGAAAGTCACTAAAACATCTTCTGCGAAAATATTTCTTTTTGATAATTCTAATCCACATTTTATCTTCAGAATTTAAACAGTACCACAACCACTTACCAAGAAGAGCGATGTTTTGATTCCGTAGGTTAATAATTCCTAAACCACCTTCAGATTTCTGTTTACAAACTCTAGACCAGTTCATAAGACATTTACCTTGATCAGATTGGATAGAAGATCCAACCCAAAAGAACCTCCTTCTCAGAAGATCAATCTTTTTTATCACCCAAACAGGTATATAAAAGAAAGACATAAGATATAGAGGGATACTAGAGATAACAGAATTAATAAGAATGAGTCTACAAGCACGAGAAAGAGATCTACCAGACCAGCTATTAAGTCTTTTCTCAATTTTATCAATAACCGGAAACCAATCAGACTTGTGAAGTTTACCAATACGCAATGGAATACCAAAATAGTTGAGAAGAAAGGATCCTATAGGACAATTAAAGAAGGCTGAGCCCTCTACTTGTCTACTATTATCACCTCCAATCCACATACAAGAAGATTTAGAGAAGTTAATTCTCATACCAGAAACACTTTCGAAACAATACAGAAGAAATTTGAGATTTCTAAGCTTAATACCATCACAAGTAGAGAACAGAATAGTGTCATCAGCATATTGTAGGTTAAGAACTCCCCTAAAAGAAGGGAAGCCCCCAACACCTTGAATATAACCATTGTCCCAAGCATTAGACAACATACAATTGAAAACATCAGCAACAAGAACAAAAAGTAAAGGAGAGATGGGATCACCCTGCCTAAGACCTCTTTTGCAAATGAATTTCTTCCCTTCAGAGTTATTAATAATCACAGAAGAAGTGCCTGATTGAAGACTTTTAAAAATCCAATCAATCCATTTAGCGCCAAAACCTCTAGCTATGAAAACTTGTCTTAAAAAATTCCAATTAACTCTATCATAAGCTTTTTCAAAATCAAGCTTAAGTAAAATTCCTTCAGAATGTTCCTTATGTAAAGAATGAATAGTTTCTTGAACCACAGCAACACTATCTAGAATAAATCTATCTTTAATAAAACCAGATTGAGAGGAATCAACAAGAAGACCAATGACCTTAGCTAGTCTATTAGCTAGGACCTTCATAATAATTTTAAAAATGACATTGAGAAGACTAATAGGTCGAAACTGGGAAACTTTATTAGCACCAGGGCATTTAGGAATGAGAATAATATGAGTGTAGTTTATTCTGGAGAAGTCAAGAGTGTTATCAAATAATTCTTGAAAGACACCAATAATATCTTCTTTCAAATCATTCCAAAAAATTTTATAACAAAAGTTAGGAATTCCATCAGGTCCAGGAGCAGCATCAAGAGGAAGTCCACAGATGGCTTCAAAGATTTCATCCTCTGAGAAAGGAACCTCTAAACACTCCAGATTAACCCTTTTGGTAGGGGGTATAATTGAGTCCAATTAATATCTAAAAAAGTGATGGTCTGACATTAGGTATTGCAAGTAACATTAGGTATTTAAGTTTTACTATGGTTGAAAATTTGATAATGTACAAACTATTAGGATTATTCTCATTTGTGTTGTTATCCTGCTTGTCTAGTTTTAAAGTTTATGGTGTAAACTGTATTGGTGTTGCCTCTGAATAACATCTGTATGACCTGATTCATTGATGGTCATGACTGCTGACATTAATAGTTGTGAACAAAATATCCAGACAGCTCATACAAGATTATTTGAATGGGATTCAATCGGCTAACAACACCTCAGTGAACTTTGACCTTTCCTTTTTACAGTAGCAGACAGACAAATATATGATCGGCATTCAATCAGTTAACAAACAGAACAAGATTCAATGATTTAACAAACAGCGAAACTATGTTCACTTGTTAATTCATTTAGCTCTTGGTACAAGATTACAAATCCAGATAGGAATTTACTAAGCTGAAACTAAGACTGGCCTAAACACATTCAGAGTGATTCAATATTACTTTCTATATAGTAGACAGACAAATGTAAGAAAATGAGATTCAATCAGTTAAGAAACAGCACAAAGCTGTTCATTCATTAATTCAATCAGTTGCTACAAGATTACAAATTCATCTGAAATTTGATTCGAAAGTTGAGTGAACAATAAAAAAAACTCAGAAATACATGCATGCAGCCCCTGTACCTCTAGTAATGAAAGATTTTCCATCAACAAATACATGGTTATATACATCTTTTGAATCAAATAACAAAACCATGATCATATACATCAATAAAATCAAACAACCCAAACATGAGTAGAAGGATCTGATGGGGCAGATGGTCGACGCGGCGATGGTGACTGGGCGGGGTGTTAGGAACCCAGGAGAACTCACCCTTAAAAGCAGCTAGCTGTTAAAGGAAGGGAGCCTAAGTTCATAACTACCCAACCCGCCGCCCTCGGCGGTATTCACTCTAGCGATACTGGCCCGGCCCGGACCTACCAGTAATTTCAATCTAGCCTCTAGGTAGCCCTTTCTGACTCTCGGCAGCTTTCATTCTAGCGGCACTGGCTTGACCCGGGTCTACCAGTAATTTTAATCTAGTCTCTAGAGCGAATTAAGAAGCATGGGGTTGGAACTCAAAATAGTTTCCTCCTGCATCTTCTTCTACACAATCAGTGAAGCCAACAAACTCTACCAATCCACTCCTTAGAAGATTAACTCCGAATGAGGTGTGGGATAGAAGGAAAAAAGATTATCTTTCCATTGTGATGAAAAGTTCTTGCCTGGCCATGTGTGCACTAATAAGACCTATATGTATATGGAAGGAGAGTGGGATGTGGCTAGTTTGCAGCATGAAGAAGAATTTACACAGCTACTTAGTGAAATGCAGTATGCGAAGTGCCCAAATGATGAAGAAGTCAAGCAATTAGCAACTGCAGGCCTTAGCATTGAGATGAATACTGAGTGTTTGATCCTTAACGGTCAATTAAACAATCATGATGGCCACATATTGTTTGACAGTGGAGCTACACACAATTATATAGATCCATTCATTGTAGAGAAGGCAGGAGTCCAACTTTCTATTAAGCAAACCTTTAAAGTAAAGGTTGCAGGAGGGAAGGAGGTGGAAGGCCTTGGGTTGTGCTCTGGAGTTAGCATTTATTGCGAAGGATATCAGATATTGGATGATTTCCTAGTGTTTCCAATAGGTGTTCATGATATAGTATTGGAAGCCAAATGGATGAAGCAGGTTAGGGAGTGTACTGTGAATATGGTTGACAAAAGTTTGAGATTTTGTCATCAAGGGAGGAATTGGACTCTACAAGGATTGAAACCTAGTCCTACTCAGCTAATGAATGAAAAAGAAGTAAGTATGATCACTTTATTAACTCACTGAGGGTTTGTGTTGTATTTGATCAACACTGCAATTGGTCATGCTGCTCAAGAACCCTTGCCTCCTGATTTGGAAACTTTGTTACAAAATTTTCATGAAACATTTGATGAACCCAAAGGGCTACTCCCTAATCGATCATGTGACCACCAGATTCCATTAGTTGAAGGATCTAAGCCAATTTGCATAAGGCCATATAGGCACTCTTTTGAACAGAAAAATGCTATAGAAGAAATTGTTGCTGACATGCTCTCCCAAGGTATTATCAGACCAAGTACAAGTTCTTACTCCTCTCCGGTGGTGTTAGTAAAAAACATGAAGGGTCTTAGAGAATGTGTATTGACTATAGATCACTTAATCAGCAAACTATCAAGGAAAAGTATCCTATTCCTATAATAGATGATTTGCTTAATGAGTTACATGGGTCGAAGTTCTTCACTAAGCTAGATTTAAGATCTGGCTATCATCAAACCAGAATGAAGAATAATGATATACATATAACAATATTTCGCACTCACGTGGCCATTATGAGTTCATGGTAATGCCGTTTGGCTTGAGTAATGCGCCCTCTACTTTCCAATGCCTCATGAATGATATCTTTAGACCGTATCTACGAAAGTTTGTTCTAGTTTTTTTTAATGATATACTGATATTCAGTAGAGATTGGAAGCAACACTTGAACCATCTTCAGGAAGTTTTGCAGATTCTTCGTGAGAATAAATTGTTCATCAAAAGATCTAAATGTGCATTTGGGAAAAGGCAAGTTGAATATTTGGGTCACATAGTCTCAGATAAAGGAATTTCAGCTAATCCAAGTAAGATTGTTACAGTCCAACAGTGGCCTACACCCAAGAATGTTAAGGCATTAAGGGGGTTCTTAGGTCTTACAGGGTACTACAGGAAATTCATCAAGAATTATGGGTCGATTGCTGCTCCATTTACTGATCTCACAAAAAAATAGGGTTTTAAGTGGAATGAGGTAGCTGCAGCTGCATTTGAAGCTTTAAAATCTGCACTTACTTCAGCTCCAGTGTCACAATTGCCAAATTTTGAAGAAACTTTCATAGTAGAGTGTGATGCTTGCAAGGAAGGGGTGGGAGCAGTTTTGTTACAAAAAGATCATCCGGTGGCTTATATTAGTCAAGCAATCAAGGGGAAGTGTATCTACTGGTTGGCATATGAAAAAGAGATGCTAGCAATACTATTGGCCGTTAAGAAATGGAAGCAATACTTATTCGGTAGGATATTCATCATACGAATAGATCATCAACCACTTAAATATATGCTAGACCAAAAGTTGTCCACAGATGTGCAGCACAGTTGGTTGATCAAGCTGTATGGGTTTAATTTTGTGGTTGAGTACAAGAGAGGAAGAGAGAATGTACCTGCTGACAGATTGTCAAGAAGGGAGGAAGAGTGTTTTTTTGCTTCACTTGTCTACCATGGGAGCTGATTGGTGGCATGAAGTGTTGCAGATGAATGAAAAGGATGATTACTTCAAGGACTTATTAGCCAAATTAATGAAGAACCCAAATGCAAAGTTCACTCAAGTAAGGGGTATTTGGTATAAGTCAGGAAAGGTAGTTATTAGTCCTACTATTGCATTTCGTCAAGTTCTGATACATGAGCATCATAATACCCCTGTTGGGGGACACTCAGGCTATGATAAAACCCTTCAGAGATTGAGGGCTTCTTTTTTATGGTAGGGTATTAAAAAGGATGTTTTGCAATATGTGAGGGAATGTGTTACATGTCAAACATCCAAATATGTTTGTCAAGCACCTTCGGGGTTACTACAGCCTTTGCCAATTCCCGACAATGTGTGGGAGCATGCAAGCATGGATTTCATTGAGGGTTTACACATCAGTAACAGGTATTCAACCATTTTGGTGGTAGTGGATCGATTAAGTAGGTATGCACATTTATTCCCTGTGCAACACCCATTTTCAGCTAGTGACATAGTGAGAATATTGTTTGATGGTGTGTTCAAACTCTATGGGTTTCCTATATCCATAGTATGTGATAGGGGGTCAATCTTTACTAGTGCTATTATGAAGGAGATGCTAAAGTTACAAGGCACTCAACTCAAATTTACAACTTCATACCATCCACAAACGGATGGGCAAACTGAGGTGATTAATAGATGTTTGGAGACTTATTTGAGGTGTTTTTGTTGCTTAAAACCTAAAGAGTGGAGCAAATGGCTGGTATGGGCACAGTATTGGTATGACACCTCCTGGCATACTGCTACTAAGTCCACCTCTTATCAGATATTGTATGGAAGATCACCACCCACACTACTATCATATATTCTTTCAACTGCGAAGTGTCCCCAAGTTGCTGAGACATTATTAGCAGAGATGTTCATTTACAACTTTTGAAGGATAATTTGAAGAAAGCTCAGAGTCGGATGAAGAAATTTGCAGACAAACATCGTGTTGAGAAAGAATTTGCCATATGTGATCTTGTGTATCTCAAATTGCAGCCTTATAGGCAGACATCAGTTGCAGTTAGGGCTATTCAAAAGCTCTCCCCCTTTATTATGGACCCTATCAGGTCATCGAAAGAATTGGCAAAGTAGCTTACAGATTGCTACTTCCTGCAGCTGCTAAAATCCATCCGGTATTCCATATATCTCAAATTCACAAACATATAGGCTCCACTGCTGGGATACAACAGTCTTTACCCACTCATGTCTTCAAAGCTTTAGTTGAACCAGAGGAAATTATTGATAGAATATCTGTAATTCGTAATAGGAAATTATATTCTGAAGTTCTAATTGAATGGAAACATCAACCAGTCGAGGAGGCTTCATGGGAACCGGATTGGGATTTGGTGAAAAGGTTTTCCCTATTCGACCTTGAGGCAAGGTCTCCGGGGATGGGGGAAGGAGTTTGATACACATCAAAGCTGAAGGAGAGGTAGGAAGTGGAATGGTGATCAGTTGCAGAGTATATCAGATGATATTAGAATGTATTAGTTTGAATGGTGATCAGTTGCAGAGTGTATCAGTTGGTATCAGCATGTATCAATTTGGGTTTTTTGTATCAGTTGGTCCTTTTTGTAAATAACAAATAATTGTTGGGGTCTTTGTGTAATATGGGGAGGTAAATCAGTTAGGCAGTTAGAAAATTAGTTAAAGGGGGACCATTTGTAATTGAATGTAAGCTGATATTTAGCACATGTTGTAATCACTTTTGGCTATAAATACAGAGGATCAGATGGAGCTGATCATGCATTGATTGAACACCCTCTTCTTGTCTTCTTGATTCTTCCTTTCTTGATTCCATTAGAGCTCTGGTTCTTCTCCCTCACACCCTAGCTCTTATCTTCTATTACCTACTCCAATTCCACCATTACAAGTTCCAAATGTCTCCTAGGAAAGCTCTCAAGAAACCTGCAATGGCTGCAGGAGAGTTGGGAACTCATCATGGGGCGGCTAGGTGCTGCGATGGCGGTGGGCGGGGCCGACGCGGCGACGGTGACGGCAGTGCAGACGCGATAGACGGACGAGCGACGCGACGACGACGACGACGGCGGTGCAGGCACAGCGACGGGGGTTTGAGAATTAATGCAAGTTATGGTTAGGGAAAATTGATTATTGTGTTCTCATTGTAAAAATAACAGGTTTTTCACAATGGTTTTGGGTTTTTTTTGGGTTTTTTAATTATTTATAGATAATTGAAAAAAACCTTGTTTTCAATTAACTAATCCAAATGAATGAGAGCCATTTATCTCAATCCAATCATATCCAATGGTCATAATTGATGTTTCTCATTTTCTTATTTATAGATGTATCTCATTGGATCACTCCTTATATATATATATATATATATATATATATATATGGAGTTAGTCTATTATGAGATGATGAGCTGAGCTCCTTATCATGAGCTGAAGATGTTGAAACTTATGAAGCACAGATACGGGTATGCTTATCCGGTACAGTACATATCCGGTATGCGGATACAATGATTTCTTAAAAACTAGGATACGGGTATGTTAGGATACGCTAAATTAAAAAAAATTTAAATATTTAATATATATATGATCATGTGAGAACTCCTTCAGTGAGAACCAAGTGTGAACTTTTTTTAGATATGAATTGAAAAATCTGAACCGTTCATTTTGATCTACACATATAAATTAGTCTACAAATGAGAAATCAAGTCATTTAAGATTTGTTTGTCCATATATTTAAGTATTACAAATTGTATGGATGAATATAGTTATTTTCTTATAATGACGTGATGGATGGACAAATGAACTTCAAATAACTTTGATTTTGCATATTTTGACTAATTTTGTCAGTCTAAACAATGTGAATGGTTTAGATCATCCTTGTGATGGCTATGTAAAAACTTCACACGAATCTTATCGTGAGAACTAGTTCTCACATGATCACTCCATTATATATATATATATATATATATATATATATATATATATATATATATATATATATATATATATATATAGGGAAAAAGGGGTATGAGCAACTTGCTCATTTACTAAATGAGCAATTGATTATGTGACATACATGTGATTGGAAAAGCCTTAAAATGGTTAGTTGTCCAATGTATCACATGCATGCCACATAATCAATTGCTCATTTACTAAATGTGCAAGTTGCTCATATCCCTTTTTCCAATATATATATATATATATTTAGTAAATGAGCAATTGATGATGTGGCATGCATGTAATTGGAAAATCCTTAAAAGGGTTAGTTGTCCAATGTATTACATACATGCCACATAATCACTTGCTCATTTACTAAATGTGCAAGTTGCTCATATCCCTTTTTCCAATATATATATATATATATATATAGAGAGAGAGAGAGAGAGAGAGAGAGAGAGAGAGAGAGAGAGAGAGTTAGTCTATTATGAGATGGTGAGTTGAGCTCCTTATCGTGAGCTGACGATCTCAGCCGTTGGATCGAGATCTGAGATCTTCTCCGCCCAAACTTTATAGATCTGTCTAAGTGTTGAAGGCATTTTAGGGATTTTGAAATCCATCACACGCTCATTCCTCTTCCTCTCTCGTTCCTTCCATTTCGAAATCGATCTCAAACTCTCCTCCAAACCGAAAACCCTACATCGTCACCATCGAATTCCCCCAAATCCTGACGCTCCTCCCCATCGATTCTTCTAACTCGCCGCTCTAAACCCACCCCATCGCCATAGAATTCCCCCAAATCCCGACGCTCGAACAGCCCCCAAATCGAAGATTCCTCATCTCGCGGTGGGTTTGGCTGAAGCTTGACGCCTTCAGTCTTGGACGCCCAAGTCCAACCCCTCTCACTTCCCTACCCCTCTCACTTCATTTCCAAACTGCCATTTCAGGCTCGGATTTGGGTTCTTCATCTTCAAACTGCCATTTCACAATATTTTGGAGGGAAGTGTTTGATTCTCATACATACTTTTATGATTTATGTTCAATTTCTTGCATTTTATTTTGATTGTGTGTGTAGGCAATGATGAGTCACATTTTGATATAAGTTGGTTAATTATATATGATGAGTGAGTTTCTATAATCTGATACTGGATCTAAGTTGGCAATGCTTGCTGAAATTATTATTTTAAAGCATATTGGGTTGTGTGCCATGAGAATTATTTGTTGAATAGAGTTCGGGAATGAGCGTGAGAGAAGAAAGGGTAGAAATGAATGAGTATTGTGAAATCCACAAAAGGCCCTCAACACTAAGATAGATCTCAATAATTTGGGCATTTGTTCATATTGGTGAACATTTTTTCAATTCCTAATATGATGAAGTTATCTTGAAAATGAAGCTTGACTAGATGGATTCGATGGCGACGACTAGGGTTTTCGATTTGGGGGAGAGTTTGAGATCAATTTCGAAATGAGAGGAACGAGAGAGGAAGAGGAATGAGCGTGAGATGGATTTCAAAATCCCTAAAATGCCCTCAACACTTAGGCAGATCTATAAAGTTTGGGTGGAGAAGATTTCAGCCGTTGGATGGATCTCGATCCAACAGTTGAGATCTTTTGCTCAGGCTAAGGGTTTCTTCTCACCATCTCATAATAGACTCACTCTATATTGGTGAACATTGGTGAACATTGGTGAACATTTTTACAATTCATAATATGATGAAGTTATCTTGAAAATGAAGCTTGACTAGATGGAATGCATTTAAACTGCAACCCTACCCATGTTTAGCTTACATTTAAGTGATCTGAGCCCAGTCCAGTTCATCTGATATTTGGGTAGTGATGACAATCATTTTGAACGTATCACTATATTTTTGTGATGGTTGGATACTTATGATTTAGCTACTATAACAAGATGGACACCTATTATATGTTAGGGTAGTATTTGATACTCATTTAAGCATTCTGGGGTTTGATGCTCTCTTTTGGTGTGTTGGTGCAGGCAGTGATGCGAAACACTTCATGATCTGAAATTTTTTTCCAACTTGTTGTATTTATGCTTGATTATTTATCCGTCTTTTGGTGTGTATGTGTGTTTTAGATGAATTCTTTTCTCCTAGTATCTTCAATTATTGTTTTATAATGCCTCATATCACATTTCTTTAAATTATTGTTATATATAAGGTCTGATGAGTTACCCTAATATTGTTGTTTGCAGGCAAGCCGATAGAATCACGTTTGTTCGCTATGATGGATAGAAAAGTGATATTGATTCACCCATAAGGGAAGTGTTTCATTCTCTGTATTTGATTGTGTCTTGGTTTTGGTCTAGGCAGTGAGGACAAGGAATATTTTCACATTGTGGATGCTTGCTGGTAATTATTTGAATTGCCCTATTTTGATTTATGAATGCTTGCACATGCTGTCATGATCTTGGCCTTGGTCTTGGTCTAGGCAGTGATTACATGCTGCCCCTATTCTAATTATGGAACTGTGAAGTGGTCTTGGCCTAGGCTGTGAATTTTTCACTTGCAGGATGTATATGCTGATTACCTACTGCCCCTATGCTTCTCAAACTGCCTAAGATCATAAGGGCAGTTTGGGGATTTCATTTGCAGGCTGTATATGCTGATTCATATGTGGGGTTTTTTCTTATTTTTTGCTAAACGTATTTGTATCAAATTATGAATACTTGCTAAATTTAGCATGAGTTTTTGTGTGTGTGGGTGGGTGGGTGGGTGGGGAGACATGGTTAGTCGTAGTTGGCATGGCATAATAATGCAGCCCTAGGCTAATCTTCATGCTTGATTTGAACAATCCTTATACACAAGTGTGATCTGAGCCTATGACTAATTCAATTTCATGATTTTGATGATCTTACTACTTTCTTGATGCCTATGACTAATTCAATTCAAAATTTTAGATTATGGTGTTAGTAGTGTAGTCCGACATTGCTAAGCTCTAATTGTCCTCTTTTCTGGCAGTTTTTTGGCATCAGTAGCAGCAGCAGTCCGACAGTTTTTTTGCATAAACTCTTTTTGTTTATTTTCTGGCATCAGCAGCAATCCGACATTTTTTTGGCAGTTTTTTACACCCATGCAGCACCTATGCTTTAATATGAGCATCGAGTTTGTAACTTTTTGTATAATGATTTTTGGAGTTTGCAATATGAGCTTTGAGTGGGTTTGAGCTTCGAGTTTGTATAATGTAATATGAGCTTCGAGTTTGTATAATGATATTCATAATCTTGACGCAGTTAACGTTATTTGAAATGAATTTGTAAATGTCCTCTTTTATGCGAGTTCAAGAGTGGTTTGAACAACATAAAGAGAGCTATTTATGCTTGGAAATTTCATAGGTCAATTTTCCTGGAAACAACATTGAAAGCAAAGAAATATTGAAAGTCTAAATTTTGTAGCTCAATTTGCCAGGAAATTTCATAGCTTATTTGAGTGCAAATAAACATAGCTCAGTTGGCCTAAAAAAAACATAAACAGAGCTCAAACAAAAAACAGACCTCATTATGCCTAGAGCCAACATAAACAGAGCTCCAGAAAAACAAATGTACACTATTGTAATGCCCTAAAAATTTTTAATTAATAATTATATATATAAATAATTAAATAAGGAAGATTTATGCTAAGTATGAGTTTTATGCAAAAAAATTTATTTAGGGTTATTTTGCAAAAGTATCAAAAAGGGATCTTTTTACAAAAGAAACTTTTTTTTTTCGAGTAATGCTTTAGCCACTACCAATTTCACTACCATTTCCTTCACTACCTTACGTGGCATACTCCTATTGGAGAGTTCTTCCACCTACTCTATCATTTCCTACCTATTGAAGTGTGCCACCTAAGGTAGTGAAGAGAAATGTAGTTAAATTGGTAGTGGCTCTAGCATTACTCTTTTTTTTCTCCACTCTCTCCGTGATCCCTTTCTCTCCCTTTCTCTCGTTCTTCCTGGGTGCCGCCATCGAAAGGAAACAAGAAGGAAAAAAAAGGAAAGAGAAAGGATAAAGGAGAAAATTAAAAGGTATTTATATATTATAATTTTTTCTATTAGTAAAATCTAATTAATCCATTGTTTGTATGTTGATCTATATATATTTTGTTGAACCCTAGATTTTGCAAAAGATATCTATGATTTATATCATAGAAGAGATGTATATTGGAATTGAGGAATCATTTGGAGAATTCGTAGTCAATTCGTGATTTTGCCAACCACTGTAAGTAATTAAAAATATCTATACCCTGTAGAATGTAATTTCATAAAATACTTAAAGTTTTGTAGTGATATTATATTGTGAATATTTCCTATGATTATTTTATGTGATACGGTGTGATGATGTGCAAATATTAAATTGAGATTGGTATATTGTTGGTATGTTTTCATGAATATGAAATTGTGATATGTGAGTGTTATTATTCGTATGTGAATTGTAGTTAGTAATATCGGTGGATTGCCTATTTAAATTATAACATTATGCATTATTTTACATAATTTGAGTATGGATGTATATACATGAGTGGTCTCATGACGTTGAGAATATTGAGATGGTTATTTTAAGTTATTACCATGTCTATAGTTGTGTTACTCATGTGTTATGCATTCAAGTTATATACCGGTATATGAGTCGGAAATCTAAGTAACCCATTTGGGCTCTCAATGTGTCCACTCTATGAGTGTTGAAAAGTAATTGCGCAATTCATTGTTCCAACCACGGACGATAGTGGGGTATGCCTTGTCAACCGGAGAATGAAGCGTTGACCACATTGAGAGATGGGCGTGCCTAAATTCCCTTCATTCTAGAATATTTGTATTTGATTATTTATGTAGTATAAGATAAATAAATTATTTGATAGGTACTGTACCAGACATCCTGCATTGTTTGTTTGTATGACCACCTTAATTATTGTTGCATTTTTATATAATAAGAGCTTTAGTTATAATATAGACATTCTTGTTATAATAAATGCAGTTATATGATTGTGCATTAACATGTTTAATTGTTAATGCGGTATTTTATGAATTATCGGCTACTTGTTATATTTATTTAATTACTACTGGGCATCAGCTCATTTTGTTGTTAATAATTTTTTTCAGATTTGTGCATGAACATCGGATGCTTGAAGAGAATAAAGGATTTGCAAGTTTATGTCTCTTGGGAGTAAATTTTCATTGAGAGCTTTTAAAGCTGATAAACTGTATTTCTGAAATTGTTTTAAATTATTTTATTGAAGTTATAAGGAGACTCACTTATTAAATAATTTTAGTTATTTTCTTTTGTAATGAATTATATACTTTTGTTAGCCATAGCTACTTTTATTGATGAATTTTATCAGCATGAGATTTGATAATTATTATGTAGTTGAAATAGTTGCCCTCGGTTTGGGGGCGTTACAACTATAAACAGAGCTCAAGAAAAACAAATGTGCACTATAAACAGAGCTCATTTACATTCCTCATTTACTTTATATATACATTATATACATTCCTCAACATAAACAAGTGTACACTATATACATTCCTCAAGAAACAACAGAGCTCTTTATAAGCATTCCTTATTTTGCCTGAAAAGATTATAAACTGAGTTCTTTTTTGACAACATAAACAACGCTAAAGCTGAATAACGCATCGAAACAACATAAACAACGCTCTATTTTGACAACATAAACAGCGCTGAAGCTGATTAAAGCATGGAAACAACATAAACAACGTTGATAATGAACATGAAACTACATAAACAGTGTCATATCGGCATGGAAAAAACATAAATAAAGATGTTACATCCTTATTAGGAGTTGTTACATGAAAATGGAGCTGTTACAATGCATCAGAATGGAGCTGTTACATCATTATATACAGACCTCAAATAACATACATTTTTAGAGCTATTACATTGCATAAAAATTTGGTACATATAGTATTACAGAGCACACTAGCTGATTAAGGCATGCATCCAATTTTCGGCATCTGTCGACACCTTTAGTCACTGTAGAAACTGTAATAAATAAGAAAAAAGGGTTTAGCTAGCTAATTTGTAATTATTTATCTTCAATAACAACACTACCAACACAACTCATATCAAAATGTTTTAACTAATTGTAGGCTCAGAACACCCTTGTATATAACAAGCATGACAAAAGCATCAGAATTATGTTGTCACTTGGGTTGCAATATTGTGCCATGCCAACAAATTCCAGCCATAATCTGATATATTTTTTCTCAACCAAATGTCGAATAGGACTAAAATAAAGCTGAAAAGAGAGCTCAATATGCATATAAACAACATAAACAGAGCTCAAGATGCCTGGAAACAACATAAACATCGCTTAAAATTTTCTTAAACAACATAAACAGAGCACACAAACAGTTTGGAACATTTGTACCATTTCATAAATCTTGAATAATTTTTTTTTGACATCATTGCCTACACCAACACACAATAAAACAAAGCCGAAAATAAACTTTAAATGGAACAAACAGAATGAGGATCTTCCCTCAATCATCAGTATCATCGGTACTTTCTCCTGAGGCGGAATCTACGTCATTTGTAATGCTTCCACTAAAAAAATTGAACAAAGAGATACTTAGTCAAGCTCACAAGGCAATTCAACAACACAATAGGATAGAACATTAAATCAACTGCAACTAAAAGATGTGGAATATTACCCATCTAGTTTGTTTGGGCAATTTCTTGCACCAAAAAACAGTGAACAAGATTGTTTTTCTTTTTCTCTATAACTCAATCTAAGCTATATCTGTAACAAGACTTGCTCTCAAACCAAACACGAAAATCACCATCCTTTGCAAATTGATCACAAGTAAGTAGTCACAATATTTCCATAAACATTAGCCTCCCACTTTTTACTATAAACAATACAAAAATAAGACCAAGTGCACAAATTCATGAACCCAATAAAACTATGGTTAGGATCCAATACCTGAGAGTTTGGGGGGACTCTCAGTTGTGTACTCTCAGTCTTCATTTATAATCAGTTGCGCACTCTCAGTTGCAAAAATAAATGAGTGAAAAAAATCATTTAGATCCAGTATCAAATTATAGCAACTCACTCATCATATATAATTAAACAACTTATATCAAAATGTGACTCATCATTGCCTACACACACAACCAAAATAAAATGCAAGAAATTGAACATAAATCATAAAAGCATGTATGAGAATCGAACACTTCCCTCCAAAATATTGTGAAATGGCGGTTTGAAGATGAAGAACCCAAATCCGAGCCTGAAATGGCAGTTTGGAAATGAAGTGAGAGGGGTAGGGAACTGAGAGGGGGTGGACTTGGGCGTCCAAGACTGAGGGCGTTAAGCTTCAACCAAACCTGCTGCGAGATCAGGAATCTTCGATTTGGGGGCTGTTCGAGCGTCGGGATTCGGGGGAATTCGATGGCGACGGGGTGGGTTTAGAGCGGCGGGTTAGAAGAATCGATGGGGAGGAGCGTCAGGATTTGGGGGAATTCAATGGCGACGATCTAGGGTTTTCGATTTGGGGGAGAGTTTGAGATCGATTTCGAAATGAGAGGAAGGAGAAGAACGAGAGATGAAGAGGAATGATCATGAGATGGATTTTGAAATCCCTAAAAAGCCCTTAACACTTAGACAGATCTATAGAGTTAGGGCGGAGAAGATCTCAACCATTGGATCGAGATCCAACGGCTGAGATCTTCAGCTCACGATAGGGAGCTCAGCTCACCATCTCATGATAGGGAGCTCAGCTCACCATCTCATAATAGACTAACTATATATATATATATATATATATATATATATATATATATATATATATATAAGAGTGATCATGTGAGAACTAGTTCTCACGATAAGTTTCGTGTGAACTTTTTAAATAGCCATCACAAGGATGATCTGAACCGTTCACATTGTTTAGAATAACAAAATTAGTCAAAATATGCAAAATCAAAATTATTTGAAGTTCATTTGTCCATCCATCACGTCATTATAAAAAAATAACAATATTCAACCATACAATTTGTAACACTTAAATGTATGGACAAACAAATCTCAAATGACTTGATTTCTCATCTGTAGGCTAATTTAGACGTGTAGATCAAAATAAACGTTCGGATTTTTCAATTTATATCTCAAAAAAAAGTTCACACTTGGTTCTCACCAAAGGAGTTCTAACATGATCATATCCCTATAGATATATATATTAAGTATGTTAATTTTTTTTAATTTAGCGTATTCTAACGTACCCGTATCTTAATTTTTGATAAATCATTGTATCCACATACCAGATATGTATTGTACCGGATACACGTACCTGTATCCTTGCTTCATAGGTTTCAACAATAAGTACATGAATAAATATTATATTTACACATTTATCTTCAACAATTAATATTTACATGTATTTATTCAAATTCCATATTTTTATGGTATTTTTTAACTGGTCCGGTTCCGGGTCGGCTCTATTTTGAGCGGATCCGAACCCGAAAGTGCATCGTGTCTTATTTTAGGACCCGATGTTAAGGAAACAAACGGTACAACGACACCACCAGTTAGAAAATTAGCAAAACTCTTCCCTTTCGAGGATCCTGTTGAGTTATAGCAATTAACACAAACTACCAAGCACATATAAGATCATATCAAACACACCAAAGCACACACAAGTTTATCCCAGTTGGGGTTGTTGCCTTAATCCAGAGAAGAAGAAACCAAAGATATTATTCAACTAGCACCACAAAAGAATGAGTTTTTCCTAGCTAAACTACCCCGGCGTTTGGGTAGTTGCGTCCGGGCATCCCCGACATTTTATCAAAAAGTGTTGGGGGTATGTGTAGGTTGGGGATAAGAATCACAAAAAATCATCCCCGCTTCCCTTTTCCAATTATTTCACTCTCCCTCTCTCTCCCGCTCCGAACCCAACACGACTCATCGCCGTCTCCATCCTCTTCCCCTGCCGTCTCCCCCCACACGTGGTTGTGCCCCCTATCTCCAGCCCGACTGCTCTTGCTATTTGATTTTCGAGATCTGATCCCCATCTCATCTTCCTCCCTTTCACAAATCCTAGCTTGCTCAAATGTCATGCTCCCCTAAGTGCCCCGGTCTCCTTTCTCTTTCTCACAAACCTAGTCCCCCCCCCCCCCCCCCCCCCCGCGACCACCTCATCACCTAATCACCTAGCCGTTGTCATAGGATTCATTACAGTTCCTATTTACTTCCAACTTTGCCAACTTCATTCCAGAAATTAATTAACATTTTTTTAAAATTTTTTTTTGTTTTTTTTATTTTGAATATGTAGATATCGATTTCAGCTGCAGAGAATGGGAAGAAAGTTTTGGAAAATGCTGAGCAAAATGGGTTGACAGCTAAGGTAATTTCTTGAAGTTAATAATTCAAATTTTAAATTTCAGTTCAAAGTAAATCAAAAATTGTGTTCATTTGCTTCCATTTGGATTGAGAACCAGCTACTTGGAGTTGTTTCTATCTACTGTAATATGTCTCTTTGAGGGTTCATTCTTTTTGGCATTATCTGTGATATTTTTTGAAATTCATATGAATTTCTTTACAAAATTCATCCTCGTTTTCTTTTAATTAATACAATTTACTGCAATTTAGGAAAATTTAGAGAACCAACTCATTTTGGATTATAGAAAGTGAATTGCTTAATACGAGCAGAAGACAAAAGATCGTTGTTCATAGATTTTGTTCTCTTTCGCAGAGCATTGCTGTATAGCTTACTCTTTCAGCTGATTGAGCTTATTAGATTACATCATCAGCAACAATGATGAAATTAAAATATGTCATGGTAAACTTTTAATCATATTATCATCAGCAATTAGAAGTTGCTTTAGGATTTCCTTGTGGTGTCGAAATTGGATCAGATAAGGATTGGACATTGATTTTTAATCATATCGGAACCTACATTAGTTAAGTGGACCGAGAACAGTTACAGATAACGGCTAGAAATACGGTTATGCATGTTTGTTACACGCAGACATGAATTTTGATAAAATATTACACATAGTAAGTCTTAGACTCACAAGTTTTAAACATGATCAACTATATTTGTTGGATACTGGTAGCCCTCATTTTGCTTTTTCTTGAAACTAAACTGACCATCCCCATAATATAGACTTCTGAATCTTATAACCTACATACAATGATATGGAATCTTAGCCTAGGATGCATTGCTTGAATTGGACTGAAAACTTGCATACCAATACTCTCCATATGCCCGCTACCAAGAATGACAACCGATACCCGATATAATACCCAGCTAGTTTGAACTGCCTATCTGAACAAGCTCAGAAGCATTAGCATTACTAGAATAACAGGAATGAAACACAAGGAGGGAATCCATGTTTATGGGACCTCCACAAACAGAGTTGCCCATCCTCTTCTGGTTGGAGTTGGATTGTCACCACCATTATCACCTCTTTTAACCCTCTCTTCCCACACTGTGGACCATTGACAGCACATTCCTATGACTTAAAAGCTCTAAATCCATGTCATCACCTCATCACCTAACCGTCGTCACTGTTGCCTTCTGAACCCGATCTACAACCAGAACATAACACAATGCAGATATTATCAATGCCTTAGCAGTTAGCACTGTTATTGTGGTCTCGGAATATTGTTAATAATCCTTCCAATCTGTGGGTTTTAAGATTGTGCATTGTTCTTGGTAATCCATGTAATCCTGCCAACTTATTTCAGAGGAAAGTTCTTTCATTGCTATTTTCAGTAGAATTTGTGAGAATTATCCAACTTAATCATTTGGTTTTTTGAATTTATACAGGCAGATACTCATTGCTCTTCATTATGGTAATTCACCTCCTTATACTAACAATAATTGTAGATTAACAATGAATTTTATATCAGGTGCTTATGGATTTCCCGCAATTAACAAATCATTTCTACTTGATTTCCTTATTGGACCATCTTTTAGTCTTTGATGGTAAAATTCCTCCTTATACTAACACTAATTGTAGAATAACAATGAACGTGACTCTTGCCTATGGTTATCCTCTGGTTACTCAGATGATATAATTTCTTCTACTTCAATTTTGTGGTAAAATTTCTTGGTTTAGTTTCGATCGAGTAAATGGGTTTTGGCTAACGAATATTGTTATATAATTTCCACACAAAAAAATGAAGGAAAAATGAGCAGGATTCACCACATAGAACCTTCTTTCTCCCTTCTCTGTTCTTTATTTTCTTGAAGCCCAAAAAACAAAGGAGTTTGATTTTTGATTTTAACTTTGGTGTTCTTATGTATATATCTCGATATCTAAATACAAAGTTTGATTTATATGATGATTTTTGTTTTGGGGTGCGATGTAGATCTACTGTATGCGATGTTTAAAATGCCACGAAATCTCAACTTCATTGATGGCAAGAGTCACGTTCACTTCTGTTAGATATTGTATTATATATATTAGTCCCATATCAGATATGTATCAGTTTAGTGTTTGGCTCTCTCCTATATATAGGAGTCATTGTACTTAGTTGTATTCATCCCAATAATCCAATCATATTTTTCAATCTCTCTATTAACCTTATCATGGTATCAGAGCCAATTATACAATTTTTTTTTCTTAATTTCTCATCAAAACCCTAGAATCCCCAAAGAAAAGAAAAAAAAAAGAAAAAAAAAGAAAAAAGAAAACGCAGACAACAGCCAACAAAAGGAAGAAGAAAAAGCAGCCGCCACAGCAATCAAACCCTAAATCCAACATCGACGTCATCATCATCGACATCCATCATCGACGATATCATCGTCCATCCTCAACTCCTCCCGAAATCCTCATCGGCATCCTCCCTTTCGTCCTCGATTCCTCCCGAAATCCTTATCGGTCTCCTCCCTTCCTCGTCCCGAACCCTAACTGACTCCAACCATATTCCAACTTCGGTAAAACTCCAACCCAACTGTATCTTCCACCAACAGCAGCAATGATCATCTTCCTCATCTTCTACCAACAACAGCAACGAGCGACATCAACAATCCCACAAGTACCATCCCCAAACTTCACCATGTCCTCCCCAAATCGACCTCCAAATCCACAATCACCCTGGATCCCGTCGACCTACCATCCAGCCACCAACAACCGCAACCTCCCGTCATCTCCTACCCCATCCCCTTACCCGCCACTAAACCTTCCCTCGCCCCAACCCTAAATCCAACATGCTCCTAGTTTTCCCTAATACCCTATAACCCAAATCCACAAAACCCTCCTAATACCCTATACTCAAACCCTATAACCCAAATCCACAAAACCCTATACCCGATTCACCCAAAAAAGAAAATAAAAAAATAAAAATAAATAAAACCCTCCATTCCCTATTACTCCCAAACCTGATCCGCAGCCCAAAACAAATACCCACATCCTATATCTCACTCACCATCCGCACCTAATTTCCAACTTCATATATACTTGTTGTTTGCTGTTGTCGTACTCGTCGCCATCGCCGTCACCACACCGCCAGTATATATATATATATATATATATATATATATATATATATATATATATATATATTAAAAAAAACTCTTTCTCTTTCTTCTCCAGTGGCACCTCCGTCTCACCGATTCAGACACATGCAGTACTGCGATCATCCTGAATCCGGTCTCCTATCTCCTCCTTCCAGCATCACCCCTACTACTACCAGCATTATCCCTCACCATGCACAACCAACACTTTCGCACCCGATAGCACCATCTAGCTCACGATCCTGACACCAGCCACAGTTCTGATCTCCTTTTGCTCCCTGCCACAACAACATTAGTCACATTCCTCCTCGCAGCACTCATTCCCTTCCATCCTCGTCCATGACCGTTACTCCAGCCTTGCCGACTCCTGCTGATTGGGCTAATCTCCAGCATCACCTCGCTCAGCTGGAACTCCAGCTCTTGGGTTAGTCTATCACTGTTGGTTCATCTGCCCCTGCATTCTCTGTTACTCCCTGTATGAATTCTTTCTGTATTTTAGATTCTGGTACTTCACATCATCTCACTAGTAATTATACACTGCTCACCACCAGCACTACACTTTCCTCTCACTCTCCATCCTTGCACACTGCTGATGGCTCACAACTTCTCACTACACACGTAGGGTCTATTAGCTCTCATTCTCTCATGTTGTCCTATGTTCTTTACACACCTCATTCATCCATGAACCTTATTTCTATTAGTGCATTGTGCGATAGTGGCCTTGTCGTTACATTTGATTCTTTTGGTTATTCTATTACTGATTCTCACACTGGTCAGGAATTTGGGCGTGCTAGTCGACCGGGTCGTCTATATCACCAAGATTTTCTCCATGCACATAACTTTCATCCTCATTTTGCTGTTGTTATGCACTCTGATGCTGATCTGTGGCACAAATGTTTAGGACATATTAGCGAGTCTCGACTCAAGATTTTAGCCCGTAGTGGTGCCCTTGGTTCTCTTTCTTTTACTCATTTATCTGATTGTCAGTGTTGTCATTTGGCTAAACACATAGCACTCCCTTTTAATCACAAAAGCACTTCTCAAACCACCCATCCTTTTCAGCTTATTCACTCTGACATATAGGGACCATCACCCACACCTTCTCACAAAAGGTTATCTCTATTATGTTAGTTTCATAGATGACTATACTCGCTACACATGGGTGTTCCTTTTGCACCAACGCTCTGAGATACCTGACATTTACCAGTTCTTTACGAACATGGTTCACATTCAGTTTGGTGTGCATATCAAAATCTTTCACTCAGATGATGCACGTGAGTACACTTCCACTGCTATGAGATCAATCCTTCAATCTCAGGGTACACTCTTTCAGCAATCATGTCGTCACACTCATTACCAGAATGGCGTAGCTGAACACAAGTATCGTCACATCCTTGAGACAACTCGCACTCTTATACTCTCCCCTTCTATTCATCGTTCTTTCTGGGCTGAAGATGTCATGACATCAGTCAGTCTCATTAACATCACTCTCTCGTCTGCCCTATCTGGCACGCCACTTTATGAGGCTCTTCGACACTCACCGCCGGACTACAGTATATTTCGTACTTTTGGGTGCACTTGTTATATTCTTCTCCCTCCCACTGAGCGCACGAAACTCACCGCCCGATCTACTAAGTGCGTTCACCTAGGTCTCAGTCCTGAACATAAAGGATATCGTTATTTTGACCCTGTGGCAGGTCGTATTCGTATTTCCCGACATGTCACCTTTAGGGAAGACTCTCCCTACTATTTGACCTCTCCTGAGGATGCTAGTTTTCTTGACTCCTCTATTTGTTGGAACTTCTTCTTCGGCCAGACCTTCCCGCATTCCATTTGATCCTACTCATTTAGCTCCTTTCCCACCTCATACTGTCGTTCCTCCAATTATTCCTCCTACAGAAACATCACCCAGCATCATGCCCTCTCACCACCTACATCCCCACAGGTGCATGCACACGAACAACCTATCTCTTCTCCCCACCATGTTCATCCTCAACCAGTCCGTCAGTATGCAGGTTCTGCCTCGCGCATCCCACTGGCTCGTTACACACCTGATGCCATTGGTCCTTATGATCAGTGGCCGTTATACCATATGGACGTGAAGAATGCTTTTCTTCGTGGTACCTTATCTGAGGTTGTCTACATGCATCCTCCTCCTGGTCTTACCACTCCACGTCATGTTTGTCATTTGCGTCGGGGTATATATGGTCCGAAACAAGCCCCTTGAGCCAGGTTTGAGTGTTTTCGCAGTGTTATCACCCAGACTGGTTTCCGTCAAAGTTCACAGGACCATTCTATATTTATGTGTTCATCACCGTAGGGGAGGGTCATTCTATTATTATATGTTGATGATATGATTATCACTGGGGACAATTCTGCTGGCATTGCCTCTACACAGAAGTACCTTCACCAGCAGTTTCATATGAAAGATCTTGGTAGGTTACGTTACTTTCTGGGCCTAGAGATTGTCGATGGGTCTCGGGGGATACTTATTTTTCAACAGAAATACACATCATATATTATCTTCGCTGCTTGTCTATCTGACAGTCGATCGGCCGACACTCCCTTAGAGCTTCAAGTGAAACTTCGTCCCATAGATGGTGAGCTCCTTCCTGACCCCACTAGATACAGACAGATTGTTGGACAGCTTGTCTACTTATGCATGACCAGCCCCGATATTGGTCATGTAGTTAGTATTGTTAGTCAGTATATTTCTGTTCCTACATCAGTTCACTATGGTGCTCTTCTTCGGATCCTCAGATATCTGCGGAGCACTATCACTCGCTCCTTATTCATGCCTTCCACATCCACCCTAGAGCTCCGCGCATACTCTGATTCAGATTGGGCAGGTGATCCCACCACTAGACGGTCTACTACAGGTTTCTGTCTATTTCTTGGTAATTCACAGATCTCGTGGCGAAGCAAGAAACATGCAGTTGTAACATGTTCTTCAACTGAAGCTGGGTACAGAGCAATGACAGTCACTACTAGAGAAATTGTTCATGTTTGTTGGCTGTTATCAGATATGGGTGCAACTCTCACATGTGCTACTGCTCTTCATTGTGATAACCGAAGTGCATTGCACATTGCAAGTAACCCGATTTTTCATGAGCAAACAAAGTACATAGAGATATATTGCCATTATGTTTGAGAACAGGGTCCATTTCACTTCACTCTGTTACTTCTTCACAACAGACAGTAGACAATAGACTTCTTCACTAAGTCTCATACTGTCCAGAGATTTCGTTACTTGGTGGGCAAACGCACACTGTTCAACCCATCATGAGTTTGAGAGGGGGTGTTAGATATTGTATTATATGTATCAGTTTAATGTTTGGCTCTCTCCTATATATAGGAGTCATTGTACTTAGTTGTATTCATCCCAATAATTCAATCTTATTTTTCAATCTCTCTGTTAACCTTATCAACTTCGATCATGAGTATGCATATTAATTTTAGTGGCAATTCCTTCCTTGAATGTTTTTGTTTGATATATTCGTGTTCTTAATGTCACTGTAATTCTTTTTTTTTTCTTTCTTTCGTCATTGTAGTTCTCATCTCAGTCGGAGAGAGGTGAAAGCAATTATGTTCTCTATACTAGTAATCATTTCTTCTCTAATTTGATGCATTTTTAATTTTCTTTTTAAACTTGTGTTCTTGTAATCTTTTGTAATCTTTTCAATAAATTAGTTTATTCATGTGTTTCGTTTGGTTGATGTACATCCACCATTTAGAGACATATAAGAAACAGAAAGGGATCTTACATATGGGAAAAACGATTTCAATTAGCCACATTCCATTCAGTTGTATCAAAGTGTAAAATGAATAGCATATAATGCACTTTATGAATATTAGTACAAGTTATATTGTTGATTTAACATCTTATTCTCAAAATTCATTTCACCATTTGCCGGTTAAATATCAATTTTGATCAATGCAGATTCTCCTTGAATGCTGCTAACTCGTTCCATCATCCAACACTGCATGTACGAGTGGTATCACCTCCCTCTCAGAGATTGTGAATAATGTAATTAGCAACTGAAGGAAAATAGTGTTACATCATAAATTTCAACATCCTATGATATGATGCTCCTCTTGAAGAGTATGATAGTTCTTATATGGATTTGTTTTCTATCTTGTAATTTTGTGCTCTTAAGCACTTGTACATATATATAATTATTGGAATCAATTAAATTTGTGGATAATTTAGATTGAATTGTTTAATTATTGGAATGAATTTGTGTTCTAAAGTACACTTCTATTATTTAAATGTTTTATTTATGAGTTTGTGAAAGATTGTGAATTGAATTACATGTATTTTGATTTGATAAAATAAACAACAACAACCCAACAATTAAATCAAAACCACACCCAAAATAATAAGAAATAGCCTATCTCGGCGTTTTCAAATGTCAGGATAGGATTTTTAATGGAAAATTTTTAAAATTTGAAAATTACCTATCCCAGCGTTTTAAAACACCGGGATAGCTTATAAGTTAACCCCGACATTTGCAAACGCCGGGAAAGCCTTTTTGCATCCCGGCGCTTGCGGTGGCATTTTTTGAAACGCCGCTCGTACCAAGCCCGACATTTAAAAACGTTGAGATTAGCAAAAAAAAACACCGAGCTTTTCCTCTTTCTTTGTAGTGTAGAGAAGATACAAGAATGTTACAATTCTCACCATGACACACTCTCAAGCCTCACCAGCAAGTACTAGTTGTTTATAATTTGAGAACCTATCAAACTCTGCCTTCAATGAAGTACTCTCTCTCTTTGGCTCTTAATGGAGGCCAATAACACCAATATATAGAGATCTAGAGAAATCCTAATTTGATATCTTAATAAAATAGCCATTGGATATTACAGAAGAGATAACTCTACGATAAGAGCCACACGATCTAACCTGAAGAATAAGTTTGGGTTTCAGTGAAGCCACTCAGACCCGCACCCGAAGTCTGCATCAGCCATAATCGGGCGACCGCACCGCACTTGCAATCGATTGTCCCCCTCTCGGGAAAACCTGAACCAGTCGTGCAATCAACCGTCCCACAAGTCGATCGACCATAACTACTCCTGTTGCTGTTGTTGTTACTGTTTCCTCTTGCTTTCGCCATGTCTCCAATCGTCTCAGTCCCTCCATCTGTTGTGCGCGAGTACAAATCAAATCAACAAGAATCAATGCGGAATACAAAGAGAGAACCAGCGAGAAAACACAAAAGCAAACCAACACAAAAGGACACACAGATTTAATGTGGTTCGGCAAAATACATGCCTACATCCACGGGGCGGTTGGGGTTTCTTCTTCTTCAAATTATCACCAATGGGCGAAAACAAACCCTTACAAATAATGACGGCTGCAAAACCGAAATAGGGATCTCTAATTTTCGTCACAGATTACAAAACCCTAACAAGTGTATTTATAGGGAAACTATTGGGCCTTTTCGAATTGGGCCTGATCCAGTTCAAAATACCGTCATCAGTCGACTGGTCGACTTACCAGTCGACTGGCAATCCATCTGGCAGTCGACCGATCAGTCGACTGATCCTCTGCTGCTGCTTGTATCTTTAGCCTTCGAAAACTCTCTGGACAGTCGCCTGATCCTTCTATCAGTCGACTTATGCTGTAACTTTCTTTTGCTGCAGATACTCCAAAACAATCTGAACCAGAATCGAGCCATTATCCTACAATCTCCACCTTGGCGAGATCTTCCACCAACCAACAATCTCCACCTTGGCAAGATCTTCCAAGTAGCCCAAGCAATCTCCACAAATACTCCAAATGCTCATCATCAAATGTAACAACAAATCCAAACTCCACCTTAGTATGATATCACATACTAGGCGAACAAATAGCGAAGCACTATTCCAACCCCCCATTCCAAATCATCAAACATGCAAAATATTAGCCAGGTTCATGCAATGCTTGAACTTGGCTGCCCCAACAACTTTGGTCAACATATCAGCAGGATTATCAGCTGTTCCAATCTTCACCAAATGAATATCACCATCCTTTATCAAATCACGCACAAAGTGATAACGGACATCAATATGTTTGGTTCTCGAATGATGAACTTGGTTCTTCGCTAAATGAATAGCACTCTGACTGTCACAGTGTACCTCCACCTTCTCCCGATGAATTCCCAAGCTCTTCAAAAGTCCATGTATCCAAATGGCTTCCTTCATGGCCTCAGCAACCGCCATGTATTCAGCCTCAGTAGTAGACAACGCTACAGTGGACTGCAAATTTGACCTCCAACTTATAGGTGCTCTAGCCATCGTAAACAAATAGCCTGTAGTAGACCGCCTCTTATCTAGATCACCTGCATAGTCTGAATCAACATATCCAACCAATAACCTGCTAATATTGTCATCCCTTTCAAATTTCAAACCCACATCTGTGGTGCCACTTATGTACCTTAGAATCCATTTAGCTGCTTGCCAATGCTCTTTGCCTGGATCATGCATATATCGACTAACCATACTCACCGCCTGAGAGATGTCTGGTCGAGTACAAACCATGGCGTACATCAAGCTTCCAACCACACTAGTGTAAGGTACATTCGCCATATACTGTCTCTCTTCATCTGAACTTGGAGACTGAGAAGCACTAATTCTGAAATGACTGGCTAAGGGTGTACTTACTGGTTTAGTCTTCTCATCTATACCGAACCGTTTCAGCACCTTCAAAAGATATTGCTTCTGAGTCAAACTCACTGTGCCCTTTGCCCTGTCTCTAGCTATCTCCATCCCAAGTATCTTCTTGGCTTCACCAAGATCCTTCATCTCGAATTCAGAACTCAACTGATTCTTCAAATTTTGAATCTCCTTAGCATTCTTAGAGGCAATCAACATGTCATCCACATATAATAACAGATATATGAAAGAGCCATCCTGCAACTTCCTGAAGTAAACACAATGATCAAACTCACTTCTGGAATATCTCTGCACCTTCATAAACTGATCAAACCTCAAATACCACTGCCTTGGAGATTGCTTCAACCCATAGAGAGACTTCTTCAACCTGCAAACACAATTTTCCTTCCCAGCAATTTTGAACCCATCTGGCTGTAACATATAAATTTCTTCATCTAGTTCCCCATGTAAGAACGCAGTCTTCACATCCATCTGTGTCAACTCAAGGTCAAACTGTGCTACCAATGCCAACAAAATCCGAATAGAAGGATGCTTCACAACTGGAGAGAACACTTCATTATAGTCAATTCCTTCCTGTTGAGCATACCCCTTTGCAACTAGTCTTGCCTTGAACCGAACACTGCCTTTTGGACCTTCTTTCTTCGTATACACCCACTTGCAACCGATTGCTTTCTTCCCCTTTGGTAGTTGCACTAGATCCCAAGTCTTATTCTTATGAAGAGAGTTCATCTCTTCACCCATAGCAACTTTCCAATCTGCATTTTCTGAACTTCTAGTGGCTTCTTTGAAGTTGGAGGGAACTTCATCATCCACAATGGGAAGAGCAAATGCAACTGTGTCTGTAAAACGAGACGGTCGTTTGATATCTCTTCTTTGCCTTCTTACTGCAATTGATTCTTCCTGCTGGATAGGAGCTTCTTCGTCAATCTCAGTATCAACCACATCATCTTCATCTTGGACAGGAACAGGATTTTCAACTGACAAATTTTCTAACTCCACCTGTTGGAACACTCTCCTACCAGTCGACTGGTTATTGCCACCAGTCGACTGTCCCGAGCTCCCACAATTCTGCTGTTTTGGACCATCAGTCGACTGCTCCTGTTCATCAGTCGACTGTCCCGAACTTCTTCTACTCACCTGTTGAAGAACTGTCCCACTCTTCTGCTGCTCACCAGTCGACTGTCCTATACCATCAGTCGACTGTCCCGAGCTGATCATGCTGGTCTCATCAAAAGTGACATCTCTGCTGATTACTAACTTCTTCTGTTCTGGACACCACAACCTGTAACCTTTGACACCAGTACTAAAACCAACAAATATAGCCTTCTTGGCTCTTGCATCAAGTTTAGTTTCAGTTACATGAAAATAAGCAGGACAACCAAATATATGCAAAAAACTATAATCAGATGCAGGTTTACCACTCCATACCTCAATAGGCGTCTTGCCTTCAAGTGCTGCTGATGGTAAACGGTTGACGATGTGGCTTGCATATATAACAGCTTCTGCCCAAAATGTTTTCTTCAATCCAGACTGTGCTAACATACATCTCACCTTCTCCAATAAGGTTCTGTTCATCCTTTCTGCAACCCCATTTTGCTGTGGAGTCTTCCTAACTGTGAAGTGCCTCTGGATCCCTTCATCTTCACACAACTTCAGAAACGGATCATTCTTGTATTCTCCTCCATTATCTGACCTCAGAACCTTAATCTTCCTACCAGTCTGATTTTCAACTTTCTTCTTCCAACTTGTGAACAATGTCAAAACTTCATCTTTGTGCTTCATGGTATATACCCAAACTCGCCTGGAGTAATCATCAACAAAAGTAACAAACCAGTGTCTACCACTCATAGAAGGTGTCTGAGTAGGGCCCCAAACATCTGTGTGCACATAATCGAGGATACCCTTTGTCTGATGTACAGCTGTACCAAATTTCACCCTAGTTTGCTTACCCAAAACACAATGTTCACAAAATTCTAACTTGCACCCTTTAGCATCTTTAAGCAACCCTTGCTTCACAAGCCCTTGCAAGGCCTTTTCTCCTGCATGCCCGAGTCGCATATGCCACAACCTAGTAGAGTCGGGAACAACCTGTTTAGGCTTCTCAGTTACACTGGCAGCCTGACCCAAATATGTTTTTCCCTGCAAGAAAAACAAGTTCCTCTTTCTTTGCCCTTTCATCACCACGAGTGATCCGCTAGTCACCTTCAGAATGCCACCTTCACTAGCAAATTTCAAACCACTGGCCTCCAAAGCACCTAGTGAAATCAGATTCTTTTTCAAATCTGGAACATACCATACATCTGAAAGCTCCCTAATAAGACCATCGTGCATTAGCAATTCAATCTTCCCGATTCCTACCTTCTTACAAGGTGCATCATTTCCCATCAAAACTACACCACCATCCATATATTCCAAAGAAGTAAACCACTCCTTTTTCCAAGACATATGATAGGAGGCTGCTGTATCAAGAAACCATACTTCTTGATAAAGTGAGGGACTAGAAGCAAGTGCAAAAGAAAAATCCTCGCCACTTTCTAAATTTTCAACAGTCACATTTGCAGTCGAATTTCCCTTATTTCGTAGCTTTGGACAATCCTTTTTCCAATGCCCCCTTTCATGACAGAAAGCACATTCATCTTTGGCCGGTATTTTCCTGTCCTTTGAAACTCCTCTCGATTTGGAACGAGATTTGTTTCCCTTTTTTCCAGATTTGGACTCAGATCTAGTCTCAGTCCTGCCCCTTACAATCAACGCTTCAGAAGTTTCTCTATCAACCATCTTATCCCTTCTCCTAGTTTCATTATTCAACAAAGCATTTGCAACATCTTCATATTTCACAGTATCTTTTCCATATAATAAAGTAGTTGCTAAATGATCATAACTTTCAGGTAATGAATTCAACAGAATTAGGGCTTTATCTTCATCCTTAATTTGCTCATCCAAATTTAACAAATCAGCCAATAATTTATTAAATGATTCCACATGAGCATTCATAGACATACCTTCCGTATAGGTGAAGCGAAAAAGTCTCTTCTTCAAATACAGCCGATTCTCCAAACTTTTCCTCATGTATTTGTCTTCGAGTTTCTTCCACAACACCGCAGTAATGGTATCCCTCATCAAATCATACTTCTGAGCCTTCTCAATAAAGAGCCGAATAGTCCCACACGCAACTCTATTCAACTTCTTCCAATCTGCTTCGGACATATCCTTAGGTTTTTCCACTTCCAAAGCAACATCTTGTTCTTGTTGAACAAGAACATCCAAAACCTCACATTGCCACATCCCGAAATTGTTTGTCCCATCAAATTTTTCAACTTCAAATTTTGCGTTGTGAATCGTTGTTCTTGATGAACTTGATCCCACAACTTCCTTGGTTGCATCTGCATCACCCGCCATCTCTCTCTAGGTCGAACAAACAGCTCTGATACCACTTGTTGTGTGCGAGTACAAATCAAATCAACAAGAATCAATGCGGAATACAAAGAGAGAACCAGCGAGAAAACACAAAAGCAAACCAACACAAAAGGACACACAGATTTAATGTGGTTCGGCAAAATACATGCCTACATCCACGGGGCGGTTGGGGTTTCTTCTTCTTCAAATTATCACCAATGGGCGAAAACAAACCCTTACAAATAATGACGGCTGCAAAACCGAAATAGGGATCTCTAATTTTCGTCACAGATTACAAAACCCTAACAAGTGTATTTATAGGGAAACTATTGGGCCTTTTCGAATTGGGCCTGATCCAGTTCAAAATACCGTCATCAGTCGACTGGTCGACTTACCAGTCGACTGGCAATCCATCTGGCAGTCGACCGATCAGTCGACTGATCCTCTGCTGCTGCTTGTATCTTTAGCCTTCGAAAACTCTCTGGACAGTCGCCTGATCCTTCTATCAGTCGACTTATGCTGTAACTTTCTTTTGCTGCAGATACTCCAAAACAATCTGAACCAGAATCGAGCCATTATCCTACACCATCGTCTCATCATCTTCGTATCCAACATAGTATGCAAGACATAAATCCTAATAATCACTAGCTTGGATTGCATACTTATGAATCCACATCTGTGTGATTTAAAATCTTCTTCTTTTTTATTCTTTTCTTGCAAACAACTTGGTTCTGTGGCTTCTTCTGCTAGTTGAATCTACCTTCACCTATTTATCTCACGTTGTATGCCCCCCTCAAGGGCACACCCCACTAGATGTTATCATGGAGGTGTCACCTTTCATACAAATTCCACCTACCTCAAGGCTCTCTCCACCTTCCGACGATATGCAAACATCGTAGTCTCACTCGAATGATTCTAGTGACAGAAAACTAGATAGTGCCTTAGGAATAGTAGGCTTCAAATCACTTGGCCAAGGTTTCTTGTTCCCACAAAGCTGGTAGAGGTTGTGCTGAATCTGCTCAATCCTCTTCGCCCTTCATCAACTTACAATAACTTTCCCAAATTGATCGAACTCCACCTGGATCTGTGTACCTGCAATCCATAGCTTCAATAGTTCTCATGGATAAAAGGCTATGATTCATCAAAGGAATATGCATGCCCTCCTCTAGTGTGTGTCCCCTTCCGTCTGTCAATTTCGACTCTACTGTTTTCTCACTCCTTACTTCACAAATCTTATCAATCTTCGTTCTCACACAATAATATGATGCAAACTTGTAAGTAGAAACCATTACTTCGCAAATCTTATCAATCTTCATTCTCACACAACAACATGATGGAAACTTGTAAGCAGAAACCATCTCCTTCTTGGAGCAAACTTGCGAAGAACTAATCAACAACTGAAATTCACATCTAAGGAACTTAAAATAAAAGCACTGTTTAAGCCATCACCTGATTCAGCGACACTGGATTGGCGTCCCTCTAACTCAACCGCTTGCAATAGCCTCTAATGTAATGCCTAATCCCTATTCATTGGTGGCCACGAACCTTACCCCTACATATACTTTTCCTTCCCTTCGAAGTACAATCCACCTTCAAGTTACTCAGAAAAGTTGACGCTGATTTCTGGCTCTCCTTCCTAAGTGCATCCTCCTCCAACCCCTTGATCATACCTACTACAGAAAATTTCTCCTTGGTAGATTTCTCGCCTAGCACGGCTATCATGTTGGATGAATTTGGTGGTGAATATATCAAGTTGGAAGCTTTTTGATCATCTGCGTTGAACGCCCTCATTTCAGATAACTCCATATTGAACTCCATTGTATGATCTAGAAGAGATGTACTTTTCTTCATTGAGTAACATCACAACTTTCTTTTCTGGTACATTAAACCCTATAATGACGATCTCAAGTTGTCAGTTCTGAATCTTGCTCAAAAACTTGCCGTGCTTTTCCTATACATGACTTCGTTCGTCGATAACATCCGGATTAAACCCAAGGCTTCTGAGTAAATCTCCTTTCAATTCTCATGCTTTGTGCCGATTGGTCTCTCTTTACCTCTTTCTAGGACTAGATCCAAGTCCGTTAAACCGATGCTTCATGCATGTCCTCCTTCAAGAGATCAAAGTTGATCTTACCTTCAAACCACTTGATTTTTGTGATCTAATCTGCCATCTTCTCTAAGGAACTCAAACAAACCCTCGAACCTTTGCTCTGATACCACCTGTTAGGGAAACAAGTGGTAAAATGACGCCACTTGTTAGAGAATTAGCAGAACTCTTCCCTTTTGGGGATCTTGTTGAGTTATATGCAAACTACCAACACATATTAGATCATACCAAACACACCAAGTCACACACAAGTTTGTCCCGGTTGGGGCTTTTGCCTTAATCTAGGGGAGTAGAAACCCGAGATGTTATTCAACTAGAGAGAGATACAAGAATGTTACAATTCTTACCATAACTCTCTCTGAAGCCTCACCAGCAAGTACTAGTTGTTTATAATTGGAGAACCTATCAAACTCTACCTTCAGTGAAGTACTCTCTCTCTCTCTCTCTCTCTCTCTCTTTGGCTCTCAGTGGAAGCCAATAACAATATATAGAGATCTAGAGAAACCCTAGTTTGATATCTTGATACAATAGCCATTGGATGTTATAGAAAAGATAACCCTATGATAAGTGCCACGCGATCTAACCTGAAGAGCAAGTTTGGGCTTCAGTGAAGTCACTCAGACTCGCACCCGAAGTCTGCATCAACCGCACTTGGTTGACCGCACCGCACTTGCGGTCGAATGTCCCCCTCTCGGGAAAACCTGTGCAGTCGAGTGGTCACTGTCCCACAAACTGGTCGGCAACAACTGAACCTGTTGCTATTTCCTCTTGCTTTTACTCTATCTTCAATCGTCTCGATCCCTCCATCGTCTCATGGTGTTCGTATCCAACATAGTATGCAAGACATAAACCCAATACCTAGATCCGGACCCATATAGATCTGGTTGGTTCCGGTTCAATGTTGAGCACAGATCGGATCCGGGTATCTGAGTATTTATATAAATGCTAAAGGTCGCAATGCATATTACTAATATACATCAACAAAGTTACGTATAATACACCTGGAACAAAGTTTCCGCACAAACGTCAAACATACCAAAATGTTATGTGTACTTTCTTTAAATAATAAGGCAAAATTACAGGGGGTTATCAGAAAAATGCTCACTCGTCACGCGTCCCCGTCCATTAGCCAATCAATACGCGCCACGTGTCCTGCCCACGCCATCATTCCTAAGCTTTACTTTCCGGAGCTACGAAGACGAAAACCCCCCGAAAACTTCAAATCCATGGCGTTAATCAGAAACCCTAATTTCTCTTTCCTCATCGTCGTCTTCTCCTTCCTCTCTCTTCACAAGGTCATTTCAGCCGACGAGATTCTCACCTCTTCTGGTATGCCCTAAACTCCTTCTTAGATTCGATTTTTATTTGGGGGGGGGGGGGGGGGGGGGGGGGTTTGAAATTTCAATCTCGATCTGGATTTGATAGTCAAATCTGGTACTGGCTTGATTAAGAAAAAATTAACAAAAAAATCGAAGAAATTAATTTGTTTTTATTGTAATTGAATTCGTGGTTTAACAACAGGAGTGACATTTGGTCGGAGTTCTCGAGAACCAAAATACAAGATTGAATTCCACCCTTGGAAATTGCCCTTCCATTCGGTGCGTAAATACAAGATTGTTGCTTTTCACTTCAAAGTTTTGCAATTACTGTATTGTATTGTTGTAAGCATTAGTGTATTTGTTAATTAGCCAGTTAAGTCTGAGCTTTTGGGTGAGACATTGGTAAGAGCATCTGTAGTCGTCTGCTAAATATCCAAAAAATGGAAAAAATAGAAAAAAAAGTCGCTCTACTCGTCTACCAAATACCCAAAATTTGGGTGCCGCATGAACAGTGGCTTGCCAAATATAGCAGACGGTTTGGCATTTGCCAAATTATAGCTGACGAAAGATAATCCTTCGTTCCTTAAATGAGACGAAAGATAATCTTTCGTCTGAAACGTGGGACGGCAGACGATACACCGTCTCTTCAATTTAGCATACGGCGAATTCGACCGACAAAGGATAATATTCCGTCCCATTAATTAAATTTTTTAAAAAAATGACGGACGGTACATTATGTACCGTCCAACACAAATTTGCACTAAAGACAAATAGCCTAGGACGGGACTTCATCCCTCGTCCCAGGCAAGTGAAGGTTTTTTGATTTTTTTTTTAATTTTTTTTTGTCCTTTGGTCACTCAATTCACTGCCTTTTTTTAAAAAATTTTGTTTTTGTCCTTTGTTCCTCACTTCAATGCATATATATATATTTATATATGTTTATTGATTAAAATTTCTGAGACGAAAGATAATCTTTCGTCTGAGCCAAAGTTTGGCTTTTGACGTCTACAGCGCAAACCCATTTTTCCCATTTCTATTTGCCAAATACCCAAGATCTGACTCAAGACGACTACAGATGCTCTAAAGTAGGCGTTAGAGCATCTCCAATGCATTGCTTTATTTCTCATCTCTATAATGGAATATTTTCTAGAATATTCCATTATAGAGATGAGAAAATAAAGGGGCACTCCAACCATGTCCCTCTATAATTTAAATAATATAATTATTTTGGCCCAAAAAAGAGATTTAAATTAGTTTTGTTGCAATTAATTATACATTAAATTGCTTATATTAATAATCAACTTGGGAAAATAATTATAGCGTTGGAAATGTCTCACCGAGAGTTTTAAAATGAGCCTAATATTAGTACTTTTTGGAACTAACTTTAAATTATTAACTTTTTACTTGCAATAACAATTTGAAATAATCAGGTGTAAAATTATTTAGTAATTAATTTAATAATATAATATATAATGTAATTAATATTATCATTATATAATATAAATTAGACAATCAAAATAAAATAAACAACTACTGAAATAATTAACCGGTTCGCATCATCACAAAGAAAACATAAGCAGGAATGGAAAGTACAAAAACAGAAAAACAAATTACATAAATAAAGACAAATAATTGAACATTTGTGGGAAAGGCACGGCAATGAAGCGATGTAATTTTTAATCTTGTCAGAATGAATGTTGTTTATTTTTAATGAATGTTATTTAATATCGGGTAATCGGATTGAGTCTCAGATTAATTTGAAAATTAATTTGAAAATTTTAGTTCAAAGTTAATAATATAAATTAAATATAATGACGAATTACTAATCAATATTAAAATTATTAAATATTTATTTCAATATAATTAGTACTTTTTTAATTAATGTTGATTTTAATTAACTAGTTTAGAGTTTAAAAAGGATACAAGTGGTATTTAAAAAAAGTTGTGTGCAAATATAAGGGTAAAAAAGGAAATAAAAAGTGTGAATAGTGTTATAGAGGGGCCTTTATATTTGGAGAGAAATCTCCAAATATGAAGGGCCTCCATACTTGCTCTAAAATAGAGCATGGTTTTAAAGCTTCATTGGAGTTCAAACTTACTCTATTTTAGAGATTTAAAGATGCATTGGAGATGCTCTTAGACATTTAGTGCCCGTGTCGCTTGTGGGTTGTTTATCTAACAACCAGGCTACGCAAGTGTGACTAGTCCATGTTCTGTTGCTTGTGTTTGCTTGATTAATTGTTAGGGCAAAGCACGTTTTTCTTATAGGGTCGAGTCATATTTCAATACAAGCATCAAGCATGTCAGTCTATCAGTTAGACAAGTTTAAATTATTCTATTTCCTAGATATATTTGAAGTATTATTGCATATTACAAGCTGTCATTGATATCCTGTATCTTATCAATATGTTAGATAATGGAGTAGGGGAACCGAGATGAATAAGAATGTTGCTTATTGATCATTTATTACATATGAATAACAGTTAAAATGTTCAAGTTTATAACTAGACATATACTCAAAATGAATGAGGCCTCTTGTCTCTGTCTGTCACCGCATTATCTTGTTTTTACTAAGGAGCTTGTGTCTGTCTAAAAATTGCACTTTAGATTATTTTGTTTGATATACTCTTCATGAAAAAGTAAATGATGTCAACTGAATAAATAATAGAATTTGTTTTTCAGGATGATGGACAAGAATCAATTATAATGTCAAATAAAGATGGACAAAACTATGAGTGTTTCTTGCCTTCTGTTGAGGAAACCAAAACTGTGAAGACGACATATTCCCAACAGAATTCGAGCAGTATAATCTTAGAAACCGAGCGGAAGATTAAGTTGAAGACACCTGATGAGCTCATTGACGTCTTAGATGATAAATGTTTCTATAGGGTGAGATATAAAAATGGAACTTCTATGAACTGGATGGATAAGACTTAATTAAAATTTTCATATATCTTACTTCTGTATGTCTTTTTGCAGCATGAAGGGTGGTGGTCTTATGAATTTTGCCACCGGAAACACTTGAGGCAACTGCATTTAGAAGATGAGAAGGTATATTTTTCTGAATCACTTAAACATTGCTCTGAGTTGGGACAAGTCTTTCAGCTTAATAATTTCAATTTGTGAAGGATATTCAGAAGCAATTTGTTGACAATAAAGATTAAAGAGAAAACAAAACTTACAACTTCATCCCTTAAATTAACAGATTTACTTAAATTCAAGGCTTTTGTAATCATAATCACTATAGATTTTATACTTCCCTTCAAATATGCTTGTTATTATGGCTCGTAAACTGTGTTGGTGGATTTCACTGCTGTAGCAATAGTTAAAATCTTGTCATATAAAATACAGTTTTTGTTTATTGATAAATATCTCATTTTCATTACATTAAAATTCCTTGTAACTGAGTCACAAAATTCCTTGCAATATAAGGCCCAGTTGGATTATTTGGTTTCTTCATTTTTGCATTGTAACTCAGTTGCTATCTTTCAAGTTGCAATTCAGTTGGGGGCTCAATTGCAGCCCCCAACTTGCGAGTGGATATAGGGTTGAACTTGCAACCTAAGTTGCACTTGCATCCTCAGTTGCAATTTCCCCCAAACAAGGAAGTTTTCAATTTTATTACTTGCAAGTGACTTCCATGGGATTGTGAACTGTTGCAACTGCATCTCAGCTGCAATTTTGATGCTACTAAACACACCCTTTATGCCAATCTATTCAAAAATCCGTTAACTGTCACATTGGCATTAAAACACCATGGCCTTATCATAATCTTTTGCTGTCTGGTCTTGTTGAAGGTTGTTCAAGAGTTCTTTCTTGGAGTGTTTGATCCTGAGGCAACAACTGTTTTCAACCAAAACCATTCGGATTCTTCGCTGCTCAAAGATCCTCGATCCAAAGATGCAGCTCAAAGGTGGATTTTCCTCTCGAAATGCAAATTTATTGAGTGAAAGTGAGTGAGTCACTGATTATTTGAAATGGACAGGTATCATCCACATCAGTATACCAATGGGACTGTTTGTGACCTTACCAATAAGCCTAGAGAGACTGAGGTAACAAAATGAAGCACTAGTCATATTCTTCCCTTGTTTTAGTTCTCTGATCTGTTTATTGTGGGAGGATTTATATTGCTTAGAAATAATGTTTCATGTATACATGATGGTGTTAACATATTGGTTTCGTAAAGAGCAAGGTCATTGGTTAAAAGTCCAATAAAAGTTGGAACTTATCAATAGATACCAGAGTCAATGGTATCCATTATTTCCCTTCCTTGCTTTTGTATCATCAAATTAAACTTGACTTTGTCTAATTGACGGAGTCAAAAATATGGTGTATAATAGAGAATTTTGATTATTTTGATATATTTGACATTTTGACTAGTTCAAATAATATTCACAGCCTCTATCTCAGGTTATTTGAGAGCTATATCCCGTCCCGCTTGTCTCTTACCCTTATTTTGTATTTTCTTCTTATAATTTGTTTAGAAAAGTATTTATTCCTTTTCTTTTTCTTACTCTACAGATTAGGTTTGTGTGCTCAGAGAACACAGTACTAATAAGTTCAGTCAAGGAGATCTCTACTTGCAAGTATGTTCTCACAGTTCACTGCCCAACGCTGTGCAAGCATCCGTAAGAATTCACAACCTCAACATACTGAAATCTTTGTTCTAAATGCTTATAGATAAAGGGTGCAATTTTACAACTTCAAGCACAATTTGCCTAATTATGATTTCCGCCCACCTACAACACTAGATGGTGATTAATCTAATTGGATGTTCAACTCTGTTCACGCTGAATACATATCATATATTGTCTCTACATTATGGAAAAATCTTTTGCCTATGCATCAAGTGCTTGCCACATTAACTCTTTTTTGTAACATTACAACTAAAGGGGCCTCTTTATTGTGATCTAAATTGTCACAATGGACAGTCTAGGCAATCTACTCATCTGACATTAAGTATTCAAAAACTTCTAATTGATCAGGAGTTTTCTTTATTGATGTCGGCCACTTAATGTATGGGTAAAATATCCTCGAATCACATTGATCTTTTTATGAGTGATTCGAGGATAGAGTGGATCATCTTATTTTATTATCTTTTATGCATTTCTGCAGGTTATGCACTAGGGATTATATAACCTCTCCCATATATTCAAAAAGATGTAGAAAATGATCAATACAACTAGATTTTTGTAAAATCGTCGTATCCATGTTTTTATTTTATTTTATTTCTTTGGATTTAGAAAGAAGCACACAAAACAAGAAGCAGGTTTACTTTGGTTGATTTCACTTGTGTGGCAGGATGTTTCAACAAGAAAGGCCAATGTGGCACACAATCCATTGTAATGAGATGCCTAGAGACATCAAAGACTCTCCATCAGATGAGGACAGAGCCCGAAGCAAGCAGATTACGGTGATCACCGATGATTCTTCAGAACGATTTGCAACTTGATTACTGTGATCACCGATGATTCTTCTGATTGACCCGCACCTTATTTTAGAGATCCTTCAGCGAAGGAAAGAAAACTGTACTTCAACCAAAAAAGACAAGCTGTCAGCATTTACTGAAAATTAGGCAATTGATTGTTGAGTTTGAACGCTTTGTTTAGGTTTTGCCTTTGTATGTATACTTCAATGACAGTACAGCACAGTACAAAATATATTGTCTCTATATTAAAATTTCCCCGTTTCCTTTATAAGAAGTATATTGTTACAGTTACAGACTTATAGCGACCAATCATATGTGGTTAACTTGTGAAATTTTAGAAGGGGCGGCCTCTGATTGGATTCTGCATTATTTTTAACCTTTCGTGAAATGAACTTAGCCAAAATGAGTCTCTAATTTCGGAGTTTTGTTATGCCTGCTTATAGAAGTGTATGCTAGAAAATCAAATCTATCTATCTATATCTATAATAACTATTATAATGGGAGAGATGGGGTTGGTAAACAAACAAACCCTAATTTGTTTGTGAGCAAACCCGTGCATCGCACGTGCTTTTTTTGGGTCCTTTTTCATTTTCCTCCACGTGCATCGCACGTGCATGATACTAGTTCTATATAATCCATTTGTTTGTTTGTTTGTTTGTTTGTTATTTTTTTTGTTTTCTTTGATAATAAATCCATTTTGTTTGTTAATACGTCTAACGACCCCTTACCATTTGCATTAGGTACCGTACCGCACGTATCCATCATCAATTCACGATAATCCATCTACCTTCACCGTAGCTGAACACCGTCGTCAACTAGTGAAATGAGAAAGATACTTTTCAACATTCTAATTGCTTTTTCATCAAAAGAACATTCTAATTGCTTCTTCTTCTCTTCATTTAAACCTCCGTTTAAGAGAAGAAAGAAGTTGTCACTGTACTTACGAAAAGTAGTTTTACCCAACTTTATGCCAGGCCTAGAATTTTTTACCAAACTATCCCACTTTTTGTTAGCATATAAGAGCATCCACAGTCGTTTTCTATTTCTCCTATTTTTCCATATTATAGCAAACGGTGCGCTGCACTCGTTTGCTATATATGCCATATTTCCCATTCCTCTCAAATCTGTTTCTCAAATTTGAGAAACGAAAGCAAGAATTCTCAAATATAGAAGACGGGGAATCATATACCGTCCGAAGGATTTTAATATTTTTTAATCGACTGAGACGGGAAATCATATACCGTCCGAAGGATTGCCGAATTTATTTTATTTTTTAAAAGTGCTCAGACGGGGAATGATACCCCGTCCGGGGTATCAAACCCTGTCCCACAAATTTTCCACAATTTTTTTTATTTAAAATCTCCTCAGACGGGGATAGATACCCCGTCCGGGGTATCATTCCCCGTCCGAGAGATATATTTAAAATTTTTTTTTTATTATTCCTAATTTGCCATGGGGGTATTAAAGTTTATATAGTCAACACACTTGAAAACCAGGGGTATTAAAGTCTGGAATCAACTAAAAATAGGAAAACCAGGGGTATTAAAGTCTGGAATCAACTAAAAATAGGAACCAAATCATTGCCAGATTTCATGGACGGGGTATGATACCCCGTCCGAAGCTGTAGCCAATTTTTTTTTTTTTTTTTTTTTTAAGAGACGGGGAATGATTCCCCGTCCTACCCCATTTTAATATTAAAAACGTGGGACGGTAAATCATATCCCGTCTCTAACGAATATGAGAAAAATTTAGCAAACCACGACTGCACGACCTTCGTCCATTTGCTATTACTGTAGCTGCCATTTTATAAGAAATGAGAAAAACGACTGTGGATGCTCTAACAAACTATTCCTATTTGAAAGTAAAATATCAGAAAGTCCCTGTCGCTAACTGAGATAGTGTTTAAAATCTTTAGGCTATCTCAGTTAGCATGTATTAGGGGACATTACTTTTCTACTCATGTAGGAGTGTGCAAAAAAAAATCACAAGTATAGACATGCTAACTCCGTTAGCGCACCCATTTAAACCAAGCGCGCTAACGGAGATAGCGAATGTCGATTGGGAATCTCTTAAATCACGCTCGCTATCTCACTCTCATCTCACTTCTTCTTTCTCACAAAAAGCGCTCACGCTATCTTAAACCCAACCCCCAAACCCTAGTCTCCGAATTCGGCCTCTCCTCAACCCAATCTCTCGATTTTTTTTCTCTTAAATTTCTTCATCACTCACAATACTCTCACCTCAACCAGAAATTTCCCCAAATTTCGGTGAGCCCATAAACAATTTTTCCCAATTTTCGGAAGGAGAGGATTGGTTTGGTAGGTAGTGGAATAGTCGACTTCGTCCATCAACCCAACAATCGTGTGTAAGTGTTCTTAACTTATGCTAAATAATTTTTGGTGATTTTGAGTCTAGGGTTGGATTTGCAATTTTGGGTTTATTTTGGTATGATCATAAATTAATCTAGGTTAGGTTATATACTAAGTGTGTATGGATTCTTGTTTAGTAAATGAGTATGATGGATTGATTGTAAGCTACATTTCGGTTCATATATTTTGATTTAGGATTTATTAAAACGTGTAACGGACGTGATAAATTTCGGTTGTGTAATTAACCAAAACTAAACCAATATTAACGTAGTCTATGTCGTACTAATTGTGTTTGTTCAAATTAACCTATAGTTTACAATGCATGAGTGAGATATACGATGATAGTAACATTGTCATATCATTCGATACATCGAAATATTGTGAATAATATTGTATATAAACCGATTTATGATTTTAGTTTCGTGCCAATGTGACATTGTGAGTAATATTATTTGATATTGAAAAATTTGAAGTTAGACATTGTTAATTGTATAATTATTTTATATTGATTTTAAGGTAAATTTAATAGTATATATAATTAAACACGTAGGATTCTATTTGATATTACATATGACACGAACACAGGGTATGCGCGAAGAAAGGAGTAGTAGTAGATCTCCTACAAATCGGAAAGGGCCACGGACATGTTACGGACATCCTCCCAAAAAATCTAGCTGTTGTGGACAAAGACGTAGCAATGTAGGATGATTTTATATTTATTTCATACGTTTAATTTTAACATCAATAAAATTATAAATTTATATGTTGATTTTTAATTTTTTGGTGTAGGATGAGACGGGTTCGTCTTCTCCGCCAAATCAAATGGGCCCGTCTTCTCCTCCAAATCAATCGGGCCCTTCTTCTTCATCATATGTTCCACCAGTGGTTCTCGGTCCGATGGACCCAAGGCTGTTGACTTTACAAGGGCAGCATCGCTCTAAAGCCGTGTGGGAGGGGAATTCTTCGGAGTGTACTTTTCGGGGGCACGACACATTAGACATGCATCCCCATATACATGAGTTATTACAGAACTTTGGGTTATACGGCATCGGGTTGATGAGCTCTATTAAGGCCGACCGACCCTTACTAACTGCCTTTCTTGAGAGATGGCATCCCGAGACCCATAGTTTTTACTTGCCGGACGGCGAGTTGACTGTGACACTGCAAGATGTCGCTGTCATAATGGGTCTTCCAATCGATGGACAGGCCGTAACTGACACAATGGATTTTGAACCAGAGTTTATTATCCATGAATATCTCGGAGTAGAGGCGGATCGTACAGCCCTTGTAGGCACATCTGTGAGATTGAAATGACTTAAGGACACATTCTCCAATACGTTAACTAATGCTTCAAGTGAGTTCCAAGTACATTGTTACTGTCGGGCTTACATAATGACATTGTTTGGAGGTGTGAAGTTCTTAAATTCATCCGGAGATTCTGTGCCATTAATGTACTTACTTATAATCGCCGATCTTGGGGCAGTTGGGGTGTATAGTTGGGGAAGTGTTGCATTGGCTGCATTGTATAGAGCTTTGTGCAACTGCTCTCTCGATGCAAAGCAGATGAATGGACCAATGTTGATGTTACAGGTTTGGAGTTGGGAACGATTACACCTTGGCAGACCCGTTGTTGCTAAGCAATCACCAAAGTGGGCGAATCTTCCTGAAGACCACAACATGAGACCGCCACAAGGTGTGTATTAGTCAGGTTCACCGACATGGAAGGCTAACCCTAATAGATGCCATACATATTACCGGGACGAGCTTGATAACTTGGCAAACGATTGTGTTAAGTGGCAATCATATACTGAGAAACGTTTAGCGAGATTTCCTCCCATTTGTACCTCGAGTCCTCAACTATAGTTGGCAACAATACCTCTAATCCACTTTGGTACAATTTAGGGTTATTTTCCAAATAGGGTACTCTGTCAGTTTGGGTTGCTTCAAAATATTCCGGTGCAGCATCTGTACAATGCCGAATTACATAGTTTAACCGGTATGGGTCGATAAGTAGTTCACGATTGGGCAGCTTCTTTGCACGTACATGTGGATATTTGGAACAATCATCGTCTCGATCACGTACTTGCCAATATTCCACCGTTCGATGCGTCTTTACATGTACCTTACATGATGTGGTATAGGAGAATGACTCACTTTTATATTTCTCCGACAAGCCAACTTCCAGCAAGTGTCTAAGTGCTGACACATAGACATGCCACCGATCCAGCAGACACACACTCGGTTAATCTACCAATGCTCCAACCGAAAACTTCTGATAGGTTCGTAGTCATTATGCCATATCGTCGACCCCCATCTTCAGAAAGTGCCCATTTCTCAACTAATATCTGTTTCAACCAATTTGCCGCTTCCACATTGACAGTTTCCAGCTCCGTGAGTTTGCTATGAAATTTTTTGGGTTGGTTTTGACATGCTATAATTTTCACTTTGGTCTTCATTGCTTTGCTACCAAATTTGGTAAAGAAATTTGTTGCGAAATATCGCATACAATAATGATGACAAGCATTTGGTTCGTTCCACGCTCGGTTTTGCGAGTCCATGGCAGCCAAAATACCCGCGTGACGATCAGAGATAACACATAAACCAAACCGATCAGTGACATAAAAACGAATGCAGCTCATGAACCATGTCCATGTATAAACATTCTCTCCGTCAACTATTGCAAAGGCAAATGGAAAGAGACAATCGTTCGCATCCGGTGATACGGCTATTAACAAGAAACCCTTATATTTTCCATACATGTGTGTTCCATCAACACTTATAACAGGTCTGCATGACTTGAACCCTTCAATTGAAGCACCAAATGCCCAAAACATTCCCTTGAATGTTTTCTCGCCAAGACCGGAATCATACTTATCCCAATGGACAATAGTTTCTGGATTTGCTGCTTGAATTGCTAATAGAAGTAAAGGCAACTTAGTATACGCGTCTTCAAATGAACCGTACAACTTCTCAATATTTTTTTATTTTGCAATCCAAGTCTTCCTATAAGATATCTGATAATTGAATTGTAGTTTAACTATCTCAATGATGGCCCACGGTATAATTCCTATCTCAGCCTTCACAACATTCACAATCAAATTGCATACAAGTTTAATGTCAACTTTACAATGGTCTTGATTCAATGTGGGATTCACACATGTATGCGGCCCTACTTTTTTTTAAAACCTTTGTCCAACCCTTCAGAACGATTGCATGTAATCTCCATGGGCAACCACCCTCACTTGCAACTGGTGGAATTTGCACTATTTCCTCAAGTGAACGTTTTCTCGGAGCCAATTTACATTTAACGGCATATTTGGTCGTGAAGATTTCATTGTGATAAATTCTCGATGTTTTTTGATAGAGTATAACTTTACCGCATGTTGGATCGATTCTTTACTTTGAAACTCTTGCCCAATGTAGAATTCATCTACAGTGGATGAACTGGAAAACTCTTGTGGACCATGATTTACTCTCGCACTTTACTCCATCTCCTCGGTAACATGAACATAAACATTATTGAAGCCATCAGTAAGGTTGAAATTGACATCATTATTCTCATTTATATTAATATTTACATATTCATCTTCTTCTTTCTCGTCTTTATTTTGTAAACCCTCTTCAAGTTCATCGTCTGTTTCTTCATCTCTTTTTCATCATCGACTAAATCATTATTAACGGTAGTATTTTCAAATATTCTGAAATCATTGGTATTCCGAATGTAATTGTTAGAATTAGAAATAGGAAAATATTCTTTATTATTGATTGAATAAACTGAATACAATTGACTCCTATATATAGGAGAGAATGGAAGACTAAACTGATACATAACCAATATAGGACTAAACAAATATCTAATCTAATATAATATCTAACACCCCCTCTCAAACTCAAGTTGGTTCAAACAACAAGAGTTTGGAATACTGACGATGTTCATGTGGAAGGAACGGCAAACTGTGATGCAGAAACGGCGCTTGATGGCACATGTGACGGAACTAAGAAGTAAAGTGTTACGGAAGGAAGTAGTGGTAGCGCACTGTTGAGATCACACCCGAACAATGGCGGGATCTCCATATCCCGATCTATAATGGGATCTCACTCCTGACTTGAGACATAGTCGATGATGGGATCTCACCCCAGACTTGAGACATAGTCGATGATAGGATCTCACCCCAGACTTGAGAATTGTCGATGTTGGGATCTCACCCGATGTTGGATCTCATCCCTGAACTGAGAACTGGATGCTAATAACATCCTCTCTCAAACTCACGATCGATCATCCGGAGTGAATTGACGATCTGGATGTAGAAGCACAAGAAGCGATCGATCAGAGTGAGTTGACGATCTGAATGTAGAATCACAATAACCTGCAAGTTTGTTTGTTTGTTTTTTTTTGGAGACAAATGAGATGCATCACACAAATCACAGAGGAAATTTCCTCGACTTAACATCATATTCAAAGATAGAACTAACCACCCACCTAAAATCTGAGCTTGGTAAAGAACCAACTGTTCTTCCCCGTCTTGAATCTTTCCTCGAATCGCGCCTTCGCCTCCTTCGCAGCCTGGATCTTCCTGTCCCTGCTCTGCAGCGCGTCCAAGGTAACCACATCCTTCAGATCCACATCGAGCGTGTAGCGAGTCGGCATGATGTGGCTATAGTTAACAACCTTCAAGAATGCCTTCACCCTTGATTTCATGGCCGTCTTCTTGGTTGAGTCTTTGCAAATGACCTTCTTGGAGTACTTGGAGATGCCGGCGACAAGGCAGTGGCCGTATGCGCGGTCGCGGGTGCCATCGTTGATGTTCTTGACGATAATGGCTTTGCGGCTGGCGTAGCGGCCCTGGAGGACGATGACCTCCTTGTTGGGTTGAAGAAACTTCACCATGGCTGAGAGTTGGGGATGAGTCTGTCATCCCCGCCGAGTGGGAAGGTTAGGGGTAATTAGGAAGGGATTTGGGGATTTGATTGGGAGAGAAAAAAAGGATGACGACTAGGGTTTTGGGGGAGATTAGGGTTTTGGTATTTGATCGGGAGTAGAAAAGATATGTGGGGAGGGGGAGTGATTCCGATGAAGATGGGAACCACTCCACCTCGACGACGAGGATAAAATTAGTATAGGCCTTATAGAACGATAGGCTCTGATACCATGTTAGAATTAGAAATAGGAAAATATTTTTTATTATTGATTGAATAAACTGAATACAATTGGCTCATATATATAGGAGAGAATGTAAGACTAAACTGATACATAATCAATATGGGACTAAACAAATATCTAATCTAATATAATATCTAATAGTAATCATTAACCAAACTTGGTTGATGTGGCAACTTAAATTCAGTAGGATCCGGGCTTGTAGTATTTGTAAACGTGTCTTCTTGTAAGGATGGTGGAATTGCATGAGATGTTTGAACTGGATTGGAACTACTATTATGTATCGGCACTTCACGTGCGGAGCTTGAACTAGGGTTAGCATGTGGTTGGGCATTAATAATTTGGGTTTGCTGAATATATAGCTTTAATGCAGACCAACTAAAATTGGGATCAAGTGTTCTACCAATCATGGACTTTAGAAAATTGTCGTTTCCTACGAGCACACTCATAAAATATTGATCCTCTTCATTTCCCGCTGCATAACGTGCTAAAATTTTAATATTCCATCGTTCTCTATCCCAGTTAGTAACCTCATAAACTTTCTGAACAAGTTCTTTCATTGTGATTGTACGGGGTGCCCAAATTATTTCAGGATCAACGACACTATAACAACAATCTATTTTTGGGTCACGAATAATTTCACCACCAAAATAAAGCCAAATAGGAATATCGTAATCCATACCTATACATATTAATATTAAAAATAATAATTATCTACTAAACAAAATATATGTGATAAAATGATATACAAATCATACCTTCAAATTAATGATCAGAAAAGTTGAGCAATTCTGAGCTTCGAGAAGACAGCGTAGTGGATGGGTTGATAACAAATCCGCTATATAAATCCCCAAACAAAGAAATTTTGGAAGATGGTTTTAGGGTTTTGAGAGTGGGAGGATATATGAATGTGAGAGATGAAGAAGTTCCTTTAATATTTTGTAGAGTTTTTTTAAGTAAGATCTCCAATTGGGATAATAGGGTTTTGGAGTTGGGTTTCGAAATCGGGAGAGAATGAGAAGAGAGAGATAGAATATGAAGAGAATGAGACAGCGACAGTAAGCGTGATTTAAGAAAAATCTCAGCCAACACTCGCTATCTCCATTAGCGCGTCTGGTTTAAATGGGCGCGCTAACGGAGTTAGCGGGCCTATACTTGAGATTTTTTTGCATGCTCCTACTTGAGGGAAAAAGTAGTGGCCCCTAACACATGCTAACTGAGATAGCGCAAAGATTTTTACTAGACCCGCTATCTCAGTTAGCGACATGGACTTTTTGGTATTTAACTTTCAAACTGGGACAGTTTGGTACAAACTTACAAAAAGTGGGATAGCTTGGTAAAAAATTCCCAGGCCTATTACTAAATTCTCTGTACCCCTGTCTTTTACAAAGATACTATACACTATAAGAAACTTGCTTCCTACTAGGATTGCCCATTCCCACAACTAAAATACCTTCTCAACCAAGTAACAATACAAGAACTAGACAGACTTGCCCTTACTTAAAAAAACTAAGAGCATCTCAAACCATACTAGCTATTTTGGCTCGCTAGAATAGGTAAAATAGAGAACAATTAGATAATTTGGCTAGCGAAAAAAAATCCACGATCCAACCATGCTAGCTATTTTGGCTAGCCATAAATATTTTATTTTTTTATTTACTAATAAATAATTATAATATTCTTTTTTATATATAAAAAATCACTACATTTCGCATTAAAGGAGTATACCTCGAGAATTTTTAAATCAAATTAAAATATTAGTTTCCAAATAGCACAAAATAATTACATGATATTGCAACATTGTAAACTCAAGCTACCAGCTGTTTTATTTTGGGAAAAAAAATACTTGTTTTTATTGTCCATGTCGCTGCCACAAGTGCTCTACAAGATTCGACTGGAGTTGGGAATGCATCCATCTATCTCTGATGCGAAGATGAGTATGAATGAATGTAAGAAGATCGGACGTATAATCATGTGACACTTCCATAAACGGACTTTCCTCAAATGTATCATAGTTAAAATCCCTATTATTATCTTCTCTCTCATCTTCAACTATCATGTTGTAAATTATTATGCATGTTGTCATGATATCATTGAGCGTCTCTTGATCCCCAAAACGTGCTGGTCCACGAACAATTGCAAAACGTGCTTGAAGAACACTGAATGCTCTCTCTACATCCTTCCTTGTCAACTCCTGAGCTTCAGCAAAATATTTATTTTTATTACCTTGTGGAAATGGAATTATTTTTACAAATGTTGACCACTCTAGATATATACCATCAGTAAGATAATATCCCACAAGAACCATAAATATGTCCAACAGTAAAGTAGATTAGCTCGGTCAACTCAACATTGCCATATGAAAAAGCACAAAGAAGAAAAAGAAATTGAAGATTATTTGTTCGCAAATGAAGTAACATTTACAGAAGCACTTACATAGTTCATTAGATTAACAACTATCACAAAGATAAAAAGCCAATTCCAATATATTAAAAAATGTATGTGATAATGCTGTTGCAGAATGCCTGTTCTAAGCAAACACGTATATTAAAACAGAAGAGATAAAATGTTACACGTACAATGAGGAGATGAGGTGCTCCTAAATCTACCGTCTATTATGGAAGGATACTATGTTCTATGCAAATGTAATTTACTAAATAGTTCTTTGTTATTTAGTGAACAACAACGTTCGGTAAAGTAGTGGGATTAAAAAGTACTAGAAATCAGGTTGGCAGAGAATGAAAAGGCTCTTGGTCTTTTCTCATTGTTTCATCAGGAACCCAATTGCAGATCATTTCTTAACAACAACATGACAAACCTGCAATTAAAACACGCTATGTTGATTCATATATTACTCTGATCCTATACGTCAATGCAATTTTGACAATTTGCAATGCTGATACAAAATCCAATATGTATCTAAACAATTTTGTACAGAGATCAAATGTAACATAGTAATATTAAAACAGTGGATAGCAACATAATTCAAGGCAAATATCGTAATGAAGAACTTGTTTTTGCAAACACATCCATCAACTTTTGACAAACAACATGGAAGAAAATTGGCAGGTTGGCATGCATGATACATTCTCAACCAAAGATATCAAACAAGCAATTAAATCCTTAAAATGATTGAACAAACAACATTAACAAAGAGAATACAAGAAAATCAAGAAAAACTTATACCAGTAAAATAAAATGCTACTCCCTCCCCCTCCGTTTCAAAATATAAGTCATTCTAGCCTTTTTTTTAATTTCAAAATATAAGTCATTTTAGGTTTTCAATGCAAATGTCTTGTCAATATTAAATGTCCATCAATTAAATTTTTAACTTATTTTCAATTTTACCCTTATATTTTCAACTATTCCTATCTACTACCTGTTGATAGCTCATTTATAGAGGATAACAAATATGACATTTTACAATTGGTAATTCATTTGTGAGCTTTAAAGATTAAGAATGTCTTGTAGTTTTTCCAATTCTATGTTAGTTCTTAATAGGTGTGTAGAAACCTAGAATAACTTATATTTTGAAACGGATGGAGTATTATAATCAATCAAGCGAAGGTTTCAAGAAAACACCATACTACAGATCATATTTATTTTCTGTATGTAAATCTGGAAGTAAATGCCTCAAATGCTACATTCTAAAGTAGAGACTTGATGATCACATTTATATAGCAATAAAAACTTATGGAATTTGGAACTTAAATGGGATATAAGTATGGAATTAAAGTGTATTCCTTAATGCTACACATCCACGAATAAACTCACCCTCACAAACAGATGTAACCCATGTTTTAATTTCATCATCTAATCCTCAATTTTCACACCAATCCTTATTCCCCACCCACTATTCATGGCTAAAATCATTAGATTTTCCATCAATTCTTAACGAAGTAAGGTACATGAATTCAAACTTTGCAACCACTTTTATTATGGGTTCTTTAAAACAAACACTAAAGCAAAAAATCTGAACAAATTGAAGAAGAAGAAAGGAGGTGCCTTTGAGGTAAGAGGAGCAATTCCACCAATAACAAATTGAAGAGATTGAACAAGTTGAAGAAATTTCATGGAGGAATTAATAGCGGAAATAGATGGAGCCGTTGGGAGTCCTCTTGATCTCCGGCGGCAAGAGAGGATGGAGGTTTGGCAAGCTTCCATTCCATTTTGAAGTTCGCAAGATCTTGCGAGCAGATCTCATGTCGCCAGATCCGCGAGCAGTTTGGCGAGGCTGTTGGAGATAAATTTTTTTGGATATTCTGGCTATTTTACATAATTTGCAGATATGGCTAACGTGATTGGAGATGATCTAATTACCTTTTTTTTTAAATAAAAGTAAAACCTGCCTTAATTAACTTACTAAATCCACAATTATCCTTAAATCTCATATCAAAAGCCATTGAAAAGTCCTCATTGGCCGAAGCAAAGCCAATGAGAACAAAGTCTTATTCTCCTATTTATTTGCCAAAACTCTGACTTCCCTCCAATCCTACCTATCTCTTTCCTCTATTCTTTTTGTATACTATTTATTTATTTATTTAATTATTTATTACGAACTTGGACTCCATAGATCTACCTTCTTCTTATTCTTCTTCGATCCCATACAATTGGAAAATTTAGAAGCTTTCATCTCAATTCAAAATCTCAGGTACCTCCATTTACCCTTGAATTCTCCAATCTTTTTTCAATCAAAAATCTATCTTTTCCCAAAACTAGTAAAGCTTGTTTCTCCCTTTCATAAAATCTCAAAGAAAGATTAATTTTTTCTGCATAAATTTGTTAATTTTAGTAAATTCTATTGCATAGCATTTACTCCCCTCCACCCAAATCTCAACAACCCTTTGTCAAAATCGAATTTTGACGGCAACCCATTTGAAATCTCCCCATTGTCCATGTAAAAGTCAACCCAAATTCACAAATTTGATCCCTAATTCAATCCCAGTTTGTAGGAAGGTTTTGCCCTAATTCCTCTTTTGTAGCATATATTCTTTGTCAGTAACAAATCTTGATGAGAACCCATGTGAGATCTTGCCATTAATTGTTCGAAAATGAATAGCGGTTATGCGGTAATCCCCGTCGATTCCTCGATAGAACTCCAACATCTAGACAATGCCCCGTTGCATGAAAACCCTAATGGCAAGCCTGTATCGAAGGATTTCTTTTCCGAAGAGGAGTACACCGATGAATTCGACGACATTGATGATCTTCCCCTCATTTTGAATGGAGTTATTTGCCACCCGGAAGCCCCTGGGTCGGGTGTCCCTGGCGCGGTTTTCAACCTTGCGACGTCGATCATAGGTGCCGGAATCATGGCCCTTCCTGCTACAATGAAGGTTCTCGGATTAGGGTTAGGGTTCATTTCCATAATCTTTATGGGAATTATATCTGAAATCAGCATTGAGCTGCTTGTCCGCTTTGCTGATCTGAGTAAGTCCACTTCCTATGGGGAAGTAGTGCAAGCTGCTTTAGGCCGACCTATGAGGATAGTTTCGGAAATTAGCATCATTGTAGGCAATGTTGGTGTTCTTGTGGTCTACTTGATCATTGTAGGCGATGTTTTGTCAGGATCGACGGAACATATTGGTGTGTTTGACCAGTTATTCGGAAATGGATCTTGGGACCATCGGAAAACTATGATCCTTGTCGTGTTGATATTAGTCTTGGCGCCCCTATGTGCATTGGATAAGATTGATTCTTTGAGTTTAACTTCGGCTGCATCTGTCGCTCTTGCTGTCGTCTTTGTTGTAGTCTCCTGTGCAGTCGCACTGATTAAGGTTGTGGAAGGAACCAATAGGACACCGAGATTGGGACCCGATTTTAGTAATTCAGCTGCGATCTTGGACTTGCTTGTCGTGATTCCAATCATGACAAATGCCTATGTTTGCCATTTCAATGTTCAACCAATCTATAACGAGCTGGATGGGAGGTCCCCTCAAAAAATGAATCGGGTTGGGAGGATCACTACTGCTCTATGTGTCGTGATTTATGCTGCGACTGCAATCTCAGGGTACTTGCTATTTGGAGATGACACTGAATCTGATGTTCTCACCAATTTTGATGGAAACCTTGGGGTTCATTTCAGTATGTTACTGAACTATATAGTCCGTATCGGGTATATTCTTCATCTGGTTCTTGTTTTCCCTGTAGTTCATTTCTCATTGAGGCAGACAGTAGATGCTTTGCTATTCACTAAATCGGTTTTGGATAGCAAAAAGAAGATGTTGGCACTGACTGCTGTTCTATTGGCTGTTGTTTATGTCGGTTCTACTATGATTCCCAACATTTGGGTGGCTTTCAAGTTCACAGGTGCAACGACTGGCCTTTTGATAGGGTTCATATTTCCTGCTTTGATTGCATTGAGATTAGATAAGCAAGGGGGGAATTTGAGTTTTGGAGAGAGGGTTTTGTGTTGGTTTATGTTAGTGTTAGCAGTAATTGTTAGCATTATAGGAGTCACAGGAAATATCTTAAGCATGAAGAGTCAGTCAAATTGACAGTTCCGTAGAGAAGAAATTATCAGATTTTCAGATCACGGAAAGGTTTTTCGTTGAGGTACTATGTGACAATTCACGCGCGTCTCCTTATCTTCCTTTGCCTCTCTGAATTCAATATTTACAGTGTATGTGAAGAGAGGGAGAGGAATTGATTAAAAATGGAAGGAAGGATCATGCGAAGATTGTATTTTCGGACATCATTGTAGTACATCATTTGAAGCATTTTTATGCCAAATAAAATTTTACATCGTTTTGGTGCCGTTACATTTTATTTGGGTATATTATCTATTTCACATAAAACTTGCATTGTCCTTGCGCATATTCATCAAGCAAGTGTATTGCTGTATATTATTGTCAGACTTCCTGCTAATTTTTCTTGTGAAAGTATTGCTCGCTTTTGTGATTATTGGAAATCTTCATATCATCAGTCAGTCCTTTTTTTCCCCTGATAATTCATGTACATTTGCAGATTTTGAACTTATCCTTGGTATCAAGTTCAAGATTTTCAAGCACCTACAAATCCACTCTCAGAAACAGCATGATGCTCTAAAGAAAATCAACAGCAATCACATGTTCAGAAAACCACACATTTTCATGAACCTTAGCTTTTCCTGAAATATTTATGACAGAGAAAACACAGAAACTTGATTACTTTTGCTGTCATATGTGACGTAGACAGAAACCTGATTAATTTTCAGAGATGCTGAAAAACCTGTTGGAAAAAATAAATTCTGATGCATCCAACAGTTCAAGGATAAACTCCAAACTTTTATTTAATTTATAAAATGCGGGAACTTGAAAACATATTTACATTGTTTTAACATATCTGGTAAAAGAAGATCGTTTCAACATGAGAATTCTCAATATACACAATACATTTCATCAAAGATCTATTTTCTTTGTGTCTCCACATCTATTTGAACAAACTTTCCAGAACACCTGATGAATCAGTTGCTTATCTACAACATGTCTAGGTTAAGTCCATTCCGAGGAGGGCCCGCCCGTAGAAGAGAGTATTGCTTATATAGTCATCTTTGTAATAAAGCAGTTCCTTGTGCACTTGAAGCAGCACGATAGAAGTCCAGTGATACCAGATTCACCTGGGTGGTTTACATCAGAGTCCCATCTTCGCAATGCCTGCAGAAACTCCTCCGAGCTTAAATTTCCATCCTGGTTTGTGTCAAATACGTGGAATATGATATCGACCACATTGTTAGAGACAGTAATGCCACAAACCTAGCACCATTTACAGAGACAATGTCACCAATGGGTTAAACAATAATTTCGTGCTTCTTTTGAAATTGAACTAAAAGGGTACAAGTCTACAAGAAGAGTAGGTAGTACTTGATTTATTTTCATCTATCCAGATTGTGATGCAAGAATTATTATCATTATTATTTTTAAATGACAGCTTCGTTGAGATAAACTAATGATTACTCTCATGAAAAAAGTAGAAAGAGATCATACATGTGAGGCAGCTCGCTGGAAATCTTCCTTTGTCAACAAACCATTGACTTTTCCATAACCGAAGATAGCCAGAGTTAGAGGCTGCAGACTACTACGCAACTCTGCAAAGGTCTTGAACTCCTGATATTTCATTTAATAGTTTGGGGATAATGAGAAGACAAATTTAGTTTTAAAATATTTGATGCAGAAGATATTGTCTGACCTCAAAGGTAATGCGTGCGTCACTTAATTGAGGATTGTCATCCAATTCATCCACTCGATCAAGAAGCTTGCTGACATGGTTAATCTCGGCAGAAGCAACCATAGATAATGCAAAATCCTTGGTAGAAATTGTTCCCCTTGAATTGTAATCATAATGGGCAAATTCCAACCGCACAATCTAAATAGTTATAGATTAATTTTGATGAATGTTTTAAGAACCAAGTCATTCATCACCAGTGAATCACCAAAATCATCTCTAATACTATAATAGGAGAGTTGGAGTTGTCATTGTAGACAACCTGTAATTTGTAGACAATTAACCATCTAATCTCAACCATTCATTTTTAAATGGGTGTTATATTAACCATTCATTTACTCATCTGTTAGTTACCATAATACCTCAAAGTTCAAATTTATTTACGACATAAATATTTAAAAAGTGTCACTCATATAAAATAAAAGTTTGTGTCATTAAGGGTAATTTGTAAAGAGTACGTATGAGCAAAGAAAGGTCTCACGTCCGACGCCAGATTACGTCTTATTATTTATTATTTACTCTACTAAAAAAAAAATGACTAGAACGTGCATCGCACGTGCAGATTACTAGTGATTTGTACCAGACTTTTTTATATAACTAATTTGAAAATCCTCTAAGAGTAGCATTAATTGTATTACATTACAGATAAGGTTTTGAAAGACTGATATGTAGTACCAGCATCGTGGCTGTGTCACCTACCACTTAACGGTATTGACAGTATGGGGAAAATATTGAAACCCAATCTTGGAATAATTAATACAGGAACTGCAAGTTTTCTCGTTCTCTCTCCAAAAACTCCACAGCAACATTCAAATACTACAAATCAATATCAATTTCAGGAAATTATTTTTTTATCAACCCGTGTCTGCTCTTTCAGTCACAATCGGCGTTTATTGTTTTATCACTTTATGAAGCCTTGTCATATTTGGCATATGTCAAACACATGAAGGAAGCAAACATTTGACACGAAGCTGCACTATTTCTCTTCTTAAAAGGGGAAAAAGAAAGAACACATCACTATGCTATTTGGAATTTTTGGTGTGATGGATGGTGCTCCTATTGCGTTGTGTCCATCTCAATTTGTCTGTCACTGCTTGTTAGCCTAAACTATACAGGGAGACATGCCCTCAATATGTAAGATACACAAGGTGTCCTAAGCTATGAAGCACGGATACTCTGCGGGGGGTCGCGTATCACGTACCCGATACGTATCGGACACGATACGCGTACCGTACTCATCCGATACGTACCCGATACGTATCGGAATTAATTAAAAAATAAAAAAATTAAAAAAATATCCGATACTCTTCCGATACGTGGGGATACGCGTATCGGAAGGGCGGGATACGCCACCGATACTTTTTTTTTTTTTTAAATTTTTTTTTAGTTTGGCTCGGCCCAACAGGCCCATTCACCGTTCTATCTTCTATCTTCTGTCTCTCTCTTTCTCATCCCATCGATCAGAAGATTCAGAACCCTATCCCCTTCTCTCTCAGCCGATCCTTCTCTGCCTCTCTCTTTCTCATCCCATCGATCAGAACCCTATCCCCTTATCTCTCTCAGCCGATCCTTCTCTGTCATCCTCAAATCTGATCAGACCCCGATCAGATCTCTCTCAGCCGACCCCGATCAGTCTTCCTCTTTGACCCCGATCAGATCTCTCTCAGCCAACCCCGATTAGATCTCTCCGACCCCGATCAGATCTCTCTATCACCCTCAGATATTTGCCATAAAGATATTTTTTTTCCAGTTCTTTTTTCGGTTCTTTTTCCAGTTCTTTTTTCAGTTCTTTTTTTATTTTTTCAGTTCTTAATTTATTCACCGTGATCGCCTGATCGGTTCTTTTTTTTAATTTTTTTTTCTTTTCAGTTCTTTATTTATTTTTTTAGTTCTTTATCCATGTGATCAAAACTCAAAAGGATTTACCTGACTTCTTTGGAGATATGTACGAATCTAACTCATCTTGGAGTTATACTGAGCTTGTTCTAGTGCATGTTTTGATGTAGGAATTCTCTTGCAAATAGAGTATTAAGTATAAGAAATGGTATTTAACAAATGACATTACATAATTGTCAATTTGTCATTACATAACAAAATAACAAAATAACAAAATAACACAAACAGAGTATATTACAATAACAAAATGACATTACTGATTAAGATGCACACAAAATTGTTTTTAACAAAATGAGAAGTTATCCATGTATTAAGATGGACAATTGGACATAGTTATTCAAATATTGAAAACGACAGATAAGAAGTATCTCACTCAGGTACGTATATTTTTATTTAATGCAATTTTATATTGTCTATGTATAACTTATGGAATTTAATTTTTATTTATAATATATATTATTATTATTTTTTATTTAATTTATTTAAGCGTATCCTACCGTACCCGTATCCTAGTTTTTGAGAAATCGACGTATCCGCGTATCCGATACGTACCGTATCGGATACGCGTATCCGTATCCGTGCTTCATAGGTCCTAAGTATTTGCATCAGACCTTCAATATGATTCTGAAAATTAGATTAGGATACAATTAGAAAAAGCTGAATGTGGCCTTTTTTGGTTTTTTTTTTCTGTTCTGTTTACATGATTCACTAAATTTAAATTCCACTCACGATTATTAATCTGAAAAAGAAAAATTCAATTAGATATGTGAAAATACCTCTTCATGCAAGTCCCTCAAAAACTGAACAAATGTGTCATGAGTGAGTCTCCCATTTCCATCATCGCCGAAGAAGTGGCTAAATAGGCCCCCATTTTCCACATTCCCAACTTTAAAACCAGCACGACGGCCGTTGCTGTGAGTAGTCGCATGTCTACTATAAGATTGCATCAATGACATGACTTTTCTGAACTCCTCTCTTTCTATCTCTCTGGAAAAGAAAAGGTCACAGATCCGATTGAAAATCAACAATGTAAAGAGAGCTACTGTTATTAACAACTAGCATATACTGATGGTTGAATATACTCATACAGTCTGGCTCTCAAACTGCCCTTCAAGAGTTTCACTGTATCTGAGTAAGAGTAAACAACAATGTTGTGCAACACCAACAAGAAAGCAGAATTGTGAGATTGAGATTTGTGCTTGCCGTCTTAAATATAATGCTAGCATGGAGAGATGGCACAGACCTAGAATACCTCTACTTACCCGCTTTGATCAAGATCAAACATTTTGAAAGCCACACTGAAGCTTGATTCAGGGATGTTTAACAACGTGACGAAGAAGATGTACCTATTACAAGAATAAAGCGACAAACATCATCAAGAACTAAACTTAAGTTCGGTATTGTATCACAGTAAAAGGATCACTGACTTACTCGGCAAACGAAATAAGACCATCATTATCTGTATCGAAAAGCATAAAGAAGTTAGAAGGAGCACATTGCAGCTCACCCGGATGCTTCTCTCCTCTAAGAAATCCTTCTCTAACCCTGTCTGATTCAGATGGAGGAAACACCGGAACTACCGCCCTCATCAAATCAGCTGGCGACATGAATATTTCCCCATCCGGGCCATGAAAAGATGCGAAGTACTCAAAAATCTGAGAATGCCAAATGATAATCACCATACAATCACTAGCACTCTAATCAACCACATGATATAAACTAAAACCATTCAAGTTTCTTTCTTTTTCTAAATGGTATAAACTAAAAACTAGTTCCTCAAAAAAATAGAAGCAATAGGAGCAATTAATCACTAGAATCTCTACGAAATGCTTATAAATGGTATCATCAGTTTATACAATGAAATAAAAATGGTAACAAGTTTCAATGTTTTTCTAAATGGTACAAGCTAAACCACTAGTTCTTCACATATAAAAAGCAATACGTGCAATTAATTCCTAGAATCTCAACAAAATGCTGACAAAGGGAATCAATTTCTACAATGAAACAAAAATGGTAACAAGTTTCCTTCTTTATCTAAATGGTATAAACTAAATAACTGAATCTTAAAACAAAAGAACAAGGAGCAATTAACTTCTAGAATCTTGACAAAATGTTTACAAAAGTAATAACTTTATGCAATGAAATAAAAATGGTAACAAGTTTTCTTCTTTTTCTAAATGGTATAAACTAATCAACCAATCCTTCACAAAATAAAGGCAATTGGAGCAATCAATTTCTACAATCTCTACAAAATGCTAATAGAGGAGATTAGTTTTATACAATGAAACAAAAATGGTAACAAGTTTGAAGTTTCCTTTTGTGAAAGATCCTACCGATACACAAAAACTTCAAAGTTGTTCTAAGGGTGAAGATTTAATATTTATACTCTAGCATGTCCCAGGAGGTTGAGGACCTTTTTTGTGGGGCCAAGACATGCACTGTTCACAGAAATTTTTATATATATATTTAATCCACGTTTTAAGCACAACTGGTGAAATTCGAACGTGGGTTTCTAGACATTAGAAACTAAACAACTCACTCTTCAACTTAAATGAATTAGAATCAAAGAATCAATTAGAGCATCCACAATCGTTTGCTAAAAAATATGGCAAAATGGCAAATGAAAATAGTAAATGAGAATTTCTTGTGCAACGGTGATTTGCTAAAATTTGAGAAGCGATGGTACATGTTGTTTTGTCCGTCTTTGTTTTTTTTTTCATTTAATTAATTAACGATTAGATATTAAAATAAGTTAATTAAATAAATTAAATAATAAAATATATCCTAAAACCTAATTATATTATATCTTAAGCTAATATGACTACCCCCTCTCTCCTTTCTCTATTTTAAAATAGAGAACGGAAGGCAAAAGTAGGAGCTTAAACTAATCTTACCACGTGCAGACCATATCTTCAACTTAATAAAACAAAATAAAAAAATATACAAAACATAAAAAACTCTCTCTCCCCCCAAATCCCCCAACCCATCCTCGCCCAAAACCCATCCGTCACCGTTCGCTGTTCGCAAATCCGCCCCAATCCAAACCATCACCGTCCACCAGTCCACCCATACAAATCGTCCCCGTTCGCCTATCCTCGCCGTCGTCCTTAGCCAAAAACTCAACCGTAATCGTCCCTGTTCGTCGGTCCGCCCAAATTCAAGCAGCAGTCATACGCCATACGTCAAATTCTTGCCGAGATTAAGGTATTCAGGAAGTTGTAAGATTCTCTCTTATTTTGGATTATATATTTATTATTTTTTAAAATAATGAGAATATGAGATTAATGTATACATCAAGCTGTAACATCCTCTCTTATTTTGGATTGTATATATAGTATAATTATTTGCTAAAGAGATGAAAATAATTGATGAATCTAAGAGTAATGTCTAAAGATCCTTTGGTTTATTATGTGCGGCTTCGTCTTCCCATGTTAAATTCTTCAATCTTATCTCTATTTACTATATGAGCTCATCCTGTTTGATAAAATGCATGAATGAACTGAAATATGTTAGTTGTAGGAGCCTGCTGTGTGGTGGGGGCATATGGAACTCAAGTGGATGGGTTTTAATTTTGAATTTGATTAGGTATTTATACACCAATCTTCGAAATATAGGGTTCAGTAAGATGCTTATAGATGTTGGAAGGTTCAAATTTGGGTTGGGGATTATCTTTGGTACAATTATTTTCTCATGTGTGATGCACACAAGGTGTTTATGAAAATGCTCAAAAGACCATATTTATTTGGCATTATTTTGATTGAATTTAGTCATTCAAATTACCTTCTTTCAGGTGTTGTCTTGCCGACGGATTTTGGATGGCTGACGAATATAGATATAGAAGGTAAAAGTCTACTACTTAGCAATTATATATTTCGTGTTCGATGGTTTCCTCTGTAGTGGTTTCTCAATGCTGATGAACTTTGTCCTGTATTATATCTTTTGATTCATGCTCCAGTTTTATGGCGAGCATCTGTTGCCATTATGTAGGCATGCGAAATAGGCTGCTTCATCATGCGCATTGTATTAAAATGATTGATATAAGTTTCTTAAGCTCAAAACAATACATATGTTTATACTTTTTTCTATCTGGCATTAGCACCTTACCAAAGTTTATTGAGGGTGCTTCCGAAAAGGAAACTTATATATTGATTAAAGTTATTTTACTGTTTTACTTCAATTTTGATTAAAGTTGCTTTATTTTGCAGCAATCTCAGTAATTTTTCTGCTCAACATTGATCTATGGTATAATCACTGTATTGGATTCTTACTTGATAAACTATGAAGATATATACAATCGTCAGATCAAATATTGTTAAAATTAATTATTTTTAAAATTATGAGTACTATTATATATATTATACATTTATACTATTAGGATATAGAGTCCTTCCTCTATTAAAATAGAGCAAGGAGATGAAAAGTAGAAAACTAGCACGTGCTAACATATGAGGAAAAAAAACGAACATGTACTAACATGTGCAGTCAATTTATAAAATAAAATAAAATAAAATAAAAATAAAAACAACTACTCACCTTCTGATGTTGATTATGTTTTATTTGAAAGGGAGTAATTTAAGATGGAAGGTTTGATTTGAGAGGGGAGGCAGTTGAGAAGCACACTGTGGAGAATGAGATAGCAGAGTAAATCAAGGAGGAGTCCAAGAAGAGCCACATCCCCACCTATTACTGCATTGTAAGCTCAACTTCGGTAATTATTCGACTTTTTTCCTTTGCCTTAGAAATATAGAATGATGTTGGTTAATTTGGAAATGTGAATTTGTTAATTTGTAGATTTGTCATCTTTTAATTATATTGTGATCGAAATAGTTAAGGGGCATCTCTAACTTTAGCGATCTAGGGTTTAACTATGTCGTAGTGTTGGGTTGATGTTGAATATGGTCACCTACGTCATTTAATGACATTTATATTTTTGTTTAAGAACTAAAGTTACTGTGCATGTACATGATAATAAAAGAATATGAACTAATGAAATCTCCCTTAGTGGTTTCAAAGAATATGACCTAAATAGATAAAATTATCATTATTTGAGTTGTTCAGACAAGAGTAGCACATGTTATTAAATAAAATAAACTGGAAAAAAAAGACACAGTGCATATCATCATTATATTGTTTAAGTTCCATATAATTTTATGAGTCTGTTAAAAGTATTTTAGTCTGTGCAATTTGCACAGGGTAACACTAGTTAATTATACACTAACCTACCAATTACACTAACCAAATCTAGTTTTTTTGCTGGACAGGACATGTTGTCCCGTCCAAGCAAAAAAAGCTTGAAACGGGACATGTCTCGTTTGAGCGATTTTTATTTATTTTTTCCAGACGGTACATGTTGTACCTTCTGATCAATAAAAAAATAAAAAATGACGATCCCATTAAAAAAAATTTTAAAAAATAGGGACGGAACCTATAGTTTGAGAATCGCCCGTTCATTTCTCAAATATGAGAAGCAACTGTAGTGATTTTGCCAAAATATGGCAAAATAGCCTCGTTTCTCAAAATATGAGAAAATGACAAATATAGCAAACGATTGTGGATGCTCTTAGCTTCTAGAAACTACACAAATGCTTACAAAGGGTACCACTTAATGCAATGATATAGAAAAATGGTAACAAGTTCACATCTTTTTCTAAATGTTAGAATCTAAACAACTCAATCTCCAAATTTAAAAATTATAAGATTCCAAAAAAAAAAAAAGCTTAAAAAATGGATTTCACTTATGCAGTCAAATAAATGTAGTACCTTTTCAGGTGGGCTTTGCATCCTAATCCGCTTCTCATAGTTAAAAAACACTCTTTTCCTAAACGAATCTGCTATCACAAAACAAACACATCAAACAGATGAAATCTTTGCAAGGTCTTATTTGCACACCCCCAAAAAGGAAGATTTTCACCTCTAAATAAAAACTTCGACTTTTTCTTCTGATTCGTGACCGATTCGGTCTGGGTTTTCGATTCAGATTCAGATTCAGCAAAAGCCAACAACCCGAAACCCGATCCACCTACGGCTAACACTCCGGCGACTAACGCAGTCAAGTTGCGGCCTTTATCACTGTCAACGTTAGTTCCGGCCGTGTAGGTTGATAACGGAACGGCGAGGTTGGAACGGCGAAGACCGCTGAGAGTACGGAGAATGGAGGAGCGAGATGACGACAGCATTTGGAGAGAGGGAAAACAGAGGAAACAGAGACGGGGAAGTAGTACATAATAATAAGTAGATGGGGGTGTTTATAAATAGTAAAATAGGTTGTAGGATTCGAAAGGGGAGGCGTGGTTTTAGCCGAGGTTGTCTTGGTCTAATAAGCTAGTTCGTTTTATATTCTTATTGGTCCTCGTTTTTTGAATTATTTGTATTTTCACTCTGTTTTTGTTCTTGAGAATAGAAAAAAAGCATCAGCATCCACAATGATTTTTATCACATTTGGCAAAATAACAAAATTGAATTTCGTTCGCACTGATTATTTGCTATAATATGACAATTTTTGGAGGGAAAAAAAACGTGGGCAAACGGGACTTGCTGCCCCGTTTCATCTAATTTTTTTTGTTTATTGTTAAAAAGTGATTAAATCTCTACTATTTTAATAGGAGAGAAAAAACTCTATATTTGTAATCGAACAAACTCTATCTTTGTAATCAAACAAACACGTGTAATATACATTCAAATTAAATTCAACAGATACAAATATTTGTAGACAAATAAATCTGGGTATTGTTTGTGCATATATCATATGAAGGAGGTCTCAGGTCCAAAATCAGACTACGCTGAAGTTTTTAATTTTAAAAAATACATATCAAGACGAGTGATATGGTATAGATGGCGTCGCCCCATCTGGGCCATCAGATCTTCTCAGATATCACTCCCTGTGATCATCAAGTCATGACAGGTCCAACGGGCTTCAGCCCATTCAGGCCCACTGACAGATGGGTCCAACCTGACCCAATACGGTTCTAGACCCGTTAGCCCTGCCTATAAATACCAAACCCCCTTATTCCATCTAGAGGTAATAAACTTTTCCACCCCTGAACCATAACTACAATTACTTTCTTAGTGATTGACTAGATCGTCAGAGGGTCTGTCTACGGAAACTCTCCCGGGGTTTCTAGGAAGTGTGCAGGTACGAAGATCCGAGCCGAGCCACGAAGATCCGAGCCAAGCTACGAGATCCAAGCGCAGCATCCAACCTCTACATCTGCTACTTCCGAGCCGGTCCTACAGCCGAGGATCAGATCAATGCCAGTGTCGTGCTTTCCGCTTCACAAATTACAAGAACTCACACCTGTTGCCCCCACACCTAAAAACAAACAGCATCAGGTTGGCACCGTCTGTGGGAACGCTACGTCACTGACACCGGTCCGACCCCAGCCTAGGACGTCATCTCGAATAGCATTGGTATCAATACCCGAAATTTGGATCCGACCCGGATCCAACATTGGACCGGAACCGACCCGGCCTATCCGGGTCCGGGTCTGGGTCCAAAAATGGGACCTATTGTACTTTCAAGTGCTGGTCCGGGTCCACTCAAAAGATACCCGACCCGGACCCGGACCTGTTCAAAAAACCCCAAAAAATCGACATAAAAATAAATATTATATCCTCATCCTTCCCCTCCTTCTTCATCAATTCTAAATTTTCCTCTTCCAAACTCAAAACTCATGCATTTTTCTTCTCTCCTCTATTCTAAATCCTCCATTTACAGTCTCCGCTCGCCGCTCACACTCCCGCTCCTGCCCGAACGGGTATGAATATTTTAATATGACCCGGAACCCGAACCGGTCCTCACGGATCCGGGTCCGGGTCCAATTTTTGGACCCGTATGGGACCAGGTCCGGATCCGGGTAGTGAACGACCCGACTCGACCCAACCCGATACCAATGCTAATCTCGAAGCCAGGCTTCCGCATGGCTCCCAAAGCCAGAAAAGCCTTCACCACTGGACGTCATCCAGACCCTCCTTCCTCTCGCAGCCATGTCTTCGGTCGACCCTGAGCCAATGGTGCGTGAGGACCAGAACGGAGCGCCTCGCGCTCGGTGGCTACTCTCGACTTACGGCGTGTGATCCAGGAACGGCAAATCAACTGGTCGAGGGGAGGGACCGCTTCCAACTCGGTCCTGAACCATGGCAGGCATCCGACCCAAGAATGGGAACAAGTGCACAGCCACTCGCCCAGGGCGCCCCCGCCTTCGTGCGGCCAAGTAGAGCAGACCCCAGTCACGAGGGTCGAGTTCCAAAACTTTAGGAACGAGGTCCTCCAGGCTATTCGAGGCGGTCCCAGGACCGAGGCGCGCAACAACACCTACCCTGAGCCAGAAGCCCAGGGCAGTGAATCCCACGGTTCGACCCGCCCACTGGAACATGATGATGTCCTCCTTCGATGCCTCAAGGAGATGGAGAACCACCTAGCCCATCTCGGTGAAGGCGGGCCATTACCTGGTCAAGGGTACAGGCCGAACCGACCCCCATTCTCCACTCTAATCTTAGAAGCCGAGATCCCCAGAAATTTCAGGCCTCCCCAATTTGAGACCTACAACAGCGTGGGTGATCCCGCTGATCACATGGAAGGGTTCAAAACCCTTATGTTGATTCACAGTGCCTTGGATCCTCTTTTATGACTCGCCTTCCCTACCACCCTCCGTGGTCCAGCTCGGGAATGGTTCTCAAAGATCACCCCCGACTCCATCTTCTTATTCGACCAGCTAGAAGCAAGCTTTCTAGCCCACTTCGTGACCAGTAGAAAGATCGAGAAGACGAGCGCGTCCCATTTGGACCTCAAGTAGAAGAAAGGGGAACCACTCAGCGAGTTCGTTCGGAGGTTCACCGCCGAGGCGAGGTTGGTCTCCTCTCTCGATGCGGGCGTCGCTTCCACGGCTTTCCGGCACAATGTTCATCACGGCCAGCTGAAGGCCTCCTTAGCCAAAAAACCACCCATCGACTTCCCCGACCTCCTCAATAGGGTCGAGAAGTACATTCGGGCTGAGGAGGCTCTACACCTCGGGGGCGTTAAAGAAGCTACAGCCAAAGGGAAGCGCAAGGCAAACGATGCCGAGCCCACCAAAAAAGCCATGAAAGGCACGTCTGGTCTGAAGAGGCCTCCTTCGGTCCCTATTTAGAAAGATATACGCCACTGACCCAGGACGTGTTAGCCATCCTCTTAGAGATCGAGGACAAAAAGATCGTCCGACTCCTTCCCCGACCGAGCAACAACAAGAAGCGAGACTACAGGTTCTACTACCGTTTTCACCGAGACCATGGGCACTAGACGGACAACTGTCGCGCTCTTAAAGACGAGATCGAGGCCCTCATCCAGCGAGGATGCCTAAGAGAGTTCACCCGAGCCAACTCAAGAGACTGGAGGGACTCGAGGAATCCAAGGCCTTCGTCTCCACCTCGAACAGCCAACTGGCAACCCGAGCAGGACCCTGAGTCCGAGGAGACTGGTGGGCAGGACATCCTACACTGCGTCCATGGCGGACTCATGGGAGGGGAATCCAACACTTCTCGTAAGGCCTTCTTGTGAGGAGTAAATTCGGTCCACGACCATCCCTCCCCCCGGGTTCAGCAGTGGACAGTCTCCTTCTCCGGAGAAAACCAAGAGAGCGTCCGGCTCCCGGATTGCGATGTCCTCGTCATCAACCTTGTCATGGTGAACTTCAAAGTCCGCCAAATTCCCGCGGACAACGGAAGCTCGGTCAACATCCTCTTTTTGGAAGCATTTGAAAACCTCAAGCTCCCCCGCGAGAAGCTAAAACCAGCTGGGTACACCCTTCACGGGTTCTCGGGCGTCCCCATCCAAATTGAGGGGATCGTCACACTGGACGTAACCGCCGGGACGACCCTTATCATACGGACCAAATCAATGGACTTCATGGTGGTTAATGTCAAGGCCGCATACAACGCCACTCGGTCGCCCCGGCCTCTACTCATTTTAGGCAGTCCCCTTGGCATACCACTTGAAACTGAAGTTCCCCACCGACCTCGGGGTCGGTGTCGTTCGAGGAAACCATGAGTCTGCACGTTCGAGCTACATGACCGCGGTAGGGGGCAGGGTATTCCCCCTTGATGCAGTAGAACTTCCACCTGAAAGAAACCAGTCCAATTCGAAACCCGCGGATGAATTGGAAGAGGTCTCATTCGTGGCAGGAGACAAGTCTAAGTGGTTTCGTATGAGCTGTTCCTTGTCCTCTGATCTGAGACTGACCCTCATTGAGTGTATTCACCGCAATATCGACCTCTTTGCTTGGACCCCATCCGACATGCCCGGGATTTTTGAGGACCTCATCATGCACAAACTGGGCGTCCACCCGGGCTCCAAGCCGATCCATCAGAAGCGATGTAAGTTCTCTCCCGAGAGGCAACAAGCAGTGAAAGATGAGGTGGACAAACTGTTGTCCACCTGGTTTATACAAGAAGTCAGCTATCCCGAGTGGCTGGCTAACATCATGATGGTAAAGAAGGCAAGCGGGAATTGGAGGATCTGCATAGACTTCACGGACCTCAACAAGGCGTGCCCCAAAGATTCGTTCCCTCTTCTAAGCATCAACGCTCTGATCGACGCAATGTCAGGTCACGAGCTACTGACCTTCATGGATGTCTTTTCGGACTATAACCAAATCCAGATGTTCCCTCTGGACATCGTCAAGACGTCCTTCATAACCGACCACGGTCTCTACAGTTACCAGGTCATGCCCTTCGGGCTAAAGAACTCCGGTGCCACCTACCATAGACTCGTCAATCGGATCTTCAGAGAACAGATCAGTCGGAACATGGAGGTATACGTTGATGACATGCACGTCAAGAGTCGCCGAGGGCAGGATCATGTGGCCGACCTCGAGGAAGCCTTTGGCATCCTCTGGTCCCACAACATGTGGCTCAATCTTGCTAAGTGCGCCTTTGGCATCTCCTCGGAAAAATTTCTTGGGTTCGTCATCAGCCAGCGCGATATAGAGGCAAACCCCAAGAAGATCCAGGCCATAATCGACATGGCCCCTCCTAGAAATATAAAGGAGGTTCAATGGCTCATGGGACGACTGGCAGCCATCGGCCGCTTCCTCTCCAAGTCTGGAGAGAATTCACTCCCCTTCTTCAAAGCTCTACAAGGGATGAAAGGCTTCGAATGGAAGGACTCTCAGCAACAGGAATTTGACCAAATGAAGACTTACCTCGCTAACCCTCTGCTTCTAAGAAAACATGAGCTGGGCGAACCCCTCTTACTCTACCTTTCAGCCTCGGACCACGCGCTCAACACCGTGCTGGTCAGAGAAGAGGATGGGTTTCAGAAGCCACTCTACTATGTCAGCAAAGTACTACTCTCGGCTGAAACCCGGTACGCAAAAATGGAAAAGGTCGCCTATGCCCTGGTCTTGGCTGCACGGAAGCTCCGTCCATATTTTCAGGCCCATTCGATCCAAGATCTTACGAACCACCCCCTCAAGGCTGTCCTCCACAAGCCAGAAAATTCGGGCCACTTAATCAAGTGGTTGCTTGAGCTGAGCCAGTAAGACATCAGCTACCAACCCAGGACAGGCCCTCGCCGAATTCATCACAGAGTGCACCGTCTTCTAGCCTTCCGAAATTCAGGAAGGGGATCTGATTTAGGAGGTCTATGTCAATGGCTCTTCTTGCGAAGTCAAAAGCGGCGCGGGTGTCATCCTCAAGGGTCCAGATGACTTCGTCCTCCAGTATTCCCTATGCCTGAACTTCCTCGCCTCCAACAATGAGGCATAATACGAGGCCAGGCAAATCAGAGCCTTCAGTGACTCCCAGCTCGTGGTCAACCAGATCATAGGAGAGTATGAGGCTTGTGACACTTGGATGGTCCAATACTTGGCGCTAGTCCAGCTTCTCTTAATCGCCTTCGACTTCGCCTCGGTGGAACAGATCTCGAGAGAGCAAAATTCTCAAGCTGACTCTTTGTCCAAGCTCGCCTCATCGTCCTTTGAGAGCCTCGACCACACCGTCCTAATCGAAGTTCTCCTCAAGCCTAGCATCGAACTCCCCGAGGTCCTCTGCCTTACCGTTGAGGCTCAATCGGACACTTGGATGGTTCCCATCTGGAAGTTCCTGACAGAGGGCAAACTTCCTCAGGATTAGGCCGAGGCGAGAAGGACCAGAATCCGTTCAGAGAAATTCGCCATGATTAATGGGACACTCTTCACACGCTCGTACATGAGGGTAGACGGAAGACTTTACCGTCGCTGCCTTGCCCCCGATGAGGCCAAGTACGCAATGAAGGAACTACACGAGGGGATCGGGAGATGCCACATGTGGAGCAGGTTGCTTGCTAGAAAATCCGTAAACCACTGCTACTACTGGCCGACTATGTTACAAGACTCCCAGAACCTCGTCAAAAGGTGTGGCCCGTGTCAGAGATTCTCCTCGGTAAAATGACTTCCTTAGGAGAACCTCAAATCGCTCACCAGCCTGACCCCCTTTGTCATGTAGGGATGAACCTGGTCGGCCCCTTCCCAAAAGCGACCGGCCAAAGGAAATTCCTAGTGGTAGCCATCAACTACTTCACCAAGTGGATCGAGGCGAAATCGCTGGCCAAGATCACCGAGCATCGGACTCAGCAATTCTTCTGAAAACATATTGTTTATTGGTTTGGGATCCCACTGGTACTCTTCACCGTTCAGGGAACGCAATTTGTGGGCAAGAACTTTTGGAAATTCTGCGAAGACATTAGCATCCAACAACGCTTCTTATCGATATCTCATCCCCAATCAAATGGCCAAGCAGAAAATGCGAACTGCCTCGATGAGCTCAAGAAGAGGTTGGATAATTCTCCCAAGGGACTGTGGGTCGTCGAGTTACTGAGGTCCTTTGGGCGCACCGAACAACTCAGAGAATCCCCACGGGCGAATCACCATTCAACCTAACCTACGACGCTGAGGCAGTCATCCCTCTAGAAATTGGACTCCCTTCGCCCCGGATCATAGGCTTCAACGAGGAGACCAACTCAACCGACCTCAGAGCAAACTTGGATATGATCGACGAGGTCAGAGAAAAGTCTGCCGTCAGAAGAAGCATATACTAATAACGGGTCGAAAGATTTTATAACAAAAAGGTCTGCCCCACCAACATCAAGCAAGGTGACCTCGTGCTCAGAAAACTAGCTATATCTGACCCCAGTAAGAAGATAAAGCTGGTCCCCCAACTGGGAGGGCCCATATAAGGTCTCCAAAGTGGTATGCCCCGGTACGTACCGACTCAAAGACCTGGGAGCCAGGGTCGTGAAGAGGCTCTGGAACGCGGAGCACCTCCTCAAGTTCCTCGAAGGGAAGGACTAGACTCCTTTTGTAATCGAACTTATGTAACCGACCCTTTGTAATCAGCAGTACTTGCCACTCTTGTTGTGTAAACATAAAATAGTAGAAAGAATAAAATGTAATCTTATTTCTTCCACCTATTTTTTTTGTTTTGTTCAAATTTCTGTGCATTCTCACAATCTGGGGGGGCTCGACGCATGCGTTGCGAGCAACGCCCTAGCTTTCTCGCAAGCTGGGGAGCTCGACATTCGGCATGCGCTGCGCGCAATGCCCTAGCTTTCTCATAAGAGGGGGGCTCGACATTCGGCATGTGCTGCGAGCAATGCCCTAGCTTTCTCATAAGAGGGGGGGCTCGACATTCGGCATGTGCTGCGAGCAATGCCCTAGCGTTCTCACAAGCTGGGGGGGCTCGACATTCGGCATGCGCTACGAGCAACGCCCTAGCTGTAATATCCAGACCGACTATTAATAATATTATTTTATTAGCGTTCGACTACTTGATTATTTTATATTTTTCTTCACCATTGTGATCCTTTTAGCCATGACAACCTAATAGATAATTAGGGATTATTGGGTACTAAACCTAGAGTTACAAAGACATAAGAGGGTTAAGAATTCTTCTAGAAAACTTCTCCCCCACATCAACCTCCCCCCACATAACACCTCCCCCACATTTATTCCTTCTCCCCTAGGTGAGGCTGGCCCCATTTTATGGAGGGGCTTATGTGCAAATGTGTAAGAGCACATTTGCACTCTCCACCCCTCTCTCCTCCTATAAATACCCCCTTCCTTTCACCATAGTCTCATTTTAGAAAGATCAAAAAAAGAAAGAAAGAAAGGAAAAGAATGAGTGGACTAACTTGAGAGTTTTATTTGTAGGTTTGCTAGAAGTTTTAGGAGAAAGAAGGAGAGTAGCTAGTGCTTCCATCAAGAAAAGAAACAAGGTGGGGGTTTCTCCTAGGTTTGTTGTTTATGTGTTTGTTTGTTTGTTTGTTGTTGTTTCTTTGAATGGTGTTTGGTGATCCTTCTTCTTCTTACCCTCTTGTTTATTTTTCTTTTGGTGTGGTTACTTTGTAGTAGTATGGTTGTATGAGTTTTCTCATTTTGAATGTTGTTAACTACTTGGACTAAAATAACACATGCATATAAATTTGTACATACAACCATGTAAGGTTGTAGGACTTGAATGTGAACCCATGCATAAGGCATATGAACTTGTATACAACCCTTTTTGGTTGTAGGACCTGTTGAACCTTGGACAAAAAAAAAGGAGAAAGCACATATTGGATTGAACCAAAATGGATGTTCTTACTTATTGTATTATTGTTTAGTTCCTTTTAATCTTAAAGTATGAAAAAAAGAAACTACCTAAATCACTAGTTGTAGAATAAATAAAAAAGGATCTTTTCTTTTAAATCACTAGTTGTAGAACAAATAAAAAGATCTTTCTTTTATAATCACTAGTGTTAATAAATCAACTAATAAAGACTAGTAGACAATCAAGAAGTAGCTTGTTAAAATAAAGTAGTAGTAGTAGTAGTAGATAGTTGTATGTTATATTTTTGGTTCAAATAAAGTAGTAGTAGTAGTAGATAGTTGTATGTTATATTTTTTCAAATAAAGTTGTAGTAGTAGGTAGATGTGTATGCTTCAATTAAAATAGCATAGTAGATGTGTATGTTTCAATTAAAGTAGTAATAGTGGATGTGGAGTTTATTATATCATATTTAGTGAAGAGATTTATGCTTCAATTGTTGTAGGATTCATTCTAAAAATACCTACCATGCTTAGATTAATTTATTTGTGTTTAGAATGTTGTAGGATTCATTCTAAAAATACCTACCATGCTTAGATTAATTTATTTGTGTTTAGAATGTTGTAGGATTCATTCTAAAAATACCTACCATGCTTAGATTAATTTATTTGTGTTTAGAATGTTGTAGGATTCATTCTAAAAATACCTACCATGCTTAGATTAATTTATTTGTGTTTAGAATGTTGTAGGATTCATTCTAAAAAATACCTACCATGCTTAGATTAATTTATTTATGTTTAGAATGTTGTAGGATTCCTTCTAAACATACCTACCATGCTTAGATCAATTTATTTGTGTTTAGAATGTTGTAGGATTCATTCTAAAAATACCTACCATGCTTAGATTAACTTATTTGTGTTTAGAATGTTGTAGGATTCATTCTAAAAATACCTATCATGCTTAGATTAGTTTATTTATGCTTAGAATGTTGTAGGATCCATTCTAAAAATACCTACCATGTTTAGATTAGTCTAATTATGCTTAGAATGTTGTAGGATTCATTCTAAAATTCCTACCATGTTTAGATTAGTCTAATTATGCTTAGAATGTTGTAGGATTCATTCTAAAAATCCTACCATGTTTAGATTAGCTTAATTATACTTAGAATGTTGTAGGATTCATTCTAAAAACCCTACCATGTTTAGATTAGCTTAATTATGCTTAGAATGTTATAGGATTCATTCTAAAAATTCCTACCATGTTTAGGAATAATGAATACCATGCTAAGTGTAGGTACATGCTTAGAATGTTGTAGGATTTAAATAAAAAATGCCTACCATGCCTTGGAATGTTGTATGTTCATACTAGTTATATATCCATGCTTAAGACTTGCTATAAGTGCATGCTAAATCGCTTCATAATTAAGAATATTGTGAGTTGATGGTTATGTCATATATACCATGATTAATTGTCATAGATTGATGCTTGCAATTGCATGCCATGATTGAATTGCCATAGGCTAAGTAATAAGAAAGAGCTATGTTGAAATTGTAGTTATAACTACCTTGTTGTAGTTGATATTAGTAAGGAACCATACATGCTTGGACGGCATAATATAGCATCCTAGTTGCATGAGGATATGTATCGATGTCTATGTGGGTTAGGAAGAGAACCCATGGATTCTAGTCGAATAGGTTCTAATTTAAAGTGGAACCATAGCCTATGAGCACCCTTCATTCATAGTAATAAGGGTTGAGGAGTTCTAATAGTGGTAGCTTGATAAAAAGCTAGTTTAGGGCATTCAATTACCCTAAGGGTCATCGACCATCAAGACCACATCCTACCCCCTTAGAGTAAAATGGATAGATCTCACCTCGGACGTCGACGGATTTAACCAATGTAGGTTGACCGTGGGCCGAGAGTGTTGGTAGAATCCAAGTTAGGGGTAGGGATGAGTGAGAGAGATTTTATTACCAGAGTCTTGGATCGAGGGACCACGAGTCGGACCATAATAATCCAAGTTGAAAATTATGTGAGATCGCATGAGGATAGTGACATCATTAGGATAGTGACTTACCAGGATCATTTTACATAAACCCTTGCCGGAAGGAGAGGAGTTGGTTGTAGGGGACGCCTCACGACCTACTTGCCCCTTAGGGCAGATCATAGGTGGTGTTATCGGGTTGTACCCTCCTGTCAAAAGGGATACGTACGATGCCTTCTCACTAGTTGGGGACATGGGTTGCGTATCCTGATTGTTAATTCTTGAAGTGCCATGATAAGGCTGGCGGAGCTAGGGAGGATGGACCCCCGGAACTCCGTCAGGTCCTATGCCAAGAGGGCGAACAGGCCATGGACTATGGTCCGACCAGGGGACGGCAGGGGGCTCCCCTGTTAGTAGTATCCCCGACGGTTCGTCAGGTTTTTGAGTGAGGTCCGGTAGCCGGATAGCAGTGGCAACATAGACACCACTGGCGAATTGCATTAGTGGGATTTGACCACGTCTGCAACCTCATCAGTCACGTTGTATCTGTCAGGAACAGGTTGTGTACAATTAGAATTCACAACGCGGGTTCAATCCCTATATATGGAGAAAATGGCTTGAGATGGGGCACATGTAGTATGGGATGCATGTTGCTTCCAGAGACTCGCTGACATTAGAATATGAGCATCCTAGCCTAGTGGACAGCGCATTAGTATTCTAGTTTAGTTGACAGTGCATTAGTATTCTCGTTTAGTCGACAGTGCATTAGTAGTCTAGTTTGGTTGACAGTGCATTGATATTCCAGTTTGAGTGACACTTATTAGATTCTAATCACTGCACTCACGAACACTTAAACTACACCGACATACTTTACCTGTTTGTATATGTTGTATTGGAGATTCGCTGCTATATGATCAGCCTTTAAGCGTCAGTGAATACTGACGTCCCCACTTCCATAGGTGCTAGATCGCAAGTACAGGTGCGAGATTCAGGAGGACTCAAGGTAAGGAAAGTGAGGAGTTAATGACATGTTTTAATTTCCGCTGTAATAACTATTTCATGTATACTCTGATGTAATCTATTGTATAAATGGGAACATACGGCCTGTAATATTGAGTTAATAAAAAGTTTTAAATTTTCTTGTTTTCTGTGTATTGTGACTAATTGAAGGAAAGGTCTTGGCTCGTGTCACGGTTTTCCAGTATTGGAAATCGGGGCGCTACAGAGTGGCATCAGAGCCGACTTCAATTTATAGTCCAAACATAGAAGGAAAATACACTTAGGAACCTCGTAGGGGTTAGGCTTCCTTTTAGCTGGTTGTAGACAATTATAATTCATACTGTTGTTCCTTCAACTTATGTATTATGATGTTCTATATCTATGCTAATTTCCGTATCCACCCCATACAGGATGTCGAACAGAGCAGTTCCCCCAGGAATGGAGTGGCATACGGAGTTGCGATCGAGGTGGGCTCGGACTTGGAACCCCTCACAGATGGGGACGAGTCACCGGTTGGAGTAGGATTGGCCAATGGAGGCACCGCAGCTGCCGCAGCAGGGGGTGCCCCTGTCAATGGCCAGAACCCAGCACCACCACCACCACCACCTCCCCCGCCTAACCCAATACAGCAAGCTTTCGACCAGGTCTTTCAGGATCTGGAGACATGGGGATGGTGCCATGTCTGCCTGGAAAACAGGATGGACTCATGTGAGTTCGTAGTCCTCAACAATGAGAAAGAAATAGCGGAGTTAAAGAGGGCAAGGGCAAGGGCAGACCGCAAGATAGTAATCCTAAAGCACACCCTACGTGTGCAATTTGCGCGCCTGGAGCGCAAGTGCGCGGAACTACAGGCACAGGTCTCACAGCTACTTGCACTGTTGGCACCACCACCTGGTGAAGGGGACGGGACCTCTAGTAGTACTGACTAAGCAGTTAGGTGCCCTAGGCTATTTTGTTATTTTGGATATTTTGCTTCCTACTGTATGATATAAATGTAAGGAAGGTAATGACTATGTAAGACCTGGGGTTATGATATAATGAAGTTAGCTTATATTTTCTGCAAATCTTATGTGCATGATAAATTGGATGGATGTTATTACTATTATTTTATAACAAATATGATGCCCTGTGTATTCCGTTACTCTCTTCTACCAGATGTCTCGCAGGACCAGGAGTGGTAGGACCGACAATCTGGAAGGTGAGGGCAGTGGAGGCAATGGCACAGGCCTTGATTTGGAGACGGAATTTGCTCGTATGTACCAAGCCACTGAGGGATTCCTCAATCTCTCAACTCCTAGCCCTTGACTCGGACTACATCTGCTCACGTCCTCGCTGCTCAGCATGGACTTCGAGCACCCACGAGGGATTTCTCAGTCTCTTAACTCCTAGTCCTCGGCTCGGACTACACCCACTCACGTCCTTACCGCTCGGCATGGACTTCGAGCACCCACGAGGGATTCCTCAATCCCTCAACTCCTAGCCCTCGGCTCGTACTACACCCGCTCACGTCCTTGCCACTCGGCGTGGACTTCGAGCACGTACGAGGGATTCCTCAATCCCTCAACTCCTAGCCCTCGGCTCGAACTACACCCACTCACATCCTCGGCGCTCGGCGTGGACTTCGAGCACCCACGAGGGATTTCTCAATCTCTCAACTCCTAGCCCTCGGCTCGGACTATACCCGCTCATGTCCTCGCCGCTCGGCGTGGAAATTGAGCACCAAGGGCGGGTTTCATCAAAATGAGCCAAGTCTTAAACATTCGGCCGAAACTTCAGCTGATCTTGGTTCCCAAAATTTTTGTTAAGATTTACGGCCCTCGCCCACGGTGAGAACCACTGACCCGCAAACCACGGATCGACTCACCTTTCACCTGCTAGAAACTGGGGATAAACAACTCTTATAGTCGTTACACCCAATTGTCAGAGGGTGGAAGGAGAGCCACTGATCCAGGACTATCAAATAGAAGTTTCATTTAGGGCGCTCACCTACGACAAGCACCTCGAGCCTCGTTCTCCGAGATCGACCCTCCATTCACCCGCTGGAAACTGGGGATAAAATGACACTCATAGCCGCTTGCCCTCAATTGTCAGAGGGTGGCAGATGAGTCACTGGCAACGAGAGCTCACAGTGAAGTGAGAAAAATTCTGATGAGGGGGTGAGGGTTATATAACCCTCAGGTTAGGCGCATTAATGAACTAGGGAAGATGTCATGCCCCGCTTCCTAAAAGAATACGGAATACGGTACGTGACTAAGCCCAGCGGAAAGTTTTCACCATTTATAAGCTGTACGGACCTGCTTGACTCATCATAACAGTAAATATAATAGTATACTCCAACCAGGTATGCAAAAACAGTTATAACTCAACAGTATTTACTGCATCAATAATAAATATTCCAACAAATACTAGATCCAAAACAAAACAATAATCCTGGGATAATAAGTCCAAATACAAGTCTCAATATAGTTCACAAATATAAATAGCTCATCAAAATATTTTAAGCAAATTATTCCAATTGCGCAGCTCAAAACTTTTGCTCACCAACTCCAGTAGGTAATTGATCAGCAAAACCTGCTCATATGAAAATTATAAGGAAAATACTGATATGGCTAAAATTGGGGTTAAATCGAGACCGTCCAGATCGATCACGAATCCTGAAGCACGGGGGTAAAAAGGTAATTTCACATACAGATGAATCCAAAACGGGTATTGGGCCTCCTTCTCACAGAACCAACCACCCGCGAATAGATCCACTTCAATTGGGTACGGGTCCCGACCCGATACAAGCCCAATCCACCAAGAAGAGAATCAGGCCACTGATTTGGTCAAATCAATAAGCCTGATTAGCTCTCACCAGGGAATCAAGGCCTAACTTCCCAAAACAGAATAGGAGGATTTTTCTCCTATTTGTTAGGCAGGAAATTAGGCCCCAAATCATTCCAAAGGCGACTATAAATACAACCCTTCTACCACCGAGACCAGGTTAATCACTCTTTGACCACTTAAGCTCTTTCTTGATCTTTTCCTGATTACTGACAAGAGCGTCGGAGGGTGCGTCGCCGGAATCAACCCCGGTGTTTCGCACTTCCTTGCAGGTTGTGCCAGGAGCAAGGAGATCGAGTCAATCGTTCAGGTGTTTCCCGGACTCACAAATTCTATCTGTTTACCCCCACACCGAAATCAGCGGTAACAGATTGGCGCCGTCTGTGGGAACCCACCACACGAACGACCTCAGCTTCTCCTTCATCGCCTCCCATCGCCATGCCTCCGAAGAAGAACAGATCCAAAGGATCCAACCGGGTGGCCAACCCCGCCGACCCTACGGAGGATACCCCCGTCAACCAAATTCCCCAATCTGGGCTTCCTCCGCCGACCCAACCGGTCCAGCCTCCTCATCCTCAGCAGCAGCCGAACCATGGTCCCGCCGGTCTCAACGGCCAGAAGCTGAAGCAGCCCATCCAGGACCATGTCTCGGTCCATAACGGGTCCTCGGACTCGATGGCCTCCCATAACCCCGACCGGAACCGCCAGAAGGAGAACGACCTCCGTACGCACCTTGACGAGAGGCGGGCCCGAGCGGAGGCCTCCCGACAGCGTCAGGGCGAGCGGTCACCTCGTCGCCGAGACAGACAGAGATCTCCGTACCGGAGAGGCCGAGCGGCATCTCCCGAACACCGAAGGAGGAGGCCGCGTTCCCCCGAGGATCGGCATCGTACGAGGGACCGTGAGGTACCTATCAGCCGTGCCGAGTTCCTCCAGTTTCAGGAGACTGTACTGCAGGCCCTGAACGCCCGTGCCAACAACCAAAACCCCCCGAGGGTCCCAACACCCCCTCGGATTCCCAGTCCTCACCGCCGGTCACGAAGTCCTCTCCAGGCTCCCAGTCGTCAGCAACATTACAGTCCCCGCCGATCCGAGGGATACCGGCGCCGAAGTCCACGCTCTCCCTCTTATGATGAAGAGTCCGAAGGGTCATACGGTTACCGGCGAGGGGACGATGCCTTTGACCGCCGCCTCCATGAGGTGGAGAGGCGCATTGTCCGTATGGACCGAGAAGAGGAGTCCAGAGCAGGGACTGTTCGCCCAAACCGACCGCCCTTCTCTCGGACAATCATGGAAGCTCGCATACCGAGGGGTTTCAAACCTCCACAGTTTGAAACGTACTCAGGCGAGTCCGACCCAGTAGATCACGTCGAGAGTTTTAAGACTCTGATGCTGATCCACCAAGTCTCCGATGCCATACTCTGCAGGACCTTCCCGGCCACCCTTCGGGGTTCGGCTCGGGAATGGTATTCCCGGCTTGCCCCCGCCTCCATCTTTTCATTTGAGCAGTTTGAGACGCTGTTCATAACTCACTTTGTGAGCAGCCGACGGGCCGAGAAGACGAGTCTCTCCCTTCTGAACCTCCGACAGGAAAGGGGAGAGAAGCTGCGTGACTATGTGAAGAGGTTCACTGCAGAAGTCAGGTCGATCGCCTCCTTAGACCAATCCGTGGCAACAGTGGCGTTCCAGTCGAACGTCCTCAACTCCAACCTCCGCTCGTCCCTAGCAAAGAAGCCGCCTACCAACTTCGCCGACCTCCTACTGAGGTGCGAGAAATACATCCGAGCCGAGGAGGCCGAGTCCCTCCCGAACTTCGGAGGACCCTCCTCCGGCTCGAAGAGGAAGGCAACGGAGGAAGAGGGGGCCAAGAAGACTATGAAGGACGGAGGCGGCCAGCGTCGTCCTCCCCCCAGGTTCGAGAAATTCACGCCCCTCACAACTAATGTCTCCACCATCCTCATGGAGGTAGAGAAGGAGGGGGTCCTCCCTCCAGCCCCGAGGATGCACAAACCGGCGAAGAGGAGGGACAGAGACAAGTGGTGTCGGTATCACCGGGACCACGGGCACGAGACGAATGACTGTCGGGCTTTGAGGGATGAGATCGAAGCCCTCATCCGAAGGGGGCAGTTGGCGAAGTTCGTGAAGGCTAACGATCGGGCAGATCGGAACTCTCCTCCCCCTCGGGGGGCTAACAAGCGGCGCGAAGTAACGCCTGAGTTCGAAGAAGAAAGGGTTCTGCACATGATCCACGGGGGCCCCATGGGCGGTCCCTCTAATACGACCCGGAAAGCCTTCGTCCGAGAGGTGAACTCGGTCCACAGTGCTCCTCCTCCCAAGGGCTTCGGTGTGCCCGTGTCTTTCTCCGACGCTGATCTCGAAGGAGTCCGAACCCCTCACTGTGATGCCCTCGTCATCGACCTCCGCATGGCCAACTACAAGGTGCAGAGGGTTTTGGTTGACAACGGGAGTTCGGTCAACATTCTATTCCTCTCGGCCTTCCAGGGCCTCCAGCTGTCCCGAGACCGTCTCAAACCGGCCGGATACACTCTACACGGGTTCACGGGGGTCCCGGTAACCATCGAAGGGGTAATAACCCTCGACGTTACTGCGGGGAGCACCCCTACTACCCGGACCGAGCCCATGGACTTCATGGTCGTTGACGTCCCGGCAGCATACAATGTCATCCTCGGTCGCCCCGGCCTGGCCGCCCTTGAGGCCGTCCCATCAGCATACCATTTGAAGATGAAGTTCCCCACTCGGTCGGGAGTAGGGGAAGTCAGGGGGAGCCAGGAAACAGCTCGGAAGTGTTACATGACTTCCACCGGGGGACCAGTGCTTTCGCTCGAGACCCTCGAGATCCCCGAGCCGAGGGCTCATCCAACGTCCGAACCAGCGGACGAGTTAGAAGAAGTACTCTTCTCCGACGAGGATCCGAGCCGGAAATTCCTCGTCAGCAAGTCCTTACCGACCGTGCTATTCTCCGACCTTGTGAGATGCATCCGGGGTAACCGCGACCTATTTGCTTGGTCGGCCGCGGATATGCCCGGTATCTCCGAAGACTTGCTCGTCCACCGCCTAAGTGTCGAGCCGGGGTGCAGACCGGTTCAGCAGAAGAGGCGAAAGTTCGCTCCCGAACGACAGCAGGCAATCAAGGAGGAAGTAAATAAGCTGTTGAAGGCCAAGTTCATCCAGGAGGTGAATTATCCCGAATGGTTGTCGAATGTTGTGATGGTCAAGAAGTCCAACGGCTCGTGGAGAATATGCATCGACTTCACCGACCTCAACAAAGCGTGTCCGAAGGATCCCTTCCCTCTCCCGAACATCGACACCCTAATCGACGCCACCTCGGGCCATGAGCTCCTCAGCTTCATGGATGCCTTCTCGGGCTACAACCAAATCCGGATGTTCCCTCCGGACATCCCGAAGACCTCCTTCGTCACCGACCAAGGCCTCTACTGCTACCGAGTAATGCCGTTCGGTTTGAAGAACGCGGGAGCCACCTACCAGCGCCTCGTTAACAAGGTCTTTCAGCATCAGATCGGCCGAAACATGGAGGTGTACGTCGATGACATGCTCGTCAAGAGCATCCACGGCACCGACCATGTAGCCGACCTCCAAGAGGCGTTCGGCGTGTTGAGGAAGTACAACATGCGGCTGAACCCGAACAAGTGTGCGTTCGGAGTCTCCTCTGGCAAGTTCCTCGGTTTCATGGTGAGCCAGCGCGGGATTGAAGCTAACCCCGAAAAGATCAAAGCCATATTAGATATGGCCCCGCCTCGGAACGTCAGAGAAGTGCAGAAGCTCACCGGTCGGCTCGCTGCCATCGGTCGGTTCCTCTCCAAGTCAGGGGAAAAGTGCCTTCCCTTCTTCAAGGCACTCCGAGGCGCTAAGGGATTTGAATGGGGCGAGGCACAGCAAGCGTCGTTCGACCAGCTGAAAGCCTATCTGGTGAACCCCCCCCTGCTCAGTAAGCCGGTCCCAGGCGAGCCTCTCTTCCTCTACTTGGCAGCCTCCGAGCAGTCCCTGAGCGCTGTCCTGGTCAGAGAAGAGGACCGGACCCAGAGGCCGATTTACTACGTGAGCAAGGTGCTTCGGGATGCCGAGCTCCGTTATCCGGGGATAGAAAAGATAGCCTACGCCCTCGTCATGGCAGCAAGAAAGCTTCGGCCCTACTTCCAATCTCATTCAGTCATCGTCCTCACCGACCAACCGCTCAAGCAAGTCCTCCATAGACCCGAAACCTCGGGCCGGCTGATGAAGTGGTCGATAGAGCTGAGTCAGCACGACATCTCCTATCAACCTCGGACGGCAATTAAGGCGCAGGCCCTCGCCGACTTCATTGTAGAATCCACCATCCCCGAGGTCGGCCACGTCCCGAGCGGACCCCCCATTTGGACAGTCTTTGTGGACGGATCCTCTTGCAGTGAGGGAAGCGGCGCCGGCATCATCCTGAACGGCCCCGATGGCTTTGTCCTACAGTACGCGATCCGCATGAGCTTCAAGGCCTCGAACAACGAGGCGGAGTACGAGGCACTCATAGCCGGTCTCGGACTCGCGCGAAGCGCTGGGGCGCATCGTCTCCGGATTAACAGTGATTCCCAGCTAGTCGTGAACCAGGTCTTGGGCGAGTATGAAGCCCGGGACGAGCGGATGGCGAAGTACCTCGCCAAGGTCCGGGATCTCATGGGTCGGTTCGAAGAAGCCATCATCCAGCGGGTCCCTCGGGAAGAAAACGCACAGGCCGATGCACTTTCCAAGTTGGCCTCGTCCTCGTTACAAGGACTCGAGCAGACCGTACTAATTGAAGTCCTCACTAAGCCGAGCATCGAAGACGAGGCACTAGGCTCGGCGGAGTCATTGCCAGTCATGCTGCAAGACAACTGGATGAAGCCACTGATAGAATTTCTAAGGGACGGAGTTCTGCCCTCAGATCCCAAAGAAGCTCGCCGAGTTAGAACCCGAGCCGAGCGCTATGTCTTAATCGAGGGCATCCTATACAAGCGCTCCTTCTCCCAAATTGACGGCCGACCATATCTACGATGCCTCTCTCCGGAACAGGCCGAATATGCCCTACAGGAGCTTCATGAAGGGATCGGCGGGGCACACTCGGGATTTAGGTCCCTGGCCCGAAAAGCTCTGAATTATGGGTACTTCTGGCCGACACTTCTCCAAGACGCCGAGCGACACGTTCGGCAGTGCGGCTCCTGCCAGAGACACTCCAGCATCCGACGCCTCCCTCAAGCCAACCTCACCTCCCTATCGAGCCCTATCCCCTTCGCGATGTGGGGAATGGACTTGGTAGGGCCTTTCCCTCCAGCTCCGGGTCAGCTCAAGTTTTTAGTCGTCGCAATCGACTACTTCTCGAAGTGGGTCGAGGCCGAGCCCCTCGCCACGATAACCGAGAACAAAGTGGTGCAGTTCTTCTGGAAGAACATTATATGCAGATTCGGCGTCCCACGGGTCCTCGTGACAGATAATGGGACCCAGTTCACTGGCTCAGCATTCCGAACCCTGTGCGACGACCTCGTCATTCAACAGCGTTTCTCGTCCGTCTCGCACCCCCAGTCGAACGGACAAGCCGAGAACGCTAACAAGCAGGTCCTTGCGGGGATCAAGAAGAGGTTGGACAAGTGCTCCAAAGGGCAGTGGGTCGACCAACTCCCTAATGTGTTGTGGAACTACCGCACAAGCAAGCGGACGCCCACTGGAGAGTCCCCTTTCAGCCTTACTTATGGGGCCGAAGCCGTAATACCCCTCGAGGTCGGAATTCCTTCCCCTCGGCTCATCGCCTATGACGAAGCACAGAATGCCAGGGAACTCAGAGGAAACTTGGACCTGATAGATGAACTGAGGGAAAGGGCATCGATTCGGCAGCAGAATTACAGAAGGCGAGTCGAACTAGCCTACAACAAGAAAGTCCGACCCGCCAACCTTGAACAAGGAGACCTGGTGTTGAGAAAGCTAGCCATATCCCTCCCCAGTCAGAAGGGCAAGCTAGCTCCGAATTGGGAAGGGCCGTACCGGGTCGCAAAAGTTGTTCGGCCTGGAGCATATCGACTTGAGGACATGGATGGTAGAGAGCTCCCGAGGACCTGGAATGCCGACCACCTCCTGAAATACCAAGAGAGCGCCCCGGCGCCTCTCTAAGTAATCCGAGGTGTCGCGCCATTCCTCTCCTTTAACTTGTAACCTGTTCTATGAATCCTACTATGTAAAACGGTTCGCCGTCAAATATCAAATAAAGAAAGTTCCATTTTGTTTTTGAATTTGCCTGTTTTTTCCTCCCCTCTTTACTATACCGATGGTTCGGAGTCCAACACTCGGCTCGACTTTACCTCCTCGGTTCGTCTCCGGACGAACCAGGGGTAGATCGCCGTTCGGAATTGCTCCCACAGCCGTTGAACTATACCGATGGTTCGGAGTCCAACACTCGGCTCGACTTTACCTCCTCGGTTCGTCTCCGGACGAACCAGGGGTAGATCGCCGTTCGGAATTGCTCCCACAGCCGTTGAACTACACCGATGGTTCGGAGTCCAACACTCGGCTCGACTTTACCTCCTCGGTTCGTCTCCGGACGAACCAGGGGTAGATCGCCGTTCGGAATTGCTCCCACAGCCGTTGAACTACACCGATGGTTCGGAGTCCAACACTCGGCTCGACTTTACCTTCTCGGTTCGTCTCCGGACGAACCAGGGGTAGATCGCCGTTCGGAATTGCTCCCACAGCCGTTGAACTACACCGATGGTTCGGAGTCCAACACTCGGCTCGACTTTACCTCCTCGGTTCGTCTCCGGACGAACCAGGGGTAGATCGCCGTTCGGAATTGCTCCCACAGCCGTTGAACTATGCCTAAGGTCCGGAACACGCATCCAGACCACTCCTGACCGACAGCCGAAGGTCGAAGGCGAACATATCCGGCCGGCATCCGAGCAAGTGCCTTCCCGAGCTGGTAAACGGGGAAAACACACTTCCTCCTCAACTTTCGTGCCTGATCTTCATCAGACGGCTCAGATCGTGCCACTCGCGCAAAACGACAAGATAACGTTTTCTTGGAAAACGAGCCACCTCGAGATCCGCGCCTACATTCAACGGCTCAGATCTCGCCACGGCGAAATAGCACTCTCGAGAACATCGCCGTGTCAGACCCACTAAGCGACAAATCGCCGTACCCCTGGGGATCCATTCGACTAAATAGACACACTCAGTTCAGATAGTTCGGCACGGCCAACACAGTTATAAACAAAGACAGACGTTCAAAAGAACACCGAAAGGAGATTTTATTAAATATCGGCGTACAGTACAAAATAGACCATTACAAAAGTGTCGGCAAGCAAAACATACACCCCCCGACCCACTACACTTGTCTTTCATAAAAATGCATCCTCTCCATCTTGTTCGCTCTCCTCGGCAGACGGTTCCTCCGCCTCACCTCGAAGCTTCGCCATTTCCGCCCGCAGCTGTCCCATCTCCGAGAGCAAGTCGTCCCGTTCGGCGATGAGCTTCGACTGAATGTGCCGAATACTTTTGACCCGAAGAGCATTGCTGAATGCGGTCTGCGAGTCCTCGTCCTCGCCTACGGGGCTCAGCTCGACGATCTTGCTCTCCAAGCGTTGTGTTTCGGCCTCCCGGAGACTGAGAACCAACGAAAGATGATTCCAATCGCCCTCGGATCGGCGTAGCTTCAGATCGACACTCCTGGGGCTCAGAACCACCGTCCCAGAAGTCGCCTCGGATGCGGTGTCATCATTCGGACGCCCTGAGTCCGACCCATGGATCGCCGCGACAAGCTGAAAAATAGAAAAAACGAACAAAGCGTTTTCAATACAGTGGCGAAGACAAACACTTAAAAAGTTTTTCAGAAAGTTCTACATTCAGACATAATAGTGTTACAGACGGTCGACCGACCCTACAACTAAGTTATTACAACGGCCAACAGAAAGGAAAAGCGACGCAATCAAGTCCTCTTCGGAAGGGGAATGCTTCGGTTTAGGGAAACGCGAGGACGACGAGGCCGACCCTCTGAGCTCGACCCCAAACCAACGAAGCGCGACCCCCCTTCGCTGCTAGTCCTAACAGCCGCGCCGACCGATGCCCCGCTCGACGAGACAGCCGCGCTGCTCTGAGCGTCAGTCGGACTCCGCCTGGTCGTTAGCGGGCGCGTCGCGAGCTCATAAAACGTGATCCCCCTCGCACTTTCCTCGCGAGTGCACGACGTGCTACGAACATTAGCCCTCTCCGGCGCAGGTTTAAGCGACGCGATCTCCTCCTCCAGTTCGATAATCCGATCCCTCAGGACGACGTCCTTCGCCAATTTCTTTGATCGAGGGGCCTTCAACGACCCGGAGGCATTGGGACTATCAGTTGCAAGCCGCCGATAGTGGGTGACCTCGATCCCCCTATCTACCGTGATCCTCCTGAGCATGTCGACCTCAGCCAATAGTCTCTTACGCTCAGCCAAAGCCCCCTCCAGCTCGGAGGCCATCTTCTCCCTTTCCGCAGAGCGCTCTCTCTCCGATAGCTCCAAGTGTTGTACCTCGTCCAAAAGGTCGTCGTTCTTCCGCTCGGCGGCTTTAAGCTCCCCGCGAAGCCGCTCAACTTCCCCTTCGGAACCAGGACCCAAGGAGCGCTTCCGGAGTTGATGCAGCTCGCGACAGTTCCTCCTCAGGACTGCCCTGACCTCCTCCGCCTGGCCGAGCAGGAGAAACCGCCTCTGCCGGCTGTCTGAGAGTTCACGCTTCAAGTTGGCCAATTCCTTCCGAAGGAAGACCAGCTCCGTGACCGGACCAAACACCACCTGAAAAGTGGAAATAAATCCGAGGCCCAACAATTGGAGAAATTTACGCCCAAAACACCCGAAACGCACACTAAGTCCGAGGCTCAACACTTGGACAAATTTTTGGCCAAACCAAATACTTTTTCATTCAAAACAAGGGCGGTGGCCAGTCCGCGATAAGGCTTACAAAAAGAAAACAAAACCAAAAAGACTGAAAGTAGGAAGACAACCGAGTCAGGGGTCGACCTTTTTGCCGCTCGGATTCGTCGACCCCTCGGCCTTGCCGTCGCCGTCACCCTCGTCCCCGCCTTCGCTCCAGCTCTCCTCCTCGGAGAGTTCCTCCCCCTCGCCCTCGGCTTCGGTCTCACCATCACCTTCGGCGGGTTCTGTTTCACCATCGGGTCCGAGTAAACCCTCGGTGATCCCTTCTTCCCCCTCCACGGGCTCGTAAAAGTCATAGGAGGACGAGTCGAAGCCGGGGTTCTTCGCGGCTACATGGGTCAGGGCGCGGCCGTAGGCGTCCAGCATATTCTGGATCATGTGCTGCGCGGCCTCCTCTTGCACGGCCTTCTTCACCTCCTTCAGCTTCCTCAGGTGGTTGGCCTTGATCCTCTCGGCTCTCTTCCGAGCAGCCTCCCCTTCCGACCGAGCCTTGGCCAGCTCATCCTTCAGCCCGGTGACCTCCTTCTCGGCTCCCGACCGAGCGCTGGCCAGCTCCTCCTTCAGCTCGGCCACCTCCTTCTCAAACTTGGCCGCCGTATCCTTCGACGATTGGATAGCGTCGGCCAGCTTCTTCTCCAGGTCCTCCGCTTCGGCGACTCTCTTCGTCGAAAGAAGCAGCTCGGACTCAAGCTGCTTCGCCACCCGAACGCGCTCCGTCCTCTCCTTCTCCTTCTCCTGATCCTTCCTCGCCATCTCCTCGACCAACCAACTGAAGTGGCAGAGGGTCTGGAAAAGAACAACGCGTTAAAATCCGAGCCCAAGAACTTAGAAAAAAAAATCTCCATGAAAAATATGAATGAAGAAGGGTTCGACACACTCACCGACATAGTGCTCCGAGCCATCTGCATCACGTTGTCCCCTGCCATCCCGGCCCTCAGGGTCGCTCGGTCCTTCGGGGTCGGCAGGTGCCTCACTGCCTCCATGCAGATGTTCCCGTCGCCCAAAAAGCCGTCGACGTTCATCACCTGCCAATCAGGGACGAAGATCTGTTTATGACGCTCGGTCAAGATCTTCTCCGCGCCGGGGGTGAGTGGGGGAACCTGGAGGGACAGCGCATCGGCCACTCCGAACTCATTGCTCGACGGACCAGGAGCGTCCGCCTCCGGGGTAGGAGCAGTAGCACCCGGGGCCGAAGGATCGAGGTCCACGACACCACCCTGCTCGGGGACCGCCACCTTTGCCGAAGGGACAAGAACCTCAACCTCTCCCTCCTTCAGGACCGCAACCTTCGGTTGATCGGCTGCCTTCACTACCGAGGCCTTCTTCGAAGCTCGGCTGTCCTGAGGCGCTGCCGACGGCCTCTTCTTCTTCTCCTGCTCGGACCTGCCCTTCGCCACCAGAGCCTTGTAATCGAGCTTCATGGTCTCTGCAAGAGTCGAACGAAAAAACTTAGAAAAATTGAATGCAAACTTTACGGAGAGAAGTATAAATACCAGAAGCGTACGAGGGTCGATCGGACTGAGACCCCCACGGAACAGATGCTCTTCGGTGATATCCTTCCAGCTAAGCGTCGGCAGAGCAAGGATCTTCTTCTGGACCTCGGTCTCTGCAGCGTTCAGCGGAGCGTCCTTCTTTGTACGCTTGGGTAGTCCGTCCGCCCAAACTGTCGGTATCACCCATGGCGTCAGATTCCGAACGAGGAAGTATTTGTCCTTCCAGTGTTTGATCGAGTCTGGATTCTCGATCAGTTTCACGCCCGGCCGGGGCGAAAGATAAAACCTCTTCTCGTCTTTCCTCGGCTGGACGGGTCGGAAGAGACTCCGAAAGAGGTACATGGTCGGCTTGGCGCCGATCTCTTGGCATCGGAGGAGGAACGCCACGACTTGCCTCCAGGTGTTCGGCATCAGTTGAGCGGGACTCAGACCATACCAAACCAGGACCTCAACCACGAACGGGTGGAGGGGAAAGCGAAGACCGGCAATGAGGGAGTCTACCGGGAAGACGCACATGTCCGGAGAGGACCCAGTGTTGGCTCGGAACCCCGGCCCAGGGAGGAGCAACGTGTACTCAAGAGGGATCCGGAAGCCCTCTCGGACCAGACGAAGGTCCCCTTCGGTAAGAGTCGAGATCTTGCGATCGACCTCGGATAGCTCCCTAGGCTCGTTCTCCTCCACCAGTTTAGCCGTGCCTTGGGTGACCTTCTCCAAGATGTCCTCAGTATAATCCCGGACTCCTCCCACACTCGACACGGCGATGGGCTGCCGACCGAACTCCCCCGCTCTCTTCGGCGTCTCCACTATAGTAATTACGGCTTTGCCCTTTCGGGACTCCGCCGTGACTTCCTGGGGCACCTCGGCCACTCCACCCTCCGCGTCCGGGCGAACAACGTCCTGCTCGCTCGGCTCCACTACTCCTTTCTCTTTCTCCCCTCGGCCAACGGCTTGCTCCGAGGCGGGGGTCTCAACCGAAATCTTAACCATATTTTCCTAAAGAGAGAAGGGAAAGAGACTGACCTTGAATTGACAGCTACGGTCGGAAACTTCGCCGGAACTAGGAACGCTACCGCGACAGCTAGCGACACCACCAGGGAGCTAAAGACCTCGAAGCAAAGTAAATACGAAAGAGAGAGAGTAAAAGTGAAAAGTGAAGACTTGGTCAAAGGGGGGGTAAAGATTTATAGTGAAAATGAGGCGCCTCTTGGACTTCCAGAGCGACTTTTGGGCTACTCTCGAAGCATCTCGAAGGCCCACCACAAAGTCAACCAGCTCGGCAAGATGGGACGAGAATCCGAGCTGCGAGCAAAACCGAACGTGGCTGCAATAGAGTCCGCTCGGTATCCGTGCAAGTGCCTTCCCGAGCTGGTAAATGGGGGAAACTCCTTTCCCCCTCAACTTCCGCGCCTGATCTTCATCAGACGGTCCAGATCTCGCCAAGAGCACTAAACGACAAGATAGTGTTTTTTTGGAGAACGCGCCCCATCTCGAGATGCGTGTCAGCATCCGGCGGCTCAGATAGCGCCACGTCGCTCGGACGATCGGGACCTCGGACACCTCGCCTATGCATGAAAGAACCTGGAAAATTTTTGATTATGTTTTAAGGCGCCGCCCTCGGCAGGCGCCCCCCGGGTCCCGTGCCTCGGTTGCCATAACCCCGACAACAGGCCCCGGTCAGAAGCAGATCAGAAGCAGATCGGCACTCCCCCCATCTCTAACTCCCCCGGGCTGACCTCCGTCAAAAGCCATCAGCCCGAGAAGGAAGACAGAGATGGGGGGGAACCCACCAACACTCAGAGGTCGGAAGAGACGCACCATCCCGAGCTAGTTGGTTGCAACTGGAAGGCTCGGCTTGTCGAAAGACTCTAACAGCGGCGCCTTCACAGTTGCAACAAACGGACTCAGATGGCCCGGAGATCGACATCAGACGGGGGTCGTCACTCTCCCACCAAGATCTCTGCCTACTTCAACACTCACTTCGGAGCAACCGAAGAAGGCAGAAGATCTTGGTGAGAGAACGGCGACCCGTCCTTGGAAGAGGTCCGCACCCCGGGTCCGGACCACGGCCGTCGACGTCACTGTCTTGTTGCCCCCACCCCTCACACCCCTTCGGAGCAGGGAGGGATGGGGAAACAACAAGACAGCGGGGCGACCGCCCGTCCTTCCGGGAAGGCCCATCCCTCGGGTCCGGACTACGGTCGTCACCACTCTTGCCTTATTCTCCTCCGCTCCCGACACCCACTTAGGGACCGTCCGGAACGGGAGAAGAATAAGGTAAGAGAGCGACCACCCGTCCTTCGGAGATAACTCATCCCCCGAGCGCGGACTACGGTCGTCACCACTACTGCCTCGTTCCCCCTCGCTCCTGACATCCACTTTGGGGCCGTCAGGAACAAAGGGAAAACCAGGCAGAAGAGCAACCACCACTCCGAACTTCAAGAGAGAAGCTACCCAAGGCAGATGCCTCCGAGGTCTGGAACCCAATTTGGTTGTGACGAAAATGACAAAAGAGATGGGGTACTTATAGCCTGCCCCCTATAACCAGCCATTACTACCCTCGGAAATTGAAGCGCCGCGTTTTAATTGAGGGAATTATTGATCCCCGGAAGTCGGAACGCCACGCATTAATCAAAGGAGTTATTCTTAATGGCCTGGGGAAGAGGAATGCAGCACAAACCCCGAGCGCCATTAATACCCTCGGAAGCGAGATCGCCTCCGAACAGATAGCGCCACGAGATCGCCTTCGGTCGGCTGCCGAGCAGAGGCCTTCCCGAACTGGTAAATGGAGAAAAAAAGGCACCGAGCTACCTCAGCCGCCGGATCTCTCAGAAATTCACGCTCCCAATGGCGAACGGCTCAGATTGCGCCACGTGCGCTAGAAGACAAGATAGCGTTTTCTTGGGAACCGTTCCCGTCTCGAGATGCGCGCCCACATCCAACGGCCCAGATTACGCCACGTCGCTCAAGCCCTCGGTCGGCTGCCGAACCCCCATCCCTTCGGTCGGCTGCCGAGCAGAGGTCTTCCCGAACTGGTAAACGGAGAAAAACGCTGCCGAGCAGCAGCAACCGTCAGATCTTTCCGAAATTCGCGCCCTTCCGCGATCAACGGCCCAGATCGAGCCACGTCATAAATCGGTATTTAAATCATTTTTTATCTATTTAATTTGTTTTATTTGTTTAAAAATTGCGAGAAAATTGTTAAAAATCCGGGAAAATTAGCCAAAAATTCTGGAGAGTAATTGAGATTTAGGGGGCACATTTTCGAACCCTTGAACGAACAATTATCGCCCAGAATGTACGGCTAAGGCCCCCGTATGATTAGCAGACGCATCGCAAAGTTAAACAAATAGTCCAAAAAAAAATAGATAAAAACTCTTGAATACCCGATGTCACCAGAAAACCGCCAGCGGCGTCAAAAGTTGCCTCACTACCCCCTTTCCAGATTCAAAATCCCACGTCTGGACTCCGATACAACTCCATCAGCCACTAAAAGCAGCTAAACTACTCCTCAAAGTCTGATCACACTCAGTCTTTAGGAGTGGGGGGCTCGTGATATGGCTAAAATTGGGGTTAAATCGAGACCGTCCAGATCGATCACGAATCCTGAAGCACGGGGGTAAAAAGGTAATTTCACATACAGATGAATCCAAAACGGGTATTGGGCCTCCTTCTCACAGAACCAACCACCCGCGAATAGATCCACTTCAATTGGGTACGGGTCCCGACCCGATACAAGCCCAATCCACCAAGAAGAGAATCAGGCCACTGATTTGGTCAAATCAATAAGCCTGATTAGCTCTCACCAGGGAATCAAGGCCTAACTTCCCAAAACAGAATAGGAGGATTTTTCTCCTATTTGTTAGGCAGGAAATTAGGCCCCAAATCATTCCAAAGGCGACTATAAATACAACCCTTCTACCACCGAGACCAGGTTAATCACTCTTTGACCACTTAAGCTCTTTCTTGATCTTTTCCTGATTACTGACAAGAGCGTCGGAGGGTGCGTCGCCGGAATCAACCCCGGTGTTTCGCACTTCCTTGCAGGTTGTGCCAGGAGCAAGGAGATCGAGTCAATCGTTCAGGTGTTTCCCGGACTCACAAATTCTATCTGTTTACCCCCACACCGAAATCAGCGGTAACAAATACAAAAACAAGAAAACATAACGCCCGTTAGATGCAAGTCCGGGCCGCAAGCAATACAAGTAGGAAAATTAGGGGAAAACTAAATTAGACTAAACAGGTAATACTAACATGGAGAAACTAGTAAATATAACAATCTACAAATGACATTAAGCAGTGTAGTGATAACAGAAGAAGCATAACAATAACAATAAGGATCAACAGTAACAGTGTATCAACGGTAATAGTAATCAACAGTAACAGTAAAGATCAACAGTAAAAGTGACAGGATGTGACAGTTATTCTTATGTCTAATATTCAAAACTAACTAGGTAGCACTTCATGCGTCCCAAATTTTACCACATGGTTGCTACAGCAAACAGTTTCGATTTAAGATTTGTAGTGGAACTTCTAAAGGGCAATATATTTAGACAAATAGTAACAGTAACAGTAATAATAAATAGTAACGGTGTAATGGATCATGCCCTCATGCATCCAGAGATAAACATTATGTACCACAGTAAAGAGTGGGGAAACGAGTCCTTTCTGAATATACATTTCTATATTGTCCACTACTCGATCTTTTCCCTTAAAAACCCCGGCTTGATTTCCTTTATTATCAATAAATATGTGTGAACAAATACAAACGGGCTAAAGACATGAAAAGAACAGGAAATAAGTCTAAGATGAAATAGTGATTACAACGGTTGATAAAAACAACTCATAATGGCCAAAACAACTACATTTTTAGTTCTGGACAGCAAGACACTATTGTACCAAATCTGAGATTTCCATTGCTACAAATTAGCAAATCCAGATCCGTCTGAAAATATAGAAACCAGACTCTCTTCCGATTCCATCACATATATATAAGTCACATATCAACCACAGAAACATGGTCGAAAACAGCATTTAATGCAGAAATTATGTTCAGCCAGAAAATTCAAAATCTTGTTTATAAGCATGAAAAGAGTTTAAAATCATCATAATAAAATCTAAGAAAAATTTGGAAGATTCCTTAACACATCCAGTTTCAAAATATAAAATATCATGAATTTATATTACAGATAGTATAGTCAACAAAATAGGGAAAACAAAGTAATGCAACAAAATCTTAATTCTGAAAGTTTAGACATAGCAGTACTAAAACTGAGATAATTCATAAAATATAATTCGAAATCCAGATCCGTCAAAAGGGTGATAAAATAGACAAATAAGGCTACAGTTCTTATTCACAAGTTTTCATCAAAAACGAATATAATCAGGTTGAAAACATAATTCTTTACTGAACAGCATGCAGTTTGGAATTATATCGACTAGTTTCATAAGTATGAAATGAGATACAAAAGTCATTAATTAATTTCAAAAAAATTAGGGATTGTTCCCAGTCATATCTAAACATTCAGCAAAATATAGAGTTCAAATGCTACTTTTAATATCAGTTTTAAAATAATATTCCATACAAAATACATACAATTCAGAATCTGGAAAATACGATATGTCGGTAGTAAAACGGTAATAACTCATGCATCAAAACTCAGAATCCAGATCCGTCAAAATTTCTAGAAACTAGAAATTAGAGGCTACAAATCATGTTCACAAATTTATTTATTTTACTGATGTTAACATGGTCGAAATTACTGTATAAAAATAGGACAACAACAAACACAAGTTCTTTTATGCATTTTATCAAACAACTTAACAACAAACAGTCCAATCTAGATGTCATACAATGTATGGTATATGTGGGTTACTCAAATCAGCATGGCATGTTAATAAATAGTCCATAATAAGATAATACATCCAACAATCATCTATGCAATAATCATCTACAACATACGGTGTGTCATAAACAACATACGGTCAAGATGTCCACAAATCTAATTGTTTTCATGCAACGGGTGTCAATTATTGTAACTACTCATGATCACGATGTGATGTCAATGGTTAAACTAATAAATATGGATCATCATGAGAGTACAAATATTTTCATACTAGATTACTTACAGTATTAACTTGTATGACAAAAAGAATATATACAAGCTACTTGCCTGGTTATGAAGACGACGAAAGCGAAGAATAGAATAACAGGAACGGATTCCGAACAAAGAACACACAAACAAAAGATGAGAGACAAGAATCCAATCCAACCCAAATCACGTGCACACGATGTACGTGCACATACATCAAAAGAGACAGCAGCACACAACAGCAAGACCGGCAGCACGACGACGATGCGGAAGGACGGTAGCGACGACACAACTGCGGTCACGGTGGCACTCGACCACAGAGAAGACGACGGGAGGGGTGGCTCGGTCTGGGTGTGGGTGCACGGCAAAGTCGGCTATAGCGACGGGGAAGAGGAGAGGAGTGATCGGGAGATGGGTGGTCGGGGGGGTGTCGCCGACGTCGAAGAAGAACGACAACAGCAAGGAGGCAGGTCGGGAGAGATTGAGAGTAGGGAAGAGGATGACGGCTAGGAGGAGAGAGAGATAGAGTATTAGGGTTTTGGTGATTAGGGTTAGGGTACAATTAGGGTGCTTATATAGGGCAATATAGGTTTGGGTGAACTGGGTAGTATCCAATAGGGTAATAAGAATCCAATAAGAGACAATTAGGCCATGAAATAGGTTTAAACAATAGGCAAGATCAAGAACAAATTGTAGGCCAAATAAATAAGAATAAAAGGCTGAATCAATGCAAAATAAATCACAAGAGAGAGAAGAACAACAAACTTTACAATGAAAAGAAATTAAATACACCCAGAAAAAGAAAATCATGAATTTTATTAAATAAAATTAAAAATACAAATATGAGCATTAGGGGTTACAAATCCTACCCACCTAACAAGAAGAATTTCGTCATCGAAATTCAACCAGAAGTACATAGGGTAACCCCAAAAGAAAAGAAAAAATACAATATCAAAAGCAAAAACAGCAAAAAACAAGAGCTACACAAACAAATGAGGAAACCTCCAATGGATATCCCCCTCCAGCTCCCAAGTCGACTCACCCGGCGAGTAAAGATTCCAAGAAACACGAACAAGCTTGATCACCTTGTTCTTCAAAACCTTCTCCTGCCAATCCACAACAGCAACTGGCGGGATCTCACAAGACAAATCCGGCCTCACAGACAACTCCGAGTAGTCAATCACATGGCTCTCATCACAGATATACTTCCTCAGTTGTGAGACATGGAAGACGTCGTGCACTTCAGATAAAGCCGGAGGCAATGCAAGACGAAAGGCCACCTTGCTTACTTGTTCCATGATGTCAAATGGTCCGATGAACCTGGGGCTCAACATGCCTCCACCACCAAAACGAATGACATCCCGCCACGGAGATACCTTAAGGAAAACATGGTCTCCCACCTCAAACTCCAAGGCTCTACGATGAACATTAGCCCATCGCTTCTATCTGTCTTGCGCGGCTTGAAGATGCTTCCTGATCTGACTCACAACATCCACCGTCTTGGTGATCAACTCCGGGCCCAACAATTTTCTCTTGCCAATGTCATCCCAGCACACTGGCGACCGACACTTATGACCATAGAGTGCCTCAAAAGGAGCAACTTTAAGAGTGGCCTGAAAGCTGTTATTGTACGAGAACTCTACGAGATGTAAGTGGTCCTCCCAAGAACCTCCAAATTGCAGCACACAGGACCTTAACATGTCCTCTAGAGTCTGGATGGTCCTCTCTGACTTTCCATCTATCTGAGGGTGAAAAGTTGTACTGTTCTTCAATTTACTCTCCAGACAACTTTGAAGACTCTCCCAAAACTGTGACTTGAACCTCGTATCCCTGTCGGATACAATACTGACTGGAACCTCATGAAGTTTGACAATTTCTTGCATGTACTTCTCAGCTAAGCTCTCAGTAGACTGTTCAACTCTGAAGGAAACGAAGTGCGCGCTCTTGGTCAACCTGTCCACAATTACCCAAATGGCGTTGTGACCCTTAGGACTCCTCGACAAAGCGGTCACAATATCCATGGTGATATACTCCCACTTCCACTCCGGAATGGAAATAGGCTGAAGAAGTCCGGCGGTCCTCTGATGCTCTGCCTTCACCTGCTGGCAGATCAAGCATTGCGACACAATGTAATATACCAATCGGATATTATATTTGTATTATAATTATTTTTAAAATTAAAATATTTTTATGGAATATCCCAATCGGATATTATATTTTTATGAGCCGCTTCCAGACTCTTCTCGAGCACCACATTCTTCAATCCGTCCCTATCGGATCTCGCTTCGAATAAAGAGTGGTGAAGAAACTTGAGCCTCAAACTGTGGCTGACAGCCATCGAAGGACATGCCTTCTCACCGCTAGGGGCACTTCGCGAACTCTCTCTTCGAGATGCCTCATCTCGATATCTCGGCGAGCTAAGGTCAACCTTAAATGACCTCACTCCCGCTTCGCTTTAAAAAGCATCTTCCGAGACTGAGTGAGCCCTAACTTCGTAATGCCTAGGTTAGAGCGGAGATCTGATACCTCGCTACCCTGGGGAAACCAATCAAAGAGAAATGTAAAATGCCCGAACTTCGTATAAAGCTGCAAGATAGTTCTGAGTTCTAACTCTAAGGAGGCTAAGTACTGGGTCCAAGGGGAGCTACAAAGTTGATCCTAAGTACAAATTCTAGTAAACTAACGAACTTTAAGCCTCTCAGCCAAATACTGAGTCCAAAATCCCATTTCATTTTCAAAAAGAAGATACAAGAGTGGTGGCTAGTCCGCTATACGGCTGGAGTACAAAAGTGCTGAGAAAAAATAACAAGTGCAGATACAAAAGGTCAAGAAGCCACCTTGGGGGGCTGCTCCGTGTTCGCCTCCAGTACCTCCACAATCGTCGACTGAGGATTCGCCATGACATCCTCATCTTCCTTTCCTTCTTCCTCTTCTTCTTCGCCTCCACCGACGGCCTCTGCCCCCTCGGCCACTTCGCCTTCGAGAAGGGTGTACAAACTATACCCCGAGCTGTCAAAACCGGGGACACGCGCTTCCACATGTTCAAGGGCCCTGGCGTAGGATTGTTCCATGTTCATACACATATGTGCTTTCGCCTCGACCCTAATCGCCTCCGTAGCCGCTTCCACTGTCGCTTCCTTCTCTCTCGCTATGTCTTTGGTAGCCCTCACGGCCATCTCCTTCTCCTTGTCAGCCCGCTCCCTCTCCTTGTCATCCTTCTCCCTCTCCTTGTCCACCCTCGCCATCTCCAGAACGATCTGCTCGTTCGCCTTCGCCAAGGCAAACTCGAGAAGGGTGATCTGAGCGGCGTGAGACTCTGACAGACACCACTCTGCCTCGTACATTTTTACGGCCTTGAATCTCTCCAACCGATCCTTGTCACTCGCCGCTTTGAGCTCCTTCTCCTACTCGGCGAACTGCTCCAAAAGGTGGCTAAAGTGGCACGTGATCTACAAAAAAAACAACGGAAAAACTTAGTTTAGCACAAGGGAAATTCATATGTTTTGAGAGTCCAAATAATTATTCACAGACATGGTTGCCCTAGTAATCTCGAGGGCATCGTCGCCCACGGTTCCTGCCTTCAACGCTGCTCGATCCTTCAGGGTCGGCAAGTGACGAATCACCTGCATGCTCATGAGAAAGTCCCCTAGGAAGCCATCATGCTTCATCACTCGCCTATCAGAAACGAAGAGCCTTTTGTGCTGCTCGGTGAGAATCGTCTCTGCGTCGGCTGTAAGTGGTTGGGCCTGGAGCGCCAGTGCAGCACCGAGGGGTGAATTCTGTGGCTAAGGAGTCAGGAGGGGCAGACGAGACAAGAGTGACAGATGGAGCAGACGGAGTGGAAGAGGGGGATTCCAAGTCAACCGTCGGGGCTGCCGCCGCCGAGCCCTTCACAGTTCGGCCTGATGATCGCCCCGCCGTCATTCTCTTCCTCTTCTTGCTATCGATCCCCTTCCCACCTACTCCTCCTCGATCAAATAACATCACTCGGAAGTACATATCAGGGGCCTCTATAGGAACAAAGGCCAAAAAGTTAGCACACGAAGAAAGCAAGATTAGAAGAAAGTAAAAACGAAGGGAAATATCTGAAGCATACTGGGGTCGATCGGACTGAGACCCCCACCGAAGAGAACCTCCTCGGTCATATCCGTCCAACTCATGGTAGGGCGACCGAGGAGTTTCAATACGAACTTATCTTCCTCTGGATTCAATATGGGCTCGGTCTTCGCCCACCTCGGCACATCCTCCCTCCATCTTGTAGGAAAATCCCACAGTTTGCTACATCAGATCAAGAAAATATTTTTCTTTCCAAAACTTGATTGAGTCCAGGTTCTCGATCAACTTAACACCCCGCTGTGGCGACAAATAGTACCGGTACTCCATTTTTCTCATGCAATTGATCTGATAATGACTTCGGAGGATGCTGAGCTGGGGCTCAACCCCCACTGCTTGGCACTGGAATATGAAGCCAATGACATGCCGCCACATGTTTGGCATGTACTGAACAGGACTTAGTCCATGCCACCGTAATACCTCGGTCATGGATGGCGGTAGGGGTAGATGAAGACTGGCATTGAGCGCATCAAATGGGAAGACGAACGTATCTGGCGAGGTTGCCGAAAACACTTGGAACCCTGGACCTGGAAGAAGGAGGGTAAACTCTGCCGGTATCATAAAGCTTCTTCTGATGCACAGTAAATCCTTCTCCGTGAGAACCGAATGGATGTTGTCAACCTCGGAGCGTTCCCCTGGCTTGTTCTCCTCGTACGAAGCTGAGCTGCCGTAGACCACCTTGCGAGAAGATCGTCGGAGTACTCTCTGACTCTCTTGAGGCTAGACAGAGCATATGGTAGCCTTCCTAACTCCCCCTCTCTCCTTACCTCCTCCACTGTCGTCTTAATAACCACCGACCTACCAACCTCCTTCCCCTTGTCCACGGTTGGGGGGACTACCAATAACCGATCACTCCCTTGGTCCGAGGTGGAGGTCTCACTCCCAGACGACACCCTAGGTATTTCATAAAATATATAAAATAAAATATATATTTACCTTAATGTGATAGCTAAGGTCAGAAAAGATCGCCGGAAAGCACTAACGATTGGCTGCGAACGCCAGTTGAGCCACCGAGCAGTAAGAAATTTTAGCCAAGAGTAAAAAGAGAGAATGAGGAAATGAGAGGAAAGGTGGAGACTTATAGTAAAAGAGGAGGCGCCGCTTAGGCTTCTGAGAGCTTTGGGCCCCCAAAACTGCTAGAAAGCCCATCAGAATGCTAAACGACAGAATTCGTAAAGGCGAGAACATGATATGACGCCCAAAACTTGTTGACCAGTCAGATCGCCTCATGATTCGCATCGGATCTCCATCAACGGTTCAGATCATGCTACGTAGCTCGGATCTGTATACCGAGGATCCGAACTACCGAGCGTGAAAATGGTGAAAAATACCGCCTCATTATTTGTAACCCCTGTTTTTCATTTTTCGTATTTTTTTGGTGTATTTTTCGTTTTGAGGCATTTTCTCTCTTGTATTTTTCTAAACCATATATTGGAGTTGTTTTAATATATATTCATTTATTTCATTTTGAGCTCTTCGTGTGTGATTGGTTATCCCATTTGTTTCGTTCTTCGTTATTTTGGTTCTTTCTTTATTTTTGGTCTCGTCTCTTTATTTTTATTTTTCTTGGTGTTTGTGCTGGTGATGGATCGTCCTATTTTACAACCTTTTTGTTGAACCCTATTCGACTACCAAAGCCAAATTAAAATGTCCAGTCCTATTTGCATTCCTAATTGATTGCCCCATTATCCAAAACTCATTTGTAAACCTACTACTACTCCTGATATCCATTAACCCACTAACCCACAACTACCCCCCCTATATATATAACCCCTCACAAACCCTAAACCCTAACCCTAATTCCTCTCTCTCTCCCTCACATCCGGCCTCCCTTCCTCCTTGTTTGCAAAGCCGACCCCGACCCCAAGCTCCAGGCCGAGCACACCCCATCCTCCCTTCCCGGCCTACTTCATCCCGGCAACACCATAACCCGAGCCCCCATCTCCTACAACAGAGCCCCTCCATCCACCCTACTCCTGATCCTCTTCTCCTTGCATAACCTGACCACCTCACACCACCCCACAATCCCTCATCTCTCTCGTGGTGTTCTCTTGTGGCCGCAAGCTACTTTTAGCATTTTGCTTTGAGGATTTTTGTTCGTGTGGAGATTCTTGGCACTAGTTGCTTGGATTCGTCGATTTGTGGATTTTCGTTCGTGGGTTTTGCTCCTACTCTTGATTGCATCCTTCTTCATCCCGATTTAAGGTAAGTAACTTGTACTCCAATTTATTTGTTTGATACAAGTCAAAAGTTCACCTATAGTGTAGTTGGGTCTAGAGACGACTCTTGTTTGTATTTTCCTTGATGGGTTTTGTCTCTATTGTAAAATCTTGACCATAGATGACTCACGATACAATTTGGACATGAATTAACCTAGGATTTACCCGTTCTTGAATTTGGATCATGTATGTGAGATTTTTTTGAAAATTAGTGATTTGGTTGAGACCCATGTGAAATACTTGGTGTGGACATGCTAGATACTCTAATTCATGATATTTAGACACTTGGTAGACTCGCTTTCATGTTTGGATGTGTTTGGATCAATTTTCTTGAATCTATGTTGTTTTTGTTCTTAAGGGAAAATTTTGTATTTTGTCGCTGTTCTGTTTTGTTTGCTGGTTTGGATTGTGTTAGAGTCGGTATCTTAATTTCGGTATAAAACATGAGTTTTAGAGAATTTCGTCTATTTTCAAACCCCTCTGACCTTGCTTGATTTTGATTTCGTATGACCGAGTTATGACTATTTTAGTACAGAGGTGTCAGATTCTGTTTGGAAATCAGATTCTGTTTGGAAAAGATCGACACCTCTGTACTAAAACAGTCATAACTTGGTCATACGAAATCAAAATCAAGCAATGTCAGAGGGGTTTGAAAATAGACAAAATTCTCTAAAACTCATGTTTTGTACCGAAATTAAGATACTGGCTCTAACACAGTCCAAACCAGCAAACAAAACAGAACAGCGACAAAATACAGATTTTTCCCTTAAGAACAAAAACAACATAGATTCAAAAAAATTGATCCAAACACATCCAAACATGAAATCGAGTCTACCAAGTGTCTAAATATCATGAATTAGGGTATCTAGCATGTCCACACCAAGTATTTCACTTGGGTCACAACCAAATCACTAATTTTCACAAAAATCTCACATACATGATCCAAATTCAAGAACGGGTAAATCCTAAGTTAATTCATGTCCAAATTGTGTCGTGAGTCATCTATGGTCAAGTTTTCATAATAGAAACAAAACCCATCAAGGAAAACACAAACAAGAGTAAAAATAAAAATAAAGAAACGAGACCAAAAATGAAGAAAGAACCAAAATAACGAAGAACGAAACAAAAGGGACAACCAATCACACACGAAGAGCTCAAAATGAAATAAACGAATATATATTGAAAACAACTCCAATATATGGTTCAGAAAAAATACAAAATAGAAAATACCTCAAAATGAAAAATACACCAAAAATAATACGAAAAATGAAAACAGGGGTTACAGTATTAGTGCTGGATTTTCTGCTTTATTATTATTATTATTTGTTGCTTGAACCTGAATAAAATGTACTTGATTACTTAGATATTTATTTGTATTTGGGCGATGTGACCCAGGATATTTGACTCGTTCAGAATTTGATTATTTGAGATTATTATATTTGGTTTCAAGAAATTTCTGTGGGTATCTTGTTTCAATTATGCATGCTGGTTGATACTTTTCTGGCTTCCGACTCTGATTATTTCTGTGATATGTTGGAAAGATTCTTGAACAGCTTATGGATGATGAAAATCATTCGCTGGGCTTTTGTCGCGTATCCGTATTCCGTATTTCTTTTTGAGAAGCGGGGCGTGACATTATTTGTGCAGGATCTCCATCAATGGTTCAGATCACGCCACGTAGCTCGGATCTTTATACCGAGGATCCGAACTACCAAGTGTGAAAATGGCAAAAACACCGCCTCATGATTCGCGCCGGATCTCCATCAACGGCTCAGGTCACGCCATGTAGCTCGGATCTATATGCCGAGGATCTGAACTATCGACCATGAAAATGGCGAAAAACATCGCCTCATGATTCGCACTGGATCTCCATCTACGGCTCAAATCACGTCACGTAGCATGGATCTGTGTACCGAGGATCCGAACTACCGAGCGTGAAAATTACAAAAAACATCACCTCATGATTTGCGCTGAATCTCCATCAACGGCTCAAATCACGCCATGTAGCTCGGATCTGTGTACCGAGGATCCGAACTACCGAGCGTAAAAAAGGCAAAAAACACCGCCTCATGATTCGCGCCGAATCTCCATCAACCGTTTAGATCACGCCACGTAGCTCGAATCTATATGCCGAGGATCTGAACTACCGACCGCAAAAATGGCGAAAAACATCACCTCATGATTCGCGCCGGATCTCCATCTACGGCTCACATCACGCCACGTAGCTCGGATATAAAATCTGAGGATCCGAACTACCGAGCATGAAAATGGTGAAAAATATCGCCTCATGATTCGCACTGGATCTCTATCAATGGCTCAGATCACGCCACATAGCTCGAATCCGAACTACCGAGCTTAAAAATGGCAGAAAACATCGCCTCATGATTCGCGCTGGATCTCCATCAATGGCTCAGATCATGCCACCTAGCTCGGATCTGGAATTCGAAGATCCGAACCACCGAACATCGAAATGGGGAAAGCGCTTACCTCCCGATGCGTGCACATGATCAGAGCGCCCAGATCGAGCCACGTCAACTAGCGCCAGATCAACCGTCTGATCGGTCGAAAATTCACGCCAGCGACACGATCGATGCTCTAGATTGCGCCACGTCATTATTTAATTGATTAATTCTTTTATTTTTTTATTAATTCGAATTAATTATTTAAAAAATGAAAAAATAATTAAAATTTCAAAAAATTAATTAAAAATTCTAAAAAGTTATTATAAATTCGGGAAAAATATTTTTGAATTCTTGGATAAATAATTATTAATTAATAAGAGTAATTAATACATTTTGAAAATAGATTGTTATTTCGCAAAATTGAATAAATAATTCGAAAAATAATTAAAAAATTAGAAAAAATCAATGAAAAATCCGGAAGATACCACCAACATGTTTGAATATGAGGCAGGCTCAATTGAACGTTGTGAAGCCCTGTGGGCTATTCTAAAGCTCCTAAAGAACTCCGATAAAATCTTGTACACCATTAAAACCAAAAAACTACTCTTTAAAGGCTGTTAAAATCAGTCTTTGGGAGTGGGGGGCTCGTGATATGGCTAAAAATGGGATTAAATCTAGACCATTCAAACCAGTCATGAATCTTAAAGCTCTCAAGGGTAAAACGGTAAATTCCACCACAAACGGGTCTGAATTGGGAAATGGGTCTTTCTTCAAAGCTCAATAACCCAAAAACGGATCTGTCCTATTGGGTATGGGTAGCAACCCATTACAAACCAATTTAGATATTTAAAGAGTAATTCAAATTCGTGATTATCTCTAAGAGGCGGTTTAAATCGCCTCTCTTATCATAAAACGAGTTTAAACTCTACATCTTATCAAAAAATACCAGGACATAGAGATAAATGATTATCTCTAAACCGTCTCTTAAGGCGACTAAAAATACCCCTTTCCCTCCACCATAACAAGGTAATCAATATTTTCCCACATAAACGTTCTTTCATAATCTTCCTGATTACTGACTTGAGCATCCGAGGGTTCGTCGCCGGGATTCATCCCTCTGTACCAAACTTTTTGCAGGTCAACGGCAGCAGCAATAAGTCAGTCAAACGCCGGTGAAAGTCAACAGGGTTGCCTTATTTGTTTCCAAAAAAAATTCACAAATTTACCTATTTTTCCCCACACCAAAATTAGCAGCAACAATTACTAAGGTATTCTATTGGGTACTGCAAAATTAACTACCTAAGTATTCTGTTGATATTACTCCAAATTTTTCTGGTAGCTGTATTCTGTCAAATATAGAACGCTCCATAATATACTATCTAATTATTCTGTTGATATTATTCTTTCTCTTTGTTCTTTCTTTCTTTCTTTTTGAAGGATGTAATTGATATTATTATGTTGAAATAAATTATTCTCTTGGTCATTTGTAATTATGTTGAAATAAAGTATTCTCTTGGTCATTAGTAATTATTTCAATCTGACAAAAGATATGTTATTTTATTTTCTTAGTAAATCCAATTTCATGTACAATGAACCTTCTCTTGGTCATTTTTGTAATTAGTTCAATGTGGTAAATGATATGCTATTTCATTTTCTATTCAGCTTGAGTGATAAACATAAACACTGTGTGCATGCATGTTGTAGCTTATAAAATGGCATTTGCTAATTATTTTAGGTTTGTAGCAAGGTACTTTAGGTTGGATTTTACAAGACCCATTTAGATCAACATTAAATATTCTGTAAAATTTACCTGGGTTGAGTATACACAAATATGTGGATGAAATACTTCATAAACCGAAACCTACATCGTAAAATGTTTAGAATTTGGGTTTATGATAAATAAAAAGTAGATGGACTGTAACTGTGTGCATGCATGTTGTAGCTTACAAAATGGTAATTTCAACATACTAAAATGCAGATGTATGTAAATATTTAACACAGGTAAGAACTATTTACTAATATAATAAAAAGTAAGACTTAAGTTGCTATTATATGCACATATGCGGATGAAATACTAAGCAAATCAATACATAATTATGAGTTACTCAAATGTGTATAAGTGCAAATTATTGAAGTGTATAAGTTTTAAATTTTTTCGGATAAAATACAAAATCTAGCTGAGCGATTATATGATGCTTGACAAACAAAAATCTCTTCCGCTCAACTTAATAAGAGTCTTTCAGCATTGGCCCGGCATCAAAAACTAAATATATTACGTCGAAAAAGTCATAAAATGTACAAGGACTTGAATCCGCAACAATGGTTCATTCAACAGCAGAGGGTGAATCTCCACACAAACTTGCACGAATGATAAGATAAGTCAAATTAAGACAAAACGAAAGAGATATAGGGACGATGAGGATGGCTTTAAAACCTGTACAATTGCATAGAGAGTTACTTTCAATCTAAACAATGAAGAGAATGAACATGAAATAACTAGAAACAACTTGAATGATGAATATAACATGTCAATGCAAATTTGTCTGTCGGAATACAAGATGTGAGAAATCAAACCAGATATGCATAGGCGAGTCATCAAGTAGAATAACGTCATCACTTTCAAATGGTGACGAAGAAGTGCTCACAAATTTAGCAAATAGACTAGAAGATGTGAGAAATCAAACTACATATAGAATGTGGTCCGTAGGCGAGCCATCAAGTGGAAGATGGACAAACATAGTAGAAGAAGTGGGAAATCAAAGTACATATTTGTATATGGTGCGTAGGCGAGTCATCAAATAGAAGATCATCATCACTGTTAATTGGTGATGACGAAGTACAAAATGATGGTATGTAATTTATATCACACTACACTTCCAAATTCCAACAATACTAATTCATTGTGCAGCATCTTCTGCTCAACCTAATCATCTAAATGAACATGGAAGAGCTAACAACGTAGAAACAAATAGAAGTAAGTTAAAATCAATTTCTTTATATTTATACAAGTTTAAAAAATTAAAAATAATTGTATGTATTTGTTGGTACGAAATGAACATATAGATGTAACATCAGTCAAAGTTCGTACTTAGAGAGGCAACCTGTTATGTGTTCCAATTGTCATGCTCAAATATAGATAGAGTAGAGGTCCTCCACATCAACAATGAGGCGACCTCAGTTTCAACAATGTTGTAGAGCAGGTTTGGTCAATTTACCATTTCTACCACCATCACCTCCATTAATTGTTGATCTTCTTGATGGAAAATATGAAAAACCTCAATCAAGATATAAAGATTTGATTAGGACTTACAATTCATTATTTTCTATGATGTTGTTGGGAGGAAAGGTTGACAAAAGTGTCATGAATGGAAGAGGTCCATATACTTTCAAACTATGTGGAGCAAATTATCACCGAATTAGTTCTTTTCTCCTTACTAAAGGATCTGATCCCATATTTGCACAATTGTACATTCATGATGGACAGTTGGAGCTAGACCAAAGTACAAAAAATGCAACTGATATGGGCTAACTAACATAGATACAGATGTAACGCTCCGGGCCCCGCTCAAACGAATTCTAACAACTGCCCACCACATGCTGCATCTCAAAAGGTGTTATAGCTTATTGGTGACCTTAAGATCATAGGCTATTTAATTCACACTCCCAAGATTTCGGCCTACGTGGGACATTTCACCCACGCCAACTAACAACCACACTGTCACGCCCCGCTTCCCAAAAGAAATACGGAATATGAGTATGTGACGAAGCCCAGCAATGATTTTCATCATTCATAAACTATATGATCGACTCAGCATCATAACAAGAAATATAGCAAAATATATTTAACTCCGCATGCATGAATAATTTATTAATCAACAGTAAACATTTGAAACAATTATAAAAATCCCAAACAAATTCAATATCCGGATCAAAAGTAAAAACTTCGGGACTACAAGCCCGTTACAAGTTTCAAGTAGCAACAAAATTTAATAAACTCAAATACAAAGTAATTAAAACAAATTTTTCCAAGCGAAGCCTAGAAGGTTTGCTCACCAACTCCAGCAGGCAACTCGTATCCAAAGTCTGTATATAGATCATGCAGAAGAAAAATAGAGAAGCAAAGACAGATGCCCTTAATGCAAGTTCGGGCCGCAAGTAGTACAAGCAAGGGGGTAAGGAAATAAGTGCAAAAAAGTATGAAACAAATTTGGAATCAAGGGTATACAACATGATTGACAAGGAAGCAACAAGTGGTGAAGTTTAAGGGACTAGCAAGCAAGTAAGACAAATCAAGTAACAGGATCAGGTAACAAATACAAGTGGCTAGAACAAGTAACAAATAGGCATGTAACATGTACCAAGTATCAAGTAACATGTCTCAAGTAACAAATAACATGTAACATGTAACAAGTAACAGGAAAGGATAACCAGAATGTGCAAGTGAACATGTTATACTTAACTCTGTTGTTTAATTCTATCTAGGTAGCACTTCATGCGTCCCGTCTATTTACCACATGGTTGCTACTTACAAACAGTTACGTTTAGGCCTAGTGGTGGATATTATAGGACGGTGTACTCAGGTCATGTAGGAAATACGAGCATGTGGTCAAACCATGGGCACTAGAGGTGGCCCCCGCAGGCACTAGAGGTAGCTCCTATCAATTCCTGACGTGGCACTTAGTTCTACATGGCACTTAGTTCCATCTGATTGCAAACACATATCATGTAATCATATAATGGGTACTAGAGGTAACCCCCGCAGGCACTAGAGGTGGCCCCCGTCAACCCCTGATGTGGCACTTAGTTCCATTTAACTCAAATCATAGGAAACACGGATCCCCTTCCAATTACACTAACCTATATTGTCCACTACTATGTCTTTCCCTTAACTCCGGTTTGTTATTTATTATAATTATCAAGACATGCATGAAAGCATGCGAAACAGGGCAAGTAAACATGATCAAGGCCAGGGAAAAAGTTTAGGTTAGGTAGAATGCATATTCGTGTGTCAAAACTAATTGAAATGATCAAGAACGACGAGAATTCCAATTCTGGACAGTATGACGTTGCTGCACCAAAACTAAGATTCCTGTTGCTATAGGAATGCAAATCTGAATACGTCAGAAAATATAGAAACTAGACTCTCTGCCGAATTTAGTGCATATAAAATAGATACATAAAGGTTGTAGCAACAGATGTCAAAATAGCAAACTACACAGAATTCGTGTTCAGCCAAAATTTATAAAATTGTGTTTATACACATGAAACAGGTCTGAAACTTCATTAATTAATTCTAGGGAAATTAGGGAATGTTCTCTAGTGTGTCTAGTATCAGAATGCAAAATTTCAAGTCATTATCTTACTGGTAGAATGGTTAATTTAATTGTGAAGCAAAGTGGTGCAGCAAATTCATGAATCTAGAATTCTACGATACAGCAGCAGTAAAATTGCGATAAATCATAAACTATAACTCGGAATTTAATTCCGTCAAAAAGTTAGTAACCTAGACATCTGGGGATACATTTCATGTTTAGAATTCAAGTCTAGATTCTGATGTTATCAGGGTCGAAACTGCAAGCTAAAATAGGAACTGCAACATAGTTGTTTCTTTTATATAAAAAGTGTCATGATTAGTAACTATTATGAGTCTAAATTAATGTGTGATGCTAATTAGGATGTAATAGATATCAAATCAACAAGTCACATTTATTTCTCAACTCAAAAGAAAGTAAAATCACCACATACATCATACAACGTACATCTACAAGTCAAGGTGGTTCTTAATTACGTGTGTTCAAATAATTAGATGATAAAATGGATCCAACTAGTTGTGAAACGAATATATCAACGAAAGGTTGTGACTATTATGATCATGGGATTGATAAGGAGTAAAATGAGATCATCAAACGATAAGCCAAAGGAGAGTCACAACTACGATCTACTTGCTGTATTTTCAAATAAAAGCTTGTACTAGAACAACAGATTTTTACGAGAAGATACTCACCTTGATTGGATGAGGGCATTGATCGACGATCGAGATGGGATGGATCGGATCAGTGCGGATCTTGATGGCAATCAAGATCAATGAAGATCGACAGCTCAGATCAGATCTGATCTGATCAAGAAGATGGAGATCGGATGGCCCAGAACGCTTTGATGGTGATGATCAAGATGATCTGAATCGGGAAGAGATCGGAAGTTCCAGATATGATCTGATTGATGATGTCTCGGATCTTGATCTGATCAGAGGGCTGAGATTGAGAGATCAAGATCAGATGATGGTGATGATCAAGATCAGATCAAACGGTCAGAATGCAAACAGAGCTTCACGACAATGGCGAGAGGCTTCGGCGGTAGTTATGGCGCAGGCTGCGGCGACTGGTGGTAGCGTCGAGGGGGGCTCGACTGGGGGCAGAAGATGGAGGGCGACGATGGCGATAGGAGGGAGACGATGGTGCTCTACTTTCGGAAGAGAAACAGAGGAGGAGAAGTGGCTGTGGATGGCAGGATGGTGGTGACTGCGGGGGTCGCGATGGGGCACTGGCGATGGCTTGGAGGCGGGGGGGGGGGGGGGGGGGGGGGGGGACTTTGCAGTCGATGAGGGGGCATCGCGAGGCGGCGGGGCGAAGTGAAGAAGGAGGCTAAGCGGAAGTAACCGAGGAGCGGTGGGATGGTGAAGTGCAGCGGGGGTGGTGGGTGTCGACGAGGTGCACAGGGAATGGGGAAGAGGATGACGAAGTGGCGGAGTTCGAGAGTGCGATGTGGGTGATGGGTTCGCAAAGGTGTAGGATGGAGGTGGCGCTCAGGGCTCGAGCAGGCAGAGGCGAGGCTTGGGTGGTCGACGAGGAGGACGGGGCAATGGCGATGGATGGTCGGAGGGGCGAGGACAAGGAGATGGGTCCAGTAGAGGAGTCACGATACAGAGGCGAGCAGAGGTGGAAAGTGATGAGGAGTGAGGAAGATGAACAGGGAAATAGTAGGTTGACGGCTATGGGGGTAGAACAGTAGAACTACGGTAGGGTTTTGGTATAGGTATATATATATATATATATATATAGGGTAATGAGTTTGAATCAATTAATAGGTTTAATTTCAATAGTGGAAAAATAGTAAGCATTATAGGGGTTTATAAAACATACATATACATATACATTAAGTCAAATAATGAATACATATAAAATAGAGTATGTTGGGCTTAAAATAAAATAATAATAATAATAATATTTACAATGAAAATAATGATACTGCAAATAACAACAATAACAAAAATAATACTGATACTAGTAATAATACTAATATATGTATATGAAAATGAAAATTTGAGTTTAACAAATTTATTAAAATAATCCAAATAATATATAATATAAATAGTCAGTTTAATAGAAATAGAAATTAAAGTTAAAATATACAATTATTCGAAATAAATAAAATTTCCGATTAAAAAATATTTTAATAGAGAGTCCAAAACGAATTTAACACAAGGTAAATTATAATTAATCGAAATACAGAAAATATTTATTTACGGGAACGGGGGTTACAAATCCTACCCTCCTTACAACAAAATTTCGTCTTCGAAATTTGCTTAGGCGGTACATAGGAAAGGGCACAAGCAAACTTGGGGAAAGGTAACAAAACAGGAAATTTGAGGAAGTGAAACAGAGTGGTGGCAACACCAAAATAAGGAGGAAGTAGATAACAATGATGTCAAATAATGAATTGATGCAAAAGGCAGAAAGTGAACACAATACAACAAAGCAAGATAAAGAGTAGGTAGAACTGGAATCAAGGAGAGAATGGACAATGGAGAATTGAATCAAATAATGAATTGGTGCATGATGGCTAAATGGAATGCAAGAAAGGAGTAACCAGTATAAAAAATGAAGAAAAACCAACACAATACTTGCAAGATATTAAGGCAAAGAGGTGAAGAAATAGAGAGAGCTGGAATTGAAGAAAGGAAGGACAGGGAAGAATTGAATCAAATGATGAGTCAATGGATGAGGATGAATGCAAGGGATAGAGGAAAGCAAACAATGTAGGGAAGGAAAAGCAACAAGAGAATCTTAGAACCTGTGGGTTATGGGCCCACCACGCTTCCGCTGCGCCACACTGATCGAGAAGACTGACAATAACATCCATTAGCTCCAGCTGTAGCGCCCCGAATTTCTAATATAATATCTTAGAAAATACGTGGCACAATCCCAGCATCAACTTCAATGTAATAGTACACATAGCCCAAAAACACGAATAATTTTATTCCAAACTTTTATTACAACGATCTTTTTCAAACACAGCGGAAATACAAACACCTTGAATTACAACTCTTCTTACTACAACACCTCTTTACAAATTTTTACACAAAGCTCTATTACATCAGTTTAACTCAAATCTATCTCAAGCATCCAAGCCTCCAAATTCTAAGCAACAACCTGTAACACATGAGGCTAGAGATGATCCCTAACCCCCAAACTAAAGGGGTCAGCCATAAATGGTGTGAGTGATATAAAAACTGTTACCGCTGATTTCGGTGTGGGGGTAAACAGATAGAATTTGTGAGTCCGGGAAACACCTGAACGATTGACTCGATCTCCTTGCTCCTGGCACAACCTGCAAGGAAGTGCGAAACACCGGGGTTGATTCCGGCGACGCACCCTCCGACGCTCTTGTCAGTAATCAGGAAAAGATCAAGAAAGAGCTTAAGTGGTCAAAGAGTGATTAACCTGGTCTCGGTGGTAGAAGGGTTGTATTTATAGTCGCCTTTGGAATGATTTGGGGCCTAATTTCCTGCCTAACAAATAGGAGAAAAATCCTCCTATTCTGTTTTGGGAAGTTAGGCCTTGATTCCCTGGTGAGAGCTAATCAGGCTTATTGATTTGACCAAATCAGTGGCCTGATTCTCTTCTTGGTGGATTGGGCTTGTATCGGGTCGGGACCCGTACCCAATTGAAGTGGATCTATTCGCGGGTGGTTGGTTCTGTGAGAAGGAGGCCCAATACCCGTTTTGGATTCATCTGTATGTGAAATTACCTTTTTACCCCCGTGCTTCAGGATTCGTGATCGATCTGGACGGTCTCGATTTAACCCCAATTTTAGCCATATCACGAGCCCCCCACTCCTAAAGACTGAGTGTGATCAGACTTTGAGGAGTAGTTTAGCTGCTTTTAGTGGCTGATGGAGTTGTATCGGAGTCCAGACGTGGGATTTTGAATCTGGAAAGGGGGTAGTGAGGCAACTTTTGACGCCGCTGGCGGTTTTCTGGTGACATCGGGTATTCAAGAGTTTTTATCTATTTTTTTTTGGACTATTTGTTTAACTTTGCGATGCGTCTGCTAATCATACGGGGGCCTTAGCCGTACATTCTGGGCGATAATTGTTCGTTCAAGGGTTCGAAAATGTGCCCCCTAAATCTCAATTACTCTCCAGAATTTTTGGCTAATTTTCCCGGATTTTTAACAATTTTCTCGCAATTTTTAAACAAATAAAACAAATTAAATAGATAAAAAATGATTTAAATACCGATTTATGACGTGGCTCGATCTGGGCCGTTGATCGCGGAAGGGCGCGAATTTCGGAAAGATCTGACGGTTGCTGCTGCTCGGCAGCGTTTTTCTCCGTTTACCAGTTCGGGAAGACCTCTGCTCGGCAGCCGACCGAAGGGATGGGGGTTCGGCAGCCGACCGAGGGCTTGAGCGACGTGGCGTAATCTGGGCCGTTGGATGTGGGCGCGCATCTCGAGACGGGAACGGTTCCCAAGAAAATGCTATCTTGTCTTCTAGCGCACGTGGCGCAATCTGAGCCGTTCGCCATTGGGAGCGTGAATTTCTGAGAGATCCGGCGGCTGAGGTAGCTCGGTGCCTTTTTTTCTCCATTTACCAGTTCGGGAAGGCCTCTGCTCGGCAGCCGACCGAAGGCGATCTCGTGGCGCTATCTGTTCGGAGGCGATCTCGCTTCCGAGGGTATTAATGGCGCTCGGGGTTTGTGCTGCATTCCTCTTCCCCAGGCCATTAAGAATAACTCCTTTGATTAATGCGTGGCATTCCGACTTCCGGGGATCAATAATTCCCTCAATTAAAACGCGGCGCTTCAATTTCCGAGGGTAGTAATGGCTGGTTATAGGGGGCAGGCTATAAGTACCCCATCTCTTTTGTCATTTTCGTCACAACCAAATTGGGTTCCAGACCTCGGAGGCATCTGCCTTGGGTAGCTTCTCTCTTGAAGTTCGGAGTGGTGGTTGCTCTTCTGCCTGGTTTTCCCTTTGTTCCTGACGGCCCCAAAGTGGATGTCAGGAGCGAGGGGGAACGAGGCAGTAGTGGTGACGACCGTAGTCCGCGCTCGGGGGATGAGTTATCTCCGAAGGACGGGTGGTCGCTCTCTTACCTTATTCTTCTCCCGTTCCGGACGGTCCCTAAGTGGGTGTCGGGAGCGGAGGAGAATAAGGCAAGAGTGGTGACGACCGTAGTCCGGACCCGAGGGATGGGCCTTCCCGGAAGGACGGGCGGTCGCCCCGCTGTCTTGTTGTTTCCCCATCCCTCCCTGCTCCGAAGGGGTGTGAGGGGTGGGGGCAACAAGACAGTGACGTCGACGGCCGTGGTCCGGACCCGGGGTGCGGACCTCTTCCAAGGACGGGTCGCCGTTCTCTCACCAAGATCTTCTGCCTTCTTCGGTTGCTCCGAAGTGAGTGTTGAAGTAGGCAGAGATCTTGGTGGGAGAGTGACGACCCCCGTCTGATGTCGATCTCCGGGCCATCTGAGTCCGTTTGTTGCAACTGTGAAGGCGCCGCTGTTAGAGTCTTTCGACAAGCCGAGCCTTCCAGTTGCAACCAACTAGCTCGGGATGGTGCGTCTCTTCCGACCTCTGAGTGTTGGTGGGTTCCCCCCCATCTCTGTCTTCCTTCTCGGGCTGATGGCTTTTGACGGAGGTCAGCCCGGGGGAGTTAGAGATGGGGGGAGTGCCGATCTGCTTCTGATCTGCTTCTGACCGGGGCCTGTTGTCGGGGTTATGGCAACCGAGGCACGGGACCCGGGGGGCGCCTGCCGAGGGCGGCGCCTTAAAACATAATCAAAAATTTTCCAGGTTCTTTCATGCATAGGCGAGGTGTCCGAGGTCCCGATCGTCCGAGCGACGTGGCGCTATCTGAGCCGCCGGATGCTGACACGCATCTCGAGATGGGGCGCGTTCTCCAAAAAAACACTATCTTGTCGTTTAGTGCTCTTGGCGAGATCTGGACCGTCTGATGAAGATCAGGCGCGGAAGTTGAGGGCGAAAGGAGTTTCCCCCATTTACCAGCTCGGGAAGGCACTTGCACGGATACCGAGCGGACTCTATTGCAGCCACGTTCGGTTTTGCTCGCAGCTCGGATTCTCGTCCCATCTTGCCGAGCTGGTTGACTTTGTGGTGGGCCTTCGAGATGCTTTGAGAGTAGCCCAAAAGTCGCTCTGGAAGTCCAAGAGGCGCCTCATTTTCACTATAAATCTTTACCCCCCCTTTGACCAAGTCTTCACTTTTCACTTTTACTCTCTCTCTTTCGTATTTACTTTGCTTCGAGGTCTTTAGCTCCCTGGTGGTGTCGCTAGCTGTCGCGGTAGCGTTCCTAGTTCCGGCGAAGTTTCCGACCGTAGCTGTCAATTCAAGGTCAGTCTCTTTCCCTTCTCTCTTTAGGAAAATATGGTTAAGATTTCGGTTGAGACCCCCGCCTCGGAGCAAGCCGTTGGCCGAGGGGAGAAAGAGAAAGGAGTAGTGGAGCCGAGCGAGCAGGACGTTGTTCGCCCGGACGCGGAGGGTGGAGTGGCCGAGGTGCCCCAGGAAGTCACGGCGGAGTCCCGAAAGGGCAAAGCCGTAATTACTATAGTGGAGACGCCGAAGAGAGCGGGGGAGTTCGGTCGGCAGCCCATCGCCGTGTCGAGTGTGGGAGGAGTCCGGGATTATACTGAGGACATCTTGGAGAAGGTCACCCAAGGCACGGCTAAACTGGTGGAGGAGAACGAGCCTAGGGAGCTATCCGAGGTCGATCGCAAGATCTCGACTCTTACCGAAGGGGACCTTCGTCTGGTCCGAGAGGGCTTCCGGATCCCTCTTGAGTACACGTTGCTCCTCCCTGGGCCGGGGTTCCGAGCCAACACTGGGTCCTCTCCGGACATGTGCGTCTTCCCGGTAGACTCCCTCATTGCCGGTCTTCGCTTTCCCCTCCACCCGTTCGTGGTTGAGGTCCTGGTTTGGTATGTCTGAGTCCCGCTCAACTGATGCCGAACACCTGGAGGCAAGTCGTGGCGTTCCTCCTCCGATGCCAAGAGATCGGCGCCAAGCCGACCATGTACCTCTTTCGGAGTCTCTTCCGACCCGTCCAGCCGAGGAAAGACGAGAAGAGGTTTTATCTTTCGCCCCGGCCGGGCGTGAAACTGATCGAGAATCCAGACTCGATCAAACACTGGAAGGACAAATACTTCCTCGTTCGGAATCTGACGCCATGGGTGATACCGACAGTTTGGGCGGACGGACTACCCAAGCGTACAAAGAAGGACGCTCCGCTGAACGCTGTAGAGACCGAGGTCCAGAAGAAGATCCTTGCTCTGCCGACGCTTAGCTGGAAGGATATCACCGAAGAGCATCTGTTCCGTGGGGGTCTCAGTCCGATCGACCCTCGTACGCTTCTGGTATTTATACTTCTCTCCGTAAAGTTTGCATTCAATTTTTCTAAGTTTTTTCGTTCGACTCTTGCAGAGACCATGAAGCTCGATTACAAGGCTCTGGTGGCGAAGGGCAGGTCCGAGCAGGAGAAGAAGAAGAGGCCGTCGGCAGCGCCTCAGGACAGCCGAGCTTCGAAGAAGGCCTCGGTAGTGAAGGCAGCCGATCAACCGAAGGTTGCGGTCCTGAAGGAGGGAGAGGTTGAGGTTCTTGTCCCTTCGGCAAAGGTGGCGGTCCCCGAGCAGGGTGGTGTCGTGGACCTCGATCCTTCGGCCCCGGGTGCTACTGCTCCTACCCCGGAGGCGGACGCTCCTGGTCCGTCGAGCAATGAGTTCGGAGTGGCCGATGCGCTGTCCCTCCAGGTTCCCCCACTCACCCCCGGCGCGGAGAAGATCTTGACCGAGCGTCATAAACAGATCTTCGTCCCTGATTGGCAGGTGATGAACGTCGACGGCTTTTTGGGCGACGGGAACATCTGCATGGAGGCAGTGAGGCACCTGCCGACCCCGAAGGACCGAGCGACCCTGAGGGCCGGGATGGCAGGGGACAACGTGATGCAGATGGCTCGGAGCACTATGTCGGTGAGTGTGTCGAACCCTTCTTCATTCATATTTTTCATGGAGATTTTTTTTTTAAGTTCTTGGGCTCGGATTTTAACGCGTTGTTCTCTTCCAGACCCTCTGCCACTTCAGTTGGTTGGTCGAGGAGATGGCGAGGAAGGATCAGGAGAAGGAGAAGGAGAGGACGGAGCGCGTTCGGGTGGCGAAGCAGCTTGAGTCCGAGCTGCTTCTTTCGACGAAGAGAGTCGCCGAAGCGGAGGACCTGGAGAAGAAGCTGGCCGACGCTATCCAATCGTCGAAGGATACGGCGGCCAAGTTTGAGAAGGAGGTGGCCGAGCTGAAGGAGGAGCTGGCCAGCGCTCGGTCGGGAGCCGAGAAGGAGGTCACCGGGCTGAAGGATGAGCTGGCCAAGGCTCGGTCGGAAGGGGAGGCTGCTCGGAAGAGAGCCGAGAGGATCAAGGCCAACCACCTGAGGAAGCTGAAGGAGGTGAAGAAGGCCGTGCAAGAGGAGGCCGCGCAGCACATGATCCAGAATATGCTGGACGCCTACGGCCGCGCCCTGACCCATGTAGCCGCGAAGAACCCCGGCTTCGACTCGTCCTCCTATGACTTTTACGAGCCCGTGGAGGGGGAAGAAGGGATCACCGAGGGTTTACTCGGACCCGATGGTGAAACAGAACCCGCCGAAGGTGATGGTGAGACCGAAGCCGAGGGCGAGGGGGAGGAACTCTCCGAGGAGGAGAGCTGGAGCGAAGGCGGGGACGAGGGTGACGGCGACGGCAAGGCCGAGGGGTCGACGAATCCGAGCGGCAAAAAGGTCGACCCCTGACTCGGTTGTCTTCCTACTTTCAGTCTTTTTGGTTTTGTTTTCTTTTTGTAAGCCTTATCGCGGACTGGCCACCGCCCTTGTTTTGAATGAAAAAGTATTTGGTTTGGCCAAAAATTTGTCCAAGTGTTGAGCCTCGGACTTAGTGTGCGTTTCGGGTGTTTTGGGCGTAAATTTCTCCAACTGTTGGGCCTCGGATTTATTTCCACTTTTCAGGTGGTGTTTGGTCCGGTCACGGAGCTGGTCTTCCTTCGGAAGGAATTGGCCAACTTGAAGCGTGAACTCTCAGACAGCCGGCAGAGGCGGTTTCTCCTGCTCGGCCAGGCGGAGGAGGTCAGGGCAGTCCTGAGGAGGAACTGTCGCGAGCTGCATCAACTCCGGAAGCGCTCCTTGGGTCCTGGTTCCGAAGGGGAAGTTGAGCGGCTTCGCGGGGAGCTTAAAGCCGCCGAGCGGAAGAACGACGACCTTTTGGACGAGGTACAACACTTGGAGCTATCGGAGAGAGAGCGCTCTGCGGAAAGGGAGAAGATGGCCTCCGAGCTGGAGGGGGCTTTGGCTGAGCGTAAGAGACTATTGGCTGAGGTCGACATGCTCAGGAGGATCACGGTAGATAGGGGGATCGAGGTCACCCACTATCGGCGGCTTGCAACTGATAGTCCCAATGCCTCCGGGTCGTTGAAGGCCCCTCGATCAAAGAAATTGGCGAAGGACGTCGTCCTGAGGGATCGGATTATCGAACTGGAGGAGGAGATCGCGTCGCTTAAACCTGCGCCGGGGAGGGCTAATGTTCGTAGCACGTCGTGCACTCGCGAGGAAAGTGCGAGGGGGATCACGTTTTATGAGCTCGCGACGCGCCCGCTAACGACCAGGCGGAGTCCGACTGACGCTCAGAGCAGCGCGGCTGTCTCGTCGAGCGGGGCATCGGTCGGCGCGGCTGTTAGGACTAGCAGCGAAGGGGGGTCGCGCTTCGTTGGTTTGGGGTCGAGCTCAGAGGGTCGGCCTCGTCGTCCTCGCGTTTCCCTAAACCGAAGCATTCCCCTTCCGAAGAGGACTTGATTGCGTCGCTTTTCCTTTCTGTTGGCCGTTGTAATAACTTAGTTGTAGGGTCGGTCGACCGTCTGTAACACTATTATGTCTGAATGTAGAACTTTCTGAAAAACTTTTTAAGTGTTTGTCTTCGCCACTGTATTGAAAACGCTTTGTTCGTTTTTTCTATTTTTCAGCTTGTCGCGGCGATCCATGGGTCGGACTCAGGGCGTCCGAATGATGACACCGCATCCGAGGCGACTTCTGGGACGGTGGTTCTGAGCCCCAGGAGTGTCGATCTGAAGCTACGCCGATCCGAGGGCGAGTGGAATCATCTTTCGTTGGTTCTCAGTCTCCGGGAGGCCGAAACACAACGCTTGGAGAGCAAGATCGTCGAGCTGAGCCCCGTAGGCGAGGACGAGGACTCGCAGACCGCATTCAGCAATGCTCTTCGGGTCAAAAGTATTCGGCACATTCAGTCGAAGCTCATCGCCGAACGGGACGACTTGCTCTCGGAGATGGGACAGCTGCGGGCGGAAATGGCGAAGCTTCGAGGTGAGGCGGAGGAACCGTCTGCCGAGGAGAGCGAACAAGATGGAGAGGATGCATTTTTATGAAAGACAAGTGTAGTGGGTCGGGGGGTGTATGTTTTGCTTGCCGACACTTTTGTAATGGTCTATTTTGTACTGTACGCCGATATTTAATAAAATCTCCTTTCGGTGTTCTTTTGAACGTCTGTCTTTGTTTATAACTGTGTTGGCCGTGCCGAACTATCTGAACTGAGTGTGTCTATTTAGTCGAATGGATCCCCAGGGGTACGGCGATTTGTCGCTTAGTGGGTCTGACACGGCGATGTTCTCGAGAGTGCTATTTCGCCGTGGCGAGATCTGAGCCGTTGAATGTAGGCGCGGATCTCGAGGTGGCTCGTTTTCCAAGAAAACGTTATCTTGTCGTTTTGCGCGAGTGGCACGATCTGAGCCGTCTGATGAAGATCAGGCACGAAAGTTGAGGAGGAAGTGTGTTTTCCCCGTTTACCAGCTCGGGAAGGCACTTGCTCGGATGCCGGCCGGATATGTTCGCCTTCGACCTTCGGCTGTCGGTCAGGAGTGGTCTGGATGCGTGTTCCGGACCTTAGGCATAGTTCAACGGCTGTGGGAGCAATTCCGAACGGCGATCTACCCCTGGTTCGTCCGGAGACGAACCGAGGAGGTAAAGTCGAGCCGAGTGTTGGACTCCGAACCATCGGTGTAGTTCAACGGCTGTGGGAGCAATTCCGAATGGCGATCTACCCCTGGTTCGTCCGGAGACGAACCGAGAAGGTAAAGTCGAGCCGAGTGTTGGACTCCGAACCATCGGTGTAGTTCAACGGCTGTGGGAGCAATTCCGAACGGCGATCTACCCCTGGTTCGTCCGGAGACGAACCGAGGAGGTAAAGTCGAGCCGAGTGTTGGACTCCGAACCATCGGTGTAGTTCAACGGCTGTGGGAGCAATTCCGAACGGCGATCTACCCCTGGTTCGTCCGGAGACGAACCGAGGAGGTAAAGTCGAGCCGAGTGTTGGACTCCGAACCATCGGTATAGTTCAACGGCTGTGGGAGCAATTCCGAACGGCGATCTACCCCTGGTTCGTCCGGAGACGAACCGAGGAGGTAAAGTCGAGCCGAGTGTTGGACTCCGAACCATCGGTATAGTAAAGAGGGGAGGAAAAAACAGGCAAATTCAAAAACAAAATGGAACTTTCTTTATTTGATATTTGACGGCGAACCGTTTTACATAGTAGGATTCATAGAACAGGTTACAAGTTAAAGGAGAGGAATGGCGCGACACCTCGGATTACTTAGAGAGGCGCCGGGGCGCTCTCTTGGTATTTCAGGAGGTGGTCGGCATTCCAGGTCCTCGGGAGCTCTCTACCATCCATGTCCTCAAGTCGATATGCTCCAGGCCGAACAACTTTTGCGACCCGGTACGGCCCTTCCCAATTCGGAGCTAGCTTGCCCTTCTGACTGGGGAGGGATATGGCTAGCTTTCTCAACACCAGGTCTCCTTGTTCAAGGTTGGCGGGTCAGACTTTCTTGTTGTAGGCTAGTTCGACTCGCCTTCTGTAATTCTGCTGCCGAATCGATGCCCTTTCCCTCAGTTCATCTATCAGGTCCAAGTTTCCTCTGAGTTCCCTGGCATTCTGTGCTTCGTCATAGGCGATGAGCCGAGGGGAAGGAATTCCGACCTCGAGGGGTATTACGGCTTCGGCCCCATAAGTAAGGCTGAAAGGGGACTCTCCAGTGGGCGTCCGCTTGCTTGTGCGGTAGTTCCACAACACATTAGGGAGTTGGTCGACCCACTGCCCTTTGGAGCACTTGTCCAACCTCTTCTTGATCCCCGCAAGGACCTGCTTGTTAGCGTTCTCGGCTTGTCCGTTTGACTGGGGGTGCGAGACGGACGAGAAACGCTGTTGAATGACGAGGTCGTCGCACAGGGTTCGGAATGCTGAGCCAGTGAACTGGGTCCCATTATCTGTCACGAGGACGCGTGGGACGCCGAATCTGCATATAATGTTCTTCCAGAAGAACTGCACCACTTTGTTCTCGGTTATCGTGGCGAGGGGCTCGGCCTCGACCCACTTCGAGAAGTAGTCGATTGCGACGACTAAAAACTTGAGCTGACCCGGAGCTGGAGGGAAAGGCCCTACCAAGTCCATTCCCCACATCGCGAAGGGGATAGGGCTCGATAGGGAGGTGAGGTTGGCTTGAGGGAGGCGTCGGATGCTGGAGTGTCTCTGGCAGGAGCCGCACTGCCGAACGTGTCGCTCGGCGTCTTGGAGAAGTGTCGGCCAGAAGTACCCATAATTCAGAGCTTTTCGGGCCAGGGACCTAAATCCCGAGTGTGCCCCGCCGATCCCTTCATGAAGCTCCTGTAGGGCATATTCGGCCTGTTCCGGAGAGAGGCATCGTAGATATGGTCGGCCGTCAATTTGGGAGAAGGAGCGCTTGTATAGGATGCCCTCGATTAAGACATAGCGCTCGGCTCGGGTTCTAACTCGGCGAGCTTCTTTGGGATCTGAGGGCAGAACTCCGTCCCTTAGAAATTCTATCAGTGGCTTCATCCAGTTGTCTTGCAGCATGACTGGCAATGACTCCGCCGAGCCTAGTGCCTCGTCTTCGATGCTCGGCTTAGTGAGGACTTCAATTAGTACGGTCTGCTCGAGTCCTTGTAACGAGGACGAGGCCAACTTGGAAAGTGCATCGGCCTGTGCGTTTTCTTCCCGAGGGACCCGCTGGATGATGGCTTCTTCGAACCGACCCATGAGATCCCGGACCTTGGCGAGGTACTTCGCCATCCGCTCGTCCCGGGCTTCATACTCGCCCAAGACCTGGTTCACGACTAGCTGGGAATCACTGTTAATCCGGAGACGATGCGCCCCAGCGCTTCGCGCGAGTCCGAGACCGGCTATGAGTGCCTCGTACTCCGCCTCGTTGTTCGAGGCCTTGAAGCTCATGCGGATCGCGTACTGTAGGACAAAGCCATCGGGGCCGTTCAGGATGATGCCGGCGCCGCTTCCCTCACTGCAAGAGGATCCGTCCACAAAGACTGTCCAAATGGGGGGTCCGCTCGGGACGTGGCCGACCTCGGGGATGGTGGATTCTACAATGAAGTCGGCGAGGGCCTGCGCCTTAATTGCCGTCCGAGGTTGATAGGAGATGTCGTGCTGACTCAGCTCTATCGACCACTTCATCAGCCGGCCCGAGGTTTCGGGTCTATGGAGGACTTGCTTGAGCGGTTGGTCGGTGAGGACGATGACTGAATGAGATTGGAAGTAGGGCCGAAGCTTTCTTGCTGCCATGACGAGGGCGTAGGCTATCTTTTCTATCCCCGGATAACGGAGCTCGGCATCCCGAAGCACCTTGCTCACGTAGTAAATCGGCCTCTGGGTCCGGTCCTCTTCTCTGACCAGGACAGCGCTCAGGGACTGCTCGGAGGCTGCCAAGTAGAGGAAGAGAGGCTCGCCTGGGACCGGCTTACTGAGCAGGGGGGGTTCACCAGATAGGCTTTCAGCTGGTCGAACGACGCTTGCTGTGCCTCGCCCCATTCAAATCCCTTAGCGCCTCGGAGTGCCTTGAAGAAGGGAAGGCACTTTTCCCCTGACTTGGAGAGGAACCGACCGATGGCAGCGAGCCGACCGGTGAGCTTCTGCACTTCTCTGACGTTCCGAGGCGGGGCCATATCTAATATGGCTTTGATCTTTTCGGGGTTAGCTTCAATCCCGCGCTGGCTCACCATGAAACCGAGGAACTTGCCAGAGGAGACTCCGAACGCACACTTGTTCGGGTTCAGCCGCATGTTGTACTTCCTCAACACGCCGAACGCCTCTTGGAGGTCGGCTACATGGTCGGTGCCGTGGATGTTCTTGACGAGCATGTCATCGACGTACACCTCCATGTTTCGGCCGATCTGATGCTGAAAGACCTTGTTAACGAGGCGCTGGTAGGTGGCTCCCGCGTTCTTCAAACCGAACGGCATTACTCGGTAGCAGTAGAGGCCTTGGTCGGTGACGAAGGAGGTCTTCGGGATGTCCGGAGGGAACATCCGGATTTGGTTGTAGCCCGAGAAGGCATCCATGAAGCTGAGGAGCTCATGGCCCGAGGTGGCGTCGATTAGGGTGTCGATGTTCGGGAGAGGGAAGGGATCCTTCGGACACGCTTTGTTGAGGTCGGTGAAGTCGATGCATATTCTCCACGAGCCGTTGGACTTCTTGACCATCACAACATTCGACAACCATTCGGGATAATTCACCTCCTGGATGAACTTGGCCTTCAACAGCTTATTTACTTCCTCCTTGATTGCCTGCTGTCGTTCGGGAGCGAACTTTCGCCTCTTCTGCTGAACCGGTCTGCACCCCGGCTCGACACTTAGGCGGTGGACGAGCAAGTCTTCGGAGATACCGGGCATATCCGCGGCCGACCAAGCAAATAGGTCGCGGTTACCCCGGATGCATCTCACAAGGTCGGAGAATAGCACGGTCGGTAAGGACTTGCTGACGAGGAATTTCCGGCTCGGATCCTCGTCGGAGAAGAGTACTTCTTCTAACTCGTCCGCTGGTTCGGACGTTGGATGAGCCCTCGGCTCGGGGATCTCGAGGGTCTCGAGCGAAAGCACTGGTCCCCCGGTGGAAGTCATGTAACACTTCCGAGCTGTTTCCTGGCTCCCCCTGACTTCCCCTACTCCCGACCGAGTGGGGAACTTCATCTTCAAATGGTATGCTGATGGGACGGCCTCAAGGGCGGCCAGGCCGGGGCGACCGAGGATGACATTGTATGCTGCCGGGACGTCAACGACCATGAAGTCCATGGGCTCGGTCCGGGTAGTAGGGGTGCTCCCCGCAGTAACGTCGAGGGTTATTACCCCTTCGATGGTTACCGGGACCCCCGTGAACCCGTGTAGAGTGTATCCGGCCGGTTTGAGACGGTCTCGGGACAGCTGGAGGCCCTGGAAGGCCGAGAGGAATAGAATGTTGACCGAACTCCCGTTGTCAACCAAAACCCTCTGCACCTTGTAGTTGGCCATGCGGAGGTCGATGACGAGGGCATCACAGTGAGGGGTTCGGACTCCTTCGAGATCAGCGTCGGAGAAAGACACGGGCACACCGAAGCCCTTGGGAGGAGGAGCACTGTGGACCGAGTTCACCTCTCGGACGAAGGCTTTCCGGGTCGTATTAGAGGGACCGCCCATGGGGCCCCCGTGGATCATGTGCAGAACCCTTTCTTCTTCGAACTCAGGCGTTACTTCGCGCCGCTTGTTAGCCCCCCGAGGGGGAGGAGAGTTCCGATCTGCCCGATCGTTAGCCTTCACGAACTTCGCCAACTGCCCCCTTCGGATGAGGGCTTCGATCTCATCCCTCAAAGCCCGACAGTCATTCGTCTCGTGCCCGTGGTCCCGGTGATACCGACACCACTTGTCTCTGTCCCTCCTCTTCGCCGGTTTGTGCATCCTCGGGGCTGGAGGGAGGACCCCCTCCTTCTCTACCTCCATGAGGATGGTGGAGACATTAGTTGTGAGGGGCGTGAATTTCTCGAACCTGGGGGGAGGACGACGCTGGCCGCCTCCGTCCTTCATAGTCTTCTTGGCCCCCTCTTCCTCCGTTGCCTTCCTCTTCGAGCCAGAGGAGGGTCCTCCGAAGTTCGGGAGGGACTCGGCCTCCTCGGCTCGGATGTATTTCTCGCACCTCAGTAGGAGGTCGGCGAAGTTGGTAGGCGGCTTCTTTGCTAGGGACGAGCGGAGGTTGGAGTTGAGGACGTTCGACTGGAACGCCACTGTTGCCACGGATTGGTCTAAGGAGGCGATCGACCTGACTTCTGCAGTGAACCTCTTCACATAGTCACGCAGCTTCTCTCCCCTTTCCTGTCGGAGGTTCAGAAGGGAGAGACTCGTCTTCTCGGCCCGTCGGCTGCTCACAAAGTGAGTTATGAACAGCGTCTCAAACTGCTCAAATGAAAAGATGGAGGCGGGGGCAAGCCGGGAATACCATTCCCGAGCCGAACCCCGAAGGGTGGCCGGGAAGGTCCTGCAGAGTATGGCATCGGAGACTTGGTGGATCAGCATCAGAGTCTTAAAACTCTCGACGTGATCTAC